>CM029597.1:55209781-55748627 GCA_017311375.1 Mytilus coruscus
ACAAAATTCCGACTGTCTGATTTGATTGTAAAGTTTGAAATGACACCAAGTTTATACGCACTGTACATAGAAAATCTTTACGAAGAGAATACACAATATATCCAGCTATGTAGAAGAGAATCGATTGATCATTGCCACTAAGTTGTGATTGCTCTTTTCTGAGTTGTGTTTTGCACCTTGGTCATCTGTGACATAATTTCACCAATAATGTCTTCAAAATCAATTGCCAAAATATTGAAAGTACATTTTCTGAACAGGTTGGAAAATGGTCTAGAAACTTCTGTCTTAAGGACATATCTGAACGAACCTTATGGAGTTTTCGAAAAGGTTTTCTCTATCAATGTTTTGTGCCAGGTTAGAGTTTGACTGTTCCTATTCCTTAGCAGATGAATTGTTTTCTAGTTGCTGACATAAATCTTTAATCTCGTGTGGATTAACAACAAATGGGTCATTTGCAATATTACATAGTGATGTTGGCAGTGCTGTATAAAAAGTTTTACTGAAAGTATCTTTTGACACCTGTGAAGATTCACAATAAGTAGATGTTGAGGATTTTGTTGCTGAAACACCTTTTGTAACACGAAAGTCACTGGCCCGAAGTTGTTGACCATGCTGTTTTGATGTATGCCCTCTAAAGCCTGAGATGGTATTCAGTGTCTTGTCACATACTGGACATTGATACGTAATGTCTGAAACCTTTGCTGTGGGGCTTGCAGTTTTTTTCTTTTTAGGACTAGACACAGCGAAATCTATGCTACTGTCACTATCACTTGGGTCATATTCTGTATATTCCCCTAGTAATAGTTCTAAATCAAGATCAGTGTCCCAAGATAAAAAATCTGACATGTTAATAGAGTTCAAATCAAAAGTAAATAGCAGTTACTACTACTACTACTAAATAGAGTTTAATGGCGACTACCCTTGCGGGTATTGCCAGATTACCTTATATAAAAAATTTCAAATAAATGTTTTAAAATTTATTATTATTTAGGAATTAACCTGTATTATATATTCATATTATAGTAAATTGTGAGTTTTTTTTTTTTTTTTTTTTTTTTTTCTTAAATTTAATCTTAATATTTAAATCTGAACTATGGTGTGTATTTTAATTATCTTAATTATCTTGTGGTTAATTTATAGTAAGAAGAAAAATTTATGTGAGCTTATTATTCTGTTATTTGTAACTTTGCCTGCTTTGTTTATAAATATTAAATGATTTGGTAAGTAGGTGTGTTTGTTGTTTATACATGAAAACTGTAAGTATCAAATACTCTTGGATAGACATATCTGACTTTTCCAAATATGCAAATCCTAGAAGGGGTCTGACATATTCCCGTACATGGTATATACATTAATACAATTATACCGCGGCTCGTACGTCCTTGGTAAATTGTGATTCTCTGTATATTGAATTTGACTAAAGATAGCATCTTAACTTATATTATAAAAGATTCTTAAACTTACGTTATAGAAGAAAAATATATATAGTATTACCGTGTATGTATAATTAGGATCTATACTATTAATGTATTGTTTTAACATATTTGTGTGTATTAAATTGTAAGTGTTCATGTTTTGCAGTTATGTACAGTATAGATACCTGAGAGTGCTATCTTGGTAGTAGTTTAGTGTACTACTTAAAAAAAAAACTTTCGTAAAAGTTTTAGTGTATATTGTCAAATTCAACGGGTTATGTTTCTATTTTTAGAAATCATAAACTGATAAATGATACCTTCCAGCTCTGTTACAACTATTAAAAGCCAATATTTAGAAATGAAAAAACTAAAAAGGTAAATAATATATATCTACCAAATTATTTGTTTTGGTGTCGCCCGTTTAGACTGGGGTTGTTTCTTGCACTGTAAAGAAATAAATTGTAGGTAAATACTTGCAGCCGTGAAGCCACCACGTGGTAACCATGTGCTGCAAGCAGACACGGCGAGGAGGCTGTGAACAAACCTTTTCCAGTACAAACGGATGATTTAGCAGCCGTGGATAGTAATGATAGACAATAATACTAATACAAGGTTAGTATTTACACGGTGCTTTGTTTTGGTCGTTGTAAAATGTGCTGGTTGGTTCTTAAAATCATCATATCACAAGGACCGGGGTTCTGGCAAGCCAGTGCCCTTAAAGAAAATATCCCACAATAACAACTCATCTCGTCCGTCGACCCCATGTATAACCCTATCAATATTTTAGCTACGGTGTCAATAGTTTATCCATTGACAGCAGCTGAATCACATTCCTCATAGTGTTAGTTAGGTACATATATATACATGCAGTTAATTCTTGTTGTGAGGTTTGTGTCCCCAATTTGATTTGGGATGGACCGACGAGAGAGTGATTGTGATTGATGATTTTGGGAGATATGTCAGACTCCTGTGGCATGATATTTTACATATGATCACAGATATAGGAAAATGTGGTATGAGTGCCAATGTACATGTATTTATAAGAAAATTATAAAAAATCTACTTAATGCTAATTAATTTAATCAATTTTATTTTCATTTACTTACATAGATTTTCTCTTATCAAGAGTTCAATTAATCAGTTGTTACAAATGTAATTAGTATTTTGAATATTTGATATTTCTTGTCATACTTGTTAAAATCCATGGATTGTTGTCCAGTGACTAATATTTCATGTTTTGTTTAAAAGTAATTTTACTAATGATTTACAAGTCCTAAAGTGTTTTTCATTTCTGTTTACCTATACTGATAATATCTGTAGGTATTCTCACCCTGACCATAAGTATCCTATTAAAATAATTATAAGCATATTTTTACAGAGTTTAAACTAGAAACTAGAAATATATAGCTAGCTTTTAGTATATTGATATTCTGTATAATTTTACTTTTATCGCATACCCGTGTTTATTAAATAATCCCATATTGGGATTAGTGTCTGTGAATATCCTGAAAATAAATTTTATATGAGAGATCTTTTACACCTGTTGATTCAAACTTTTCCATCATTTTTGTCTTTGTGGTATGTATTTCCTACAGTTAAACAGGTAGTGTTGCATGTCGTCCACTACTAAACATGTGTCACACAGTTCACTATTACATTTACCCATTGTGTATTTGAATTTATTAGTGAATATATAACTTGATCTAAGTTTAAATAGAGTTCTTTCTCTGTCTCTAGTACTCTTGGTATAGTAATACAAAAGTTAACATTATTTTGAATAGTGTGTAGTTGTTTACTTTTTGTGTTATTTTCCCAGTATTGTTGCCACATTTTCTTTAGTAAATTTTTACATAAACATTTGATATCTTCTTTGTAAAGCGGTATATTTGTTATACATGTCTCTATTGATAGAGCCTGCTGTGTCTGCCATTTCATTACCACTTAAACCCACATGACTGGGTATCCATTCGAAAAGGATATCCAAACCTAATTTAGAAAGTTTACTATATATATATTGAATGTCATATATTATTTGTGTTTTAACTTTGAATATACTTCCTGTGATAGCTTGTAGTGCTGACAGTGAATCTACAAATATTACAGTATTTTCTGGTTGAAATTCTTCTAATCAATATAAAGATAAAAGTATGGCTGTCAATTCACACATAAATATTGAAACATGGTTTTGCAATTTAAAACCTTTATTTACTTTAAGTTCTGGTACTACAAAAGCACATGCATTTGTGTTGTTTTCTGATTCTTAGATCCATCTGTATATATTTTTAAAAATGACTATACTTGTTATCAATGAGGATATTTCCTTCACTTTTAATAATTTTAGTGAGGACTATCCTTTTAGTAATAATTTTGTAAGTTCAGTTCTGACCTGTGGTTTTAGAAGATGCCATGGTGGAGTTGGGAACTCTTTACATTTGTATACAGTATCAGTATCTACATTAAATTTATTCATAGTATCATGTGCAGTAACACAATATGGTTTTTGATTTTCCTTAATTTTTTCCTTATTAAATTCATATATAGCGTTTTCTTGTAAACTCTTTTTAGTTGGGTTTGTGTCATTGAGACTAAATATATTCAAAAAAGACTTAGTAATAAGACTTTTTCTTCTCAACTCATATGGGGGGTCACCAATTTCAGTCTGTAATCCACTTATACTAGCAGTTTTATGAGCACCTGCACATATTCTTAATGCTTGGGCTTGTATACTATCTAGTTTTTTCTTGACAGAGTGGGAGGCTGAGTTATACACTTCGCAGCCATAATCAATCTTTGACCTTATCATTGATATATATATTGTTCTCAGGGTAGAACAGTTTGCACCCCATTTGGTACCAGTTAATAATTTCATGCAGTTCAACACTCTTGAACATCTACTTTCTATATATTGTACATGTTTTAACCATGTTAGCTTTGAATCAAAAATCATGCCTAGAAACTTGACTTCTTTAACAAATGACAATATGGTTTCTCCAAGTTTAAGTTTAATACAAGGAACTACTTTACTAAATATCATAGCTACAGTTTTTGTTTGTGATATGAGGAAACCCCATGTATCACACCAAGTACTAATTGTATCTATATCCTCTTGTATTCTTTTTTGTAGATATTTAGTGCTTTTACCAGATAACCATATGGCACTGTCATCAGCAAACTGTGACATAGCACAGTACTTTAAATTATTAGATATATCATTCACCATGATGTTAAATAGTGTAGGACTTATACAACTACCCTGTGGTGTACCATTCTGAATTATAAATATTTCAGAGTAAGTATTATTAACTTTAACTTGTATTGTTCTGTCACTAAGAAAATCCTTTACCCATCCCAACATATTACCCCTTATACCTAGTGAAGCCATTTTATTAATAACCCATTTTTCCAAAGCATATCAAATGCCTTTTGAAGTCTATAAATACACCAACTGTAAAATGTTTTTGAGAAATGCTTTGTGAATATCATTATCAATTCTAATTATCTGTTCCATAGTATTTCTATTTTCCTAAATCCACTCTGATTTGATGTGTAGAAATTATTTTTTCTAGATACCACCGTAGTCTATTATTAACCATTTTCTCCATTATTTTTACAAAATTAGATGTAAGGGCTATTGGTCTATATGACTGTGGGTTTGTGGGGTTTTTTCCAGGTTTAAGTACTGGTGATATAATAGAATGTTTCCATTCACTTGGGAGTTTTTGTAAAAACCATACCCTATTAATAAAAAGTAATAACACAGACAGTGATTTGTCTGTAAATTGTTTAAACATAGAATATGTAATTCTATCTTTTCCAGGGGAGGTATCAGATGTATCACTGATAGCATCTTTTAATTCTTGTATAGTATATAGTTCATTATAACTATCAGAGTTATCCTTATAATAGTGTAATAATTTACAGTACTCCTTTTGTTCTAAATCTTGTTTCTGAATTTTAAATTTTTTAGAGTAATTATCATCACTACTGACTTGGGCATAATTTGTAGCAAGTATATCAGCTTTGTCTTGAGTACATTCATATTTGGTGTTGTTATATAACAGGTTTGGTAAATTTAATTTTTTAAATGTTTTACCCAACATTGATTTTACTTTTTTCCATACATCTGATAATTTAGTATCATTATTGAGCGAGTTACAGTAGCTCTCCCAATACATAGCTTGTGCAGCTTTAATAGTTTTTCTGCACGCTCTTTCTTTTTCTCTATATGTAGTGAAATCAGTACCAAGACCTGTATGTTGGGCACGATTTTTACAAATATTCCTTTCTTTTACATATTTAGTGCATTCAGGTGTCCACCATGGTACTTGTGGTTTTTTAGGTTTATTATTTTTTAATTTGACTGGGATGCACTCCCAGCTATTTGGAGTATTTTGTTTGTTAGTCCTGAACATGTTTCTTCTATATTGTCAGAAATCATGTTAGGACTCAAATGTTCATTACATTTGCTGGAGAATGCCTCCCAGTCTGCTTTCTTATAATTATATACAGATTCAGTTTCATCAGTTTGCATTTGTTTATGACTTAAACTAATATTTACAACATGATGGTCACTGCCATAAGAACTAGTGAGGTCAACTGACCATGTTATTTTACTAGCTAGACTAGAACTACAAAAAGACAGATCAATAGGTGCCAGTTCTAATGTACTGGGATTACACCTTGTACCTGTACCATCATTAAGAAGTACTATATCTTTATACTCAAGGAAAGAGAACAACTCTCTTCCCTTAGTATCTGTGTGTTTACCACCCACATAGTGTGGTGGGCATTAAAGTCTCCACATAATAAAATTTTCCTCTATTTGGTCAAATATATTGTTATATTGTGGTAATTTGGTATCTGATGCTGTGTCATAAAGATTGACCAGTGTAATATTATTATTGTCAAGATTAAATTTAATACATGATATTTCTAAATCACTATCAATATTATTTTTCAGATATGGGAGGTTTTCTGACATATATTGCTGTACCTCCATGTGATTTAGTATTACGTACAGAAAAATCAGCTAATTTATAACCTATTACATGTGGATGGTCTTGTTCATTTTTGCACCACGTTTCCTGGAAGCAAATTATATCAGGCTTTATTTGCGACATAGCTATATACTCGCCAGCATTATTGTGAATACCACGACAGTTCCAATGAACAATACTGAACATGATGTTGTATATTAGTAAACTAGTAAAATTAGCCGTTATAAGCACAGATAGAACATATAACATTACTACTGTTACTATTTTATGATTTGTATAATACATTATAGCATTTCTGTTGTTACTCTATTGGCCAATTGGAGACCTTTCGAAACATCGTAATCAAATCCAAACATTTGTTTGGTTGCCATTGATACGAAACCAATAACTTTTTCTAAATTTAGTTCACTTGGTGGGGTTTGGGATTTAAGTATGTTAAGCATTGCAACACTTATAATTGGAATTACTTGGTCTATTATATTGGTGTTTTTAGGACTTTTTTTAATATCAGTATGTTCAACTACTTCTTGCTGAACAACAGGTTTTTCTTTAGTATTAGCATTAGCTTTAGCTTTTACTTGTTTATTTGCTTCATGCAAGGTGATGTTGTCTCTTTTAACTACCCTGAGAGCTTGTTTTGTTGCTCCCTTGAGGGACAAAGTTTATAATTCGATGGATGGTCACCTTTACAATTAACACACTTCGGGGATTCAGTGTTACATTCGTTGGATTGGTGGTCATCACCACATTTCCTACATTTTCTTTTATTACTGCAATTACCTGCCATATGCCCATATCCCTGACATTTATAACATTGGATGGGATTTGGTACATACAGCTTTATTTTGTAAGTATTAAATCCAATATTTATGGTTTGGGGTAGTATTGGTACATCAAAGATCAGTTTGACTGATCTTGACGTTTTCTTGTATTACTAGTTTTGTCATAGTATGTTAGACGTGTCGCCTTACAAACTTTTTGACTTTTCATGACTGATTTTAAGTCTTCATCCTCGATGTCGAGGTCAAGCGGCACGTTGTATATCACTCCAGCTGATGATGTAGTCGATTTGGGCAAACTTGTCCTAATCGACCATTCACCAATGGAGGTTCTTTGTTGAATCGCTTTCCATTGATGTTTATCTTGGCACTCGATTAGTAAATTGCCGTTTGCAAGTTGCTTTAGATTTTTTGCAACTCCAACCGAATCCGATAGAGCCTTTTGAATTTTAATTGGATTTTGTCTTCCAAGTTTAATGGATGGATTAATACTAGCTATTATGAGCAAGTATTTGTTGGGAACATTTTGGAGGGAGGGTACTCTGATAACTGTGGTGTTCTGAGTGGTAGCGGGCGAACCTGTTGCTACTCTCTTACGTTTTTTTACTTGGGTTGTCCATGAGTGTTGACTTTCATTGTCAGTTGTTTCTAGGTCACTACTACTCAATGCATTATAAAAATCCTCAGTTTGGAACTGAGTATTTTCTGACTCGTCCATAATGGCGGACAAGACAAAGGTAAACAAAGAAAAACTATATAGATACTGTAAATAAGGTTATATAAATAAATCAGTATCAAATATTGTCAAGATTATATTAATCTTACTTGTATACGACAAAATAAAATCGATACTCAATCTGAAAATGTGAAAATGAACAATAAATAAGTACAGTGCGGTGCTACAAAAACACGACCGTGATGATCCGGGACTCACAACCCGAATGATAGCAGTTTTGCAACTCGTTCTTTTTATGACATATTCGTGTATATTTCTCAAGATCAATTTTCTTAAATCAGCTTTGGTCATTTTGAAAGTAGACAATGACTCTTTTAGTGTAGCTTGGGTCATAGCTTTCTAAATTGAATAGTAGAAAGGAAACCACACAAGCTCATTCAATAAACAACTTACAACTTACAATCTAAAAAAGTAGAAAGGAAACCGCACAAGCTCATATCAAATGAACAACACACAATCAGGACTAATTAATTTTTATTATAATTAATTATACATCATCACAGGAATTAGGAATGCAAAGGTAAATGCTCAAACTAAATAAGGTTTTAATCAAATTAATCATTGTTTCTAGAAGACATTTACTATTCAATAATAAAAATGTTAAAACTTTTTAATTTATACGATTTAAACGGCCCTGTATTTAAAGATATATTTGATAGAAAATATTTTTTGTTATATTTGTTTCTTTGAAGATAATTAACAAAGTTTTTAAGTTAAAACAAATGAGAGAATTTCTGTCATGATGATCGAGACTATAGGAGTTCTAGTTGTTTACATTATCGTAACTAACCTGAAATATTTACTTGAAGCGCGCATAATTGTAGTAGTGAGTAAATACAAGTCTCACGATACGCGATATTTTAACGAGATACCGCGAGACACGAATCCTTGTTAGTTATACGTCCTTGTCAATTACAGATAAACCCGTCTATAACTTACAAATTATTTGCATACTCCTTCCAAATTTATTTCTTTAAATATTATGGATAAAAGAGTAAGTTGGAGATGAAATTACATAGAAAAATATGTGGCAATTGAATTTTATTTAGGTAAACATGGTAAAGTAGTGATTTGGTATAGTTTTAAAAGGTCAAATATTAGTTGTCTGAAGTTGTCAAACTGAATTATAGACCCTCTAAACATAAAATTGTCCATATTTTGAGTTATAGCTTATTGACGTTCTATAATGTTGATATGTCTACATAAAGATCAGAACTTGGTATCTTTTAATTCAATTTTGTACAAAAGGTATTAGTTACATATTTCTTTGGCAAAACTCATAATCCTAATATAAACAAGCCATTAAGTGATTATTATACCAAACAAAACAAATTTCTAAAAAGTCGATCTGCATGCACCACTAGGAAAAAATAGTCACGTAAACATGCACTATATGAACTATCAGGGTTGTTTTGCCTGTGTGGTATTTGTCAATTTTTATTACTGTAATCACGACCAGGAATCCTTGTGTAAAACTCCTGTGCATATAATAAAAGCTAGCTACCATAAACCAAAGCAATCCCAGATTATGAAGATGTCGTGACGACAGACCCGTACCACTCCTTTTGTTTTAGTTCTTAAAAATGTCGCATATATTTTACTTTTTCTTTTAGCTCACAGAGCTTTTGTCATCACTTGGCGTTCGTCGTTGTCGTCTGTCTGGTGTAAACTATTTCAAACATCTTCTCTGAAACTGCTGAACCAATTCCTATCAAACTTAAGCTGAATGATCCTAAGAGGATCTTAAATAAGTTTTATTTTCTGTTTCGTAAAAAATATGGCCGCCATGGCTAAAAATAGAACATAGTGGTAAAATGCAGTTTTTGGCTTGTATCTGAAAAACTAAAGCATTTAGAGCAAATCTATCATGGGGTTAAAGTGATAATAAGGTGAAGTTATATCAACCCTGAAATTTTCAGATGAATCTAGTAACCAATTGTAGGGTTGCTGCCACTAAATTGGTAATTTTAAGGAAATTTTTCTGTTTTTGGTTATTATCTTGAATATTATTGAAAATAAAGATAAACTGTAAACAGCAAAACTGTTCAGCAAAATAAGATCTACAATAAGTTTATATGACCAAATTGTCAATTGACCCCTGAAGGAGTAATTGCACTTTAAGGACAATTTTACAAAATTAGTTTATCATGTTTTCTTAATTTAAAAAATCTTTTCCTCTGAAACTACTGAACCAATTCCAACCAAATTTAAGCTGAATGATTCTTCATTGTCCTTAGTGCATCTAGAATAAAGTTTACGTTTAATTTTCTGTTTCGCCAAAAACATGGCCGCCATGGCTTAAAATAGAAGATAGGGTAAAATGCAGTTTTATATCTCAAATACTAAAGCATTTAGAGCAAATCTGATGCGAGTTTAAATTGTTCATTAGGTCAAGTTCTATCAGCCATGAAATTTTCAGATGAATTTAACAACCCATTGTCGGGTTGATGGCACTAGATTGGTAATTTAAGGAAATTTTGCAGTTTTATGGCCCCGAAACAAAGCTGTCGGTGCTATATAGTTTTACTCTTGTCCGTCATTCCGTCATTCCGCAAAAACATTATACGGATTTATTTTGTAAACGCCTTCAGATATTAGGCTGATTTTGGTATGTGAGTTAACCATGACGAGTTACAGATCAAGATTAAGTTTCGTTCCGCTCCGCTTATTTTAGCCTAAATTACGGGCTTTGGACTTTGATAAATTGTTGAAAATCACAGTTATAAGGACTTTTAATTTTTTCTATACGCCTTCAGATTTTGAGCTGATTTTTCACATGTGAGACGACCATCATGTTTGTGTCAACATGTGTTGTTGAAATTGCAGATTTTTCAATTTTTGAGACGGGGCCATTCATGTCGTTTCGACACATCTAGTTGGTTATTATCTTGAATATTATTAATGATAAAGATAAACTGTAAACAGTAAACATGTTTAGCAAAGTAAAATCTACAAATAAGTTTCATATGACCAAATTTGTCAATTGACCCTTAAAGAGTTATTGCCCTTTAAAGACATTTTTCAAATTTGTTCATCTAGTTTGCTTACTGTAAAAATCTTCTCCTTTGAAACAGCTGAATGAGTTTCAGAGTATATAGTATAAATTATGTATTTTATTTTCAAGAAACATAGCCACCATGACTAATAATAGGGTAAAATGCCTTTTTTGCTTATGAAGAAAATATGACAGATACAAAGAACATTTAAATAGAATTTTAAGACACTCATTAATACATTGTAATATATACTGAAAGCAAAAATAATCATAAATGAAAGATTTAAGCAAAAATTACAGGTGAGCGATTCAGGCTCTTAATTGAGAGCCTCTTGTTTTAATTGCTTCTGTAAGTAATACAGTCAAGGATATAACTCTATAGGATTATTACAGAAAAATAGCATACATTTGTTATTGTGGACTAAAAATCAAAGAACTGTGATAACATATGTATGTTACATGTTTCAAAGGGACAATATACATCATTAGTTTTGTTAAAATGTATACAAGTTTTATTGATAATACTATTGTCTTTATGTATACTAAAACTATAGAAAGATATAACAGTTCATAGTTTGCCAATCAGAGGTAAACTAAAGCTTGTAACTTTTCTATCGAAAAATTCAAATAAAAGACAAAGAAATAATGATCAGAGTCATGAAAGTATCTGTAATTACACAAACATGTAAGTTATTTTCTGTAATAACCCTTTAGAGTTATATCCCTGGCTAATATATTAATTTGAATTTATGACAACAGACACGTGCAGATTATACTGTTAACAATATTTCAGAGTTTAACCTTGTTAAGCGCACAAATCATAAAAGAATAGTTAATCACGTCATTGTTGTCCAATGAAAATTAGTATGAACATGATGAAAAGTACGGGAATGTTTGTTTGACCGGGGTTATAGTCTTTGCAACTGTTGACTGGCAAATAGTCTGTGAAATTGAAATAGCACAAATATTTCATTCTTTTTATATTATTGTATATAGAAAACACATAATGATGTATAATAATAGTTATAGTCATTAAATGATAGTTTTCACCCTTTTATGTCTAGGGCAAGATATACAGAAGATAAAGAAAATATAAACAGTTACAGTAGAAATAATTGGCAAAACAAGATAAACAGAAGACAACAAGGCCTAAATGGTAAGACCACTTCTATATAATAAAAGTGATTGCCATTGAATGATGACTATTATAAAAATAAGAAGATGTGGTATGGTAAATGAGTGATCTATCCACCAGAGTTCAATGAAGTGGATTCAAGCAATTAAAGGCAATGACGGCCTTCGATCATGAGAAAACCCATACCTTATAAGTCAGCCATTAAAGACCCCAACATGAAAAGATTTAAACAATCTAAATTAATTCAATAACAATTAATAAAAAAATGTCTGTGAGCACTCAATCTTACCATAATCTAGGACAGTGGTTCAAATAGCACAACATATGAACAAACTAAAACTGTTGCATTGAGTGGCTCAACTAAAAATATCACTGCAAGGCACTTAAACAACTAATGTTAAATCGCGGACACAAAGCACTGAAATAAGAGAACTCATAAGTAAGAATATCAAATGAAAGTTTATTAAAATGTTCATATTAAACATGATAAAATAAGCTTATTTTATATTGCTGTTTTTTTCTCCATTTATAAATTTTATTTTTTTTATTTTTGTATTTATAGGTCAGACATCTTGGTTTTCATGATCATCAACAGGTCAATGCTGAAGAGGAAACTTCAAGTTAATACTTTTCAACATTGTGTGCTAATTGGATTAATGTGAAATGAAATGTGTGCTTTCCTGGAAAAAGAAATAGGAAATTTCTACAAAATGGCTATAAACAAAATGGAGTACTTACTATCATAGATGCACAAGAAAACAATTGTGTAAATGCAACAACCTACATATTCACTGAAGGATTAGGAGAAATGTAGAAAAAATTGTTTGCGAAATAGACAACTGCTTTATCCATTCATGTACATGGCTCCGTCATATCAAATATACAGAGGTAGATGTTAGAAGAACAGATTGCAAAATGTGTTCTCTACCAATTGAAGGAAGATGTCTGGTGGATGGAATTATTTATGCACTGAACTGTTATGTAGGGATTGAATAACTGTACACAGCAGCTGAAACAGAAGACAAAATTAAATTAACATGAAAGTGTTTATAAGTCCCTACCGACGAAGTCGAAGGGACTTTAGGTTTGCACTCCGTCCGTCTGTCTGTCCGTCTGTCCATCCGTCAGTCTGGCAAATCAGTTTTCCACACTTTTTCTTCATGTTTGAAGATATTGATTTGAAATTTAGTATACAGTTTTATCATGACAAGTTACAGATCAAGTTTGAATTATGTTCCGGTCTGATGATTTTGTGCAGAGTTATGGTCCTTGGACTTACAAAATTCACTTAAATAATCAGTTTTCCGCACTTTTTATTGTTATGCTTGAAGATATTGATTTAATAATTGGTATATAGTTTTATCATGACAAGTTACAGATCAAGTTCGAATTTTGTTCCGGTCTGATGATTTTGTGCAGAGTTATGGTCCTTTAAATTCACTGTAATAATCAGTTTTCCACACTTTTTTCGTCATGCTTGTATATATTGACTTTATATTTGTTATAAAGTTTACACCATGACAAGATATAGATCAAGTTAGCATTTTGTTCCAGTTAAATGAATTCTTAACCGGTAGGGGACTATGTATTGCCATGCAATACTCTCAGAATGCTTGTTTTATTTAATCTGCAAATATGAGCACAATATTAATAAAATCACAAAGGGTATGATATTCATAGCGTTTTGCTTATTATTGTATTGTCTTAAACAGCCAGACTATTGTTTTGTATGTTACTCATTAGTGAAAATTTTATTAAAGTTTTAATTATCTTTTGTATCACTTATTCATACTAGGAAAAATTATATTCATACTGTTTGAACTGTTATGAAATTTCCATAGAGGAAAAATAGGGGAAAACATTTCCTTCAGGGAAATTTGATGTACAGAAATTTCCTTAGAGGAAATTTGGAGAACATTGTTTTCCTTAGAGGAAATGTGTAGTCTTGAATTTTCCTCAAGGAAAAGTGTTTGTCAAAATTTCCTCAAAGGAAATTGAAGTTGACAAAATTTCCTCACAGGAAAAGTATTTCCTCAAAAGAAAATTTGAAGCCACAAATTTCCTCAGAGGAAATAGAATTTCCTGAAGGAAAATTTGAAGCCGCAAATTTCCTCAGAGGAAAAGAATTTCCTCAAAAGTAAATTTGAAGCCGCAAATTTCCTCAAAGGAAATATTTATCCAGCAAAATCCCTAAGGGAAATCTTTTCCTGAGGAAAAAACAATTTCCATTGAGGAAAAATGTTTTCCTTTAGGGAAATTTGGGTTACACTAAAGACCTGAACGTGGACCTGAACAGACCCGAATAGACCTGAAGATATACTAGTCGATTTATTCAAGTTACAATTACTTTTTTTTTTCAAAGGATTTTCTTCAGGTTAGACTTTTATTAAAGGTAAAGATCCACATGATATTAAAATAAAATGTTTTAAATAAAAACAAATTTTGATGCCAAAACTCGGACCTGAACAGAGAAATGAAAAGACCTGAACGGATTGAAATTCTACGATGACACTTATTCTAACTTCAATAACAGTTTTATTTTTCAATGGATTTCCTTCAACCTTAAATTTTGTGAAACGAAAATTCGATATATTAATAATATTTAAAAGAAATTATGAAAAATATTTTGAGGTGTCAAAACTCGGCCCTGAACGAGAAATTAAATTACCTGAATTGACCTGAAATTCAGAAAATCTCCGGTCAGATTTATTCAAGTTCTATAACTGTTTTAGTTTTCAATCTCCTTGAAATTTGAATTTTGTAATAGGAAAGGTATAATATTTTATTGAAGTGATGAAGAATTTTATAAAAAATATTGGTTTAGTTCCAAAAATCGGACCTTAACGGGAAATGAAAATACCCGAATGGACCTGAAAAATACGGGTAGATGTATTTTAACTTACAGAGCTTTTTTATTTTCCAAGTAATTTTATTCTAAATTAAATTATGTTAAAGAAAAGACTGATTTTATATATACAGGATATATACCATGCTGATGTTGAAATCTGGACCTGAAGGGCAAACAGGATTGTCTGTGGAAAATTATTCAAACTATTTAACTTGTTTAAATTCTATTTATTATAAACTTCTATAAAACAGGTTTTAAACTGTTATATTTATATATTGAAAATAAAAGTATCATTTGCACATAAACCATATAATCTAAAGACGTCTGTTCGTCGATTGGAATGTATTAAGTATTTGAACGTGTGCCGGCTGTAATTCACATTGTATTAGGTGATGATTGGTCTAAACAAACATTTTATTTTTAATCTTTTAATTGGATTATCATTTAATCTTGTTACCTAAATGTACCTAAATGTAAAACAGTTCCAACAACTGAGAAAACTAACGGCCTCATTTATGTACCGTGGCAAATATGAACAAAAACAAATATTATACACAGCAACAAACGACAACCACTGAATTACAGGCTCCTCGCTTGATAAATTAAGTTGCAATGGTGTATAAAGTCATAACAACACACAATTAGTTTCATGATATGTCTTCAACTTAGAATTTTGCACCATCTCAAAATCCGGAGTGATCACATAGATCAAGCTTGGCTGAATGAAAAATAAGATGTGGTTTGATCCCAATGAGTGTGTCTCTCCACAAGAGACCAAAATGGCATAGAAGTTAACAACTATAGGTCAACGTACGGCCTTCAATAATGTATTTCCATGTTATACATGTCTTTCAATTCTCCGTTCAGGTCCAAGTCTTGTCACCAAAATAATAATTTTCTTTAAAATATTTCTTTCGTTTTGATAAAATATTCAATTTATACTTTAACAAAACTTAGATTTCAAGGAAATTCTTTGATAAAATGTAAATTAAAATTGAAAACATATATACGTTGAATTTTAGGTCCATATTCAGGTTTTCATTTTCCGTTCAGGTACAAGTTTTGGCACCCAAAACATATTTTTCATTATTTAATTTTCATTCTAACAAAATGTTGAATTTTTATTTTACAAAATCTAAAGTTGAAAGAAATCCATCGAATATTTAAAAAGTTATGGAAGTTTGAATAAGTCCTACCATTCATTTTCAGGTCCGTTCAGGTCTTTTCATTTCTCCGTTCAGGTCCAAGTTTTGGAATCAAAATTTGTTTTTATTTGAAACATTTTATTTCTAATAAATTGTGGATCTTTACCTTTAATAAAATTCTAACTTAAAGAAAATCCATCGGAAAATAAAGAAGTTATTGTATTTTAAATAAATCGAGTAGTATATCTTCAGGTCTATTCAGGTCTTTTCAGGTCAACGTTCAGGTCTTTAGTGTAACCCATTACTTGGTCGCTTTTGTAAAAATATACAGCACAACAACAACAGCACTCGACGTCCGTCAGTATTGTACCCAAAAATGAAAAATTATTCAAAAGAAGACTCAGAAAATTCAAATATTGGTATGCACACACACTTACATGTCACCACAAATATGATCTTTTGTTATATAATGCGCCAAAATCGTTTCTTCCGCAGGACAACTAAAATTTATACTTGAGTGATGGGTCAAAGCACCTTTTCGAGTCATAGGTTGATGTAGATGTAGATGTAGACAACGATGTCCATGGTGGGGAAAACCCACCATATCAATATTTCCCAAATGAGTAACTATCCTGTAAAGGTTTTTTAATACATATTTTATATTGGAATGGCACATATTCATGAAAAATCAACAAATGATCCGAAAGTCGGAAAGATAAATAGTCCATGGTCTCCACAAACAGTTGTGATGTTGCTTCGCTAAGCTATAGATAACCGTAGGACCATCAACAATGAGCAAAATTCACACCATATAGAAAGCTGTAAATATAATAGAAGGCCTCGAAATGACAAATGTAAAACAAATCAACATGAAGCCTTACATTTATAATAGAATTCAAAATATAATTGAGATTTGAAATGGGAATGTTTTAAAGAGACAACAACCCGACCAAAGAGAAGATAACAGCTTAAGTTCACCCATGGGTCTTCACTGCAGCAAGAAAATCCGCACATGGAGGCGTGCTTCAGCTGGCCCCTAAACAAAAATGTCTACTAGTTCAATGATAATGGACGTCATACTAAACTCTGAAATATATAAAAGAAACTAAAATTAAAAATCATACATTACAAGACTAACAAAGGCCATAGGCTCCTCACTTGGGACAGGCGCAAAATGCGGTGCAAAAAGCCGATATACTGAAAATTTCAGAAATTATTGCATGCATTTATTAATATTGCCAATTTTAGAAATGCACAAAGATGCGAGATGATTTATATAATTGTAATTTAAGAAAATAAGAGGTGTCTCTGCTATACATGATATATGACAAAATTTTAATCAAGTATTTAAAAGTTATGTTTAGTACTCTATGATTTTAGGTATTTAAGAATTGATATAGTGGATCAGGATCTACTAACTTTCACTGACTGACTGAGCACTTGAATTCAACACTAGTTTTTGGTGATGTTGGTGTTGCTTAGTCTTAAGTTTTTAATCTTAGTGTTGTTTAGTTTTTCTGCATCTTATGTTTTGCCTTGGCATTATCAGTTTCTCATTGTCTTACCTTTGTAATGTTAAATAATAAGAGAATAGACAAAAACATATGTGAAATTTTAATTCAAGCAAACCATATAAAATTGAGAATGGAAATGGGAATGTGTCAAAGAGACAACAACCCGACCATAGAGCAGACAACAGCCGAAGGCCACCAATGGGTCTTCAATGCAGCGAGAAACTCTGATAGTCTTGGAATTTTATCAATGTGATTAAAATACATTAATCACAAAATGTTGATAATACTTTGGTGAATTATCTATTGATATAAGCTCCTTTTCAATTTTAAAGATTTATATTCAACAATTCCAAGTCAAGGATTTAATCATAAAACGGGGATTTTCCAGTATTGTGACTATTACTCATTAATGCAATTTTCATGAAACTTGGTGAATTGTTTTATATATTAACATAATCATGAATTTCCTTTCAATTTTTATAAAATTCTGATTTAAGACTAGTCTTTGGATAGTAACTCAAGAACGCTTTCACTAATTTTTATGAAACTTTGGTGAATTGTTTTATATATTGATATTAACTCTCTTTTCATTTTATGACCCATAGTGGAAGGGGCATTAAGTTTAACCCTTGACTGTCTGTCTGTCTGTCTGTCCGAAAGTTGGTTTTGTTCTCTGCTATACATGATATATGACAAAATTTTAATCAAGTATTTAAAAGTTATGTTTAGTACTCTATGATTTTTAGGTATTTAAGAATTGATATAGTGGATCAGGATCTACTAACTTTCACTGACTGACTGAGCACTTGAATTCAACACTAGTTTTTGGTGATGTTGGTGTTGCTTAGTCTTAAGTTTTTAATCTTAGTGTTGTTTAGTTTTTTCTGCATCTTATGTTTTGCCTTGGCATTATCAGTTTCTCATTGTCTTACCTTTGTAATGTTAAATAATAAGAGAGAATAGACAAAAACATATGTGAAATTTTTAATTCAAGCAAACCATATAAAATTGAGAATGGAAATGGGAATGTGTCAAAGAGACAACAACCCGACCATAGAGCAGACAACAGCCGAAGGCCACCAATGGGTCTTCAATGCAGCGAGAAACTCTGATAGTCTTGGAATTTTATCAATGTGATTAAAATACATTAATCACAAAATGTTGATAATACTTTGGTGAATTATCTATTGATATAAGCTCCTTTTCAATTTTTAAAGATTTATATTCAACAATTCCAAGTCAAGGATTTAATCATAAAACGGGGATTTTCCAGTATTGTGACTATTACTCATTAATGCAATTTTCATGAAACTTGGTGAATTGTTTTTATATATTAACATAATCATGAATTTCCTTTCAATTTTTATAAAATTCTGATTTAAGACTAGTCTTTGGATAGTAACTCAAGAACGCTTTCACTAATTTTTATGAAACTTTGGTGAATTGTTTTATATATTGATATTAACTCTCTTTTCATTTTTATGACCCATAGTGGAAGGGCATTAAGTTTAACCCTTGACTGTCTGTCTGTCTGTCTGTCCGAAAGTTGGTTTTTGTTCTCTAACTATAGTTTGCCTCAACCAAATGTTATAAAACTTTTACAAAAGCTTATTACCACAATACTCAGATCAAGTGTGCATTTTGGTGGTGTCAGTGTTACTGTTCTAGAGTTATACCCTTTACAATTGGAAAAATTGCTGAGTTTTGGTTTCCCGTTCCTAACTTTAGTTTGCCTCAACCAAATGTTATGACATTTGCACACACTTATTACCACAAAGTACAGATCAAGTTTGAATTTTGGTGGTGTCACTTTTACTGTTCTAGAGTTATGTCCTTTACAAATGGAAAAATTGATGAATTTTAGTTTCCGTCCTCTTGCTTAAGTTTGCCTCAACCAAATTTTATTGAAATTTGAAATTTAACACAATACTTTTACCACTAAATCAGATCAAGTTCAAATTTTGGTAGTGTCACTTTTACCGTTCTACAGTTATGTAACTAGATATAGGAAGATGTGGTATGAGTGCCAATGAGACAACTCTCCATCCAATACTTGCGCAGTGCTCACAGTGTTTCAAGTTAATCATTAAAATTCATATAAAGCTAAAGATCAGCTAAAAGGGCAACAAGCTTATAAGGCACTCATGGTACAGCTTTTATTAAACACGCATTAATATACATTAAACAGCAAAATAATTATTGATGCAAGACGTCATTGAATAATATTGTTTACTCTTGTTATATGTAGGACAAGACCTAAAGAAGATACAGAGAAATTATCAACAGCATAAATGATAGGCTATTTAAAATTTGCAGAAGTCAACTAAACTTAAATGGTAAGGCCACTTTTATAAAAGTTATTGCCCTTGAAAGATGATTATTATAAAATAAAAAGATGTTGTATATTAAATATGAAAACTTTTGATCATGTCTCTAAGAAAGCAGTTATAGGCCAGTGACAGCCTTCAATAATGAGAAAATCCATACCCTATAGTAAAGGTAGTCAGCTATAAACATGATAAAAGGCCCTCAGATGAAAAATTTAAACAATCCCAACTGTAAAACTAATTGCCTAGTTTATAACAAAACAAAGTACAAAAATAAATATTGGCAGATATGAAATAACAACAACCACTAAATGTTAGTGTCAGACTAAACTTCAGGCTCGGAACTTGGGACAGGCAGAATAAGAATATGGCAAGGTCATATAAAAATAAGAAGATGTGGCATGATTGCCAATAAGACAAATCTTCACCAGACAACAAATGACATAAATTTCCTGCAAAAAAAAAAAAAAAAGCACCGACTGGACTAAACAGGAAATTTATACATTTCCTTAATCGAAAAGACACAAAGATCTGTTAGTACTCACAATTACTGACAGCTAGTTAAAATCAATAACAACTAATACATGTAATATAAAACAGGTTTGTGAGCACTCAATCCTACTCTAACTTTGGACTGGTTTAACAGCTCAACATATAAAGAACAAACTGTAAAATAACAGTTGCAATTGCCTCAACTGAAAAGACTGATGAAATGCACAAAATCAACTAATATAAAACCATAGACAAAAAGCACTGAATTAAGAGAACTCACAAGTAAGAAAGGAAATATTCTTAAAATGTTCATAAACATGACAAAATAAGCTTTTTATTGCTGTTTCTCTCCATTTATAACATTTTATTTATTTATTTTGTGTATTTTTAGGTCAGACATCTTGGTTTTCATGATCAATAGATCAATACTGAAGATGAAACTAAAAGTAGATATTTATCTACATGGTGCGCCAATTGGATTAATTGGATTAATGTGAAATGGAATGTGTGCTTTCCTGCAAAAATGAAATAGGAAATTTCATCATAATCAAATGATAATGGCTATAAACAGAATGGAGTTCTATCATAGATGCACAAAACACAATTGTATAAATGCAACAACATATTATATATATTCGTGGAAAGAAGGAGAAATGTAGAAAAATTAGTTTTTGTTGTTGAAAGGAACACAAGCTTTATCCACTCATTTACATCGCTCCTCATATCAACTATACCGAAGAAGATCTTTGAAGAACAAATTGCAAAAATGTTTTCTCTAAGAATTGAAGGAAAATGTTTAATGAATGGAATAATTTATGCACTGAACTCTTATGTAGTGGATTGAATAACTGTACACAGCAGCTAAAACAGAAGAAAATTTAAATTAACAAAAAGTGTTTATTTTATTATTTAATCTGCAAATGTGAAAGCATTCTGAAGAACACCACAAATGGTTTTACATTCAAATTGGTTGCTTACTAATGTATTGCATTGAAACAATAACAAAGAAAACAGAATACTTTGCTACAAAAGTATTTTATAAATCAAAGTTAAAGTCATATATATAAAGTATAAAAACCTAGACCTAAACAGTCAGACTGTGTTGTTTTGTATGTCATGATAATTTTGAGTCAAAATTTATTAAAGTTTTAAATATCATTTGTATCATTTATTTAGTCGTGTAAAATTATGTTCAAACTGTTTGTTTAGTGAGAAATTTTCAATGAGTAAAATAGGGAAAACATTTCCTTTGGGGAAATGTAATGTACAGAAATTTCCTTAGAGGAAATTTGGAGATCAATGTTTTCCTTAGAGGAAATTTGTAGTCTTGAATTTTCCCTCAAGGAAAAGTGTTTGTCAAACATTTCCTCAAAGGCAATTGTAGTTGAAAAATGTCCTTAAAGGAAAATTTGAAGCCGCAAATTTCCTCACAGGAAAAAGTATTTCCTCAAAGGAAAAATTTGAAGCCCCAAATTTCCTCAGAGGAAATAGAATTTCCTCAAAGGAAAATTTGAAGTCACAAATTTCCGCAGAGGAAATAGGTTTTCCTCAAAGGAAATATTTATGCAGCAAATTCCTAAGGAAATCTTTTTCCCTTGAGGAAAAATGTTTTTCCTTTAGGAAATTTGATTTCCTTGAGGAAAACTACTTTTCCTCTGAGGAAATTGTTGAAAAAGAGGCATAACTTTTTCAACAGTGGTGCTAGAGCCAAAAATTTTAGGACAAATATCAGGGAACCAATACCAACCAAGTTATCAACTTCATTTTGACTTAACTCCAAAATTAAGGTGACAACTTTTGCACTCAGCAGAATTGCAAACTTGTCCCGGAGACTGTTATTATGCATAATCTGCAGGGTAGCATGAACGGACAGACATACAGGGATTTGGTGCTTAGAAACATTGCAGTCCCTCATTTTGATAATCCTCGACTTGCGTCATGACCCTTGTACATGTACGACAATGCTTGACCACACAGGGCAAGGATTGTAACCGAGTACAAAGAGCAAGAAGCCATTGACACTATCTTTTGGCCTTCCATGTCTCCAGATATGAACCCTATCGAACATGTCTGGGATGCCATTAGCAGAAATCTCAATCGCAGTGACCCACCTTTGCAAAACCTTAGCGATTTAAGAGGGTCAATTGTTGCTGAATGGAATTAATTTGCTCAACTAAAGTTCAGAGGGCTTGTACAGAGTGTGAGACGCCGTGTTATGCAACTGTACCGGAAGAGAGATGATTACACATCCTCTTGACTCAAATATTGACATTAAATTTGCCGAACATAACAAAGATTAATTATAGAGACTTTTAATGATATTGGGTAATAAATTGTTGTAAAAAAATAAAATCACAGTGAAACTTAAATTCCGTTTCTGATTTGTGTAATTTTCACCATTTTTATGAACGCAAAATTCAAATGCATAGAACCTGCATTAGTGACTAAACTTAAGTTTATGGTTTGTTTATGGTATATGTTAGCAATATTGTTACATGAATATTTTCTATTTTCGAGGATAAACTGATTTTTTAAATGAAAAAAATCGATGCAATAAAAATAGGTGGTGCTAAACTTTTGGCGGACTGTATATAATCTAGAATATTCGTCAGACTCTGTTTAAATGTAAAATATGTGTACTCATATAGTAATTTTACTATCTATACTTTCAAACTAAACAAGACCAATAGCGGGTCTTTACCTGCGTCGCTGAAAGTTATTGATTGAAGTTGGATATATACCAAAGCACAGCTAATCATTCCCTTTCATTGAAGGCAAGAGTGTGTGTTGTAAAATTTCAACCTATCAGAAAACAGGAAGTGGCTGCATGACTGATGTGAAAATTGCTTATATGCTACATATTATCATTATGAAGATGTAGACCAAAAATGAAATATAAAATCATTCCCTTCCATACAAGCCATTAAAACTTTGACTAAAATTGTCCTTGTGCAATGAGTCTTGTAAAATTTAATATATTGGCAGATGTAAAGTTGCTTACACGCTGCAACATTATAGTTAATTAGCTGCAGACCAAATATAAAATCATTTCCTTCATTAGAAGACAAGAAAATTTTGAGGATTTTTCTATCCACGGTATATCGGACAGATGGACGGACGGATAAACAAGGTCGAGCGGTTACTAGACCTGCTTTCGCGTTGTGAGTTGTTTGTTTTGTGCAATTTAATAGAGATTTTGGAATCATTTGAGTATTGACGTTTTATTTTTACGGTGTCGAAAGTCCCTCCCTTGAACATGATGGGTCTTGTCTGCTCGAAGCATAAGCAGTAACGCATGATCCGAGACCGATACAATTAAAGAAAATGTATTTTAGAGTGCACTTATGACGGTTACACAACGTTTATGCGCAAAATTAATCCGTTGATTAAAAGGACTATAGAGTGCACTTATGACGGTCACACAACGTTTATGCGCAAAATTAATCCGTTGATTAAAAGTAATAAAAGGTGCAAAGCTTTATTACGCGAGGAGAAATTGTTAAAAATATTACACACTATTAAAATTAGGGAGCAGTTGCGGATAAAAAAGGGTTATCGTGAAAACGAAGGATATTAATATTTCAAAAGCACTGCGCTGCAGCGAGTTTAATAATTATATTGTATAACTTGCTTATCGCATTTTTTCCGTGATTTTCAAGTGCACCGTTTGTAGAGTACCCACTGAACGAAATATTTGCTGACTTTGCTATACTAAACTAAGGTTAGACACATTTTGGTAGCATAACATAAAGAGAAGTACTCTGTTTCTCGGTGAAAGGTTTGTTCTTTGCTGTATTTGGTTGGCTACAAAATATATCCGAACGGATATCCAATTTGATACATTATACAAAACAGCAGATTGTTCGAATCCCCATAATATGTAGAGGGTAGAAAATTAAATAGACTTATTAAACACTATAGATTAAAGCTTAAACACGCCATCGGAAAATTAAACTAGAGGCTCTAATGAGCCTGTGTCGCTCACCTTGGTCTATGTGCATATTAAACAAATGACACATTATAGACAAGAATAGAATTCATGACAAAATTCTCTGTTTTGGTGATGGTGATTTGTTTGTAGATCTTACTTTACTGAACATTCTTGCTGTTTACAATTATCTCTATCTATCATGAACTTGGTCCAGTAGTTTCAGAGGAAAAGGTTTTGTTTTTAAATTTAAAAAATTAACGAAAATTGACATTTAAGGTCACTAACTCTGGAAGGGTCAATTGACAATTTTGATCATCTAACTTATTTGTAGAGCTTACTTTGATGAACAATTTTGCTGTTTACAGATTATCTTTATCTATTATATTATTCAAGATAATAACCAAAACTGCAAAACTTTCCTTAAAATTACCAATTCAGGGCAGCAACCCAACAAGCGGTTGTTGATGCGTCTGAAGATTTCAGGGCAGATAGATCTTATCCTGATGATCAATTTTACTCCTCTTAGATTTGCTCTTAATACTTTAGTTTCAGAGATATAAGCCAAAACTGCATTTTACCCCATGTTCTATTTTTGGCCATGGCAGCCATCTTGAGTGATTGGCGGGGTCATTGGATACAATTTTAAACTAAATATTCTAAGAATGATTTAGGCTAAGTTTGATTTAATTTGGCCAAGTAGTTTCAGAGGAGAAGATTTTTGTAAAAGATTACAAAATTTACGAAAAATTGTGAAAATTGGCGTTAAAGGGCAATAACTCTTTATGGAGTCACTTGACAAATTTGGTCATGTTGACTTATTTGAAGATCTTACTTTGCTGAACAATTTTGCTGTTTACAGTTTATCTCTATTATAATATTCAAGATAATAACCAAAACTGCAAAATGTCCGTAAAATTACCAATTCAGTGGCGGCAACCCAACAACGGGTTGTCTGATGCGTCAGAAAATTTCAGAGCAGATAGATCTTGACCTGATGACCATTTTATCCCATGTCAGATTTGCTCTTAATACTTTAGTTTCAGAGATATAAGCCAAAACTGCATTTACCCCATGTTCTATTTTTAGCAATGACGGCCATCTTGGTTGATTGGTGGGATCATCGGATACATTTTAAACTAGATACCCTAAGAATGATGTAGGCCAAGTTTGGTTTGTTTTGGCCCAGTAGTTTTAGAGGAGAAGATTTTGTAAAGTTAACGGACGACGACGACGACGGACGACGGACGAACGATGGACGGACGACGGACAGTAAGTGATGAAAAAGCTCAATTGGCCCTTTTGGGCCAGGTGAGCTAAAAGGACAAAGTTATGCGAAATCCAATACAACGATTCAAATCTGTTGTGACCATAATATGCGCTGCATTGTTGTGTCGCCGAAAAACATTTACATAACAAAAAAAACATCATTTGCTTTCACTATGTATCTCTATTGTTATTGTTTTATTTTTTTTATTTTGAGATGACCCTTGTTTTTCGTCAACTGTAATCGTAAGTCTAAGTGTAGTCCAAGGTATAGACCTAGTTTCCGCAAATGTCTATTTATCGAACTATCTTTTTATGTACGTTTTATGTGTCAGTAGTTGTCAAATGTAATATCCTATGGGAACGACTATTTAACTTCAAAAGGGGAGGGGGTATTGTTTTTCCTAAAAATATTCTGATCCCAATTTGATTTAAAAATATTGTGCTCAAGCAGGTGACAAAAAAATATTCTTAACCCAGATTTTCCCATACCTTATACATGTTAATATGGTGTTAAATTAAAAAAAAAAAAAAAAAAATTGATTGATAGCGTCGAAAAACAAAAAACAAAATTCTGACTCAGACAAAAGCCGTACCCTTTCCCACCTTGAAGTTAAATGGTTGCTCCCCAATGTTATTCGTTATTTGAAGAACTGGGTGTGTATGTGAGATCTTTGATTGATACTAATGAGCTTCGTCGAGTAGAAATCGACTTTATGCAAAAGATATCAATACATCTGTTAACCTATTTCGGGATGAACACATCTCTATGCAAAGTATGTTACTGTTTGAACATTAAGTTGACATAAGAACCTTAAAAAACAGACCAAAATTTATCTTTTATTTCGAATTTGAATGATCCAAAACAATCGAAGCCCACTTTTTCAAAGACGTATACATGTGCATGTATATGTGCACTTGTAAAGGTCGATTTCAATCAGACGCAGCTATTTTATTCAACATTTTTTATCAAATAGAGACGATTTAGAGCTTGACATATTGTATAGAAACTTTTGTATTCCTTATATTGACCTCATATGTACTTATATCTGATGATATTTTATCATTGGAAAGACACAACCTTAAATGAATTTGGCAAAACCTTTCGGAATTTTGGATCCTGAATGCTCTTCAACTTCATACTTTATTTTGCCTTTGGAAATATTTTGATTTGAGCGTCACTGACGAGTCTTTTGTAGATGAAACGCGCGTCTGGCGTACACAGTTTTAATCCTGGTATCTATGATGAGTTTACTTATTGATATTTACTCCAATTATATTTTTCTCTAAATCAAGATAAAATAAAATGTATTTCATCAAAAATAAAAAATCTAACCTTTTGAATGGATTTTTATAATCGATGTGTAAATGAAATAATAGAAGAATTGCACAAATCAAATCGTGTAAACGATGATTGGCATTATGAAGAAAACATTTGTTTTAACATAATAATTATTTCGATTTTGTAAATTTAAAACTGTGTCAAATAAAGACATTACTGCGCATACAACAAAAGCGAAAATTCATAGAGATATCTGAAATGTATATTTACAGTGTCTTATATCTCTGATACCAATTTACGTCAGCTTTTACACTATTTTGATCAGTTGCTCTCCTTGTTCAATAGCGCAAAATGTGGCTAAACCCGTTTTTCTTTGCAATGTCTGCAGGAGACAATCCAGAGGCTCCACATATTTACACCGTCTTTATCAGTAAGATTTACACCAGCCTTACGATTCAGTACCATCTTTACTATATCATTGTATCCGTTTGCACAACTGAAGAAAAGGTCTGTCCATCCCTGCTCATTTTGCTTGTCGTATTTGACATTATTCTCCAAAAGAATTTCTACAACATTACGATGCCCGTTTCTGCAAGCTTCATGAAAGGGTCTCATTTTATCTTTTTGTTTTCGCATCAATCGAAGCACCGTTGTGAATTAACAATTTTACGATTTGTTCATTTCCTTTCTACATGCTAAATGAAGAGGTGTCTTCCTGTTTTGTCTTTGACATCTACTTTTGAACCTGTTCGTAATAAAATATTCACAATGTCTATACTCTCTTTCTCACATGCCGCATGCAAAGGGTAGAACCGTTTAATGAGCTTTTATTTATATTTGCCTTATTTTGAATTAGAAGTTCCACAATATCTTTATAATCCCTGTACATGCATAATAAACAGGAATCCTTTCTTATTTGTCCACTGTATTAACATTTGCTCCCAGCGTTTAGTAACAACGAAGCTGTATCATACTGTCCTCTAAGCATGCCAAATGTAACGGTGTTAATCCACCTTTATCTTGTATGTCAACAGTAGCATGATGGTTCAGCAGTATTGTTGTTAGTTCGGTAAAACCTTTCATTTCAGACAGGCTATGTGAAGAACACCTTTGTGTTCTCTCGTCATATACGTTTCGTTGATCTTAGCAACGTCGTTCGGTAAATTGATCAAATAATTCACGACAGAGATAATATAATTTTCTCATGCATAGAAAAAGGAGATAATTTGTCAATGTTTAAAAGGTGAACGTTTCGACCGATTTTAACAAGCAATTTTATAATATCAAGATGACCATTCATGGATGCTAAATGCAAAGGTGTGTTTCCCTTTGTATCGGTCTTATGAATCATTCTTTTGTCCAAGTTCATAAAATAAGAAACAAAATCTACATAACCTAACGACGAAACAACATGAAGGACGGTTAAACCGTTTGCATTCGTTTTCCAATTTTTTCCCTTTCCACTGTTTTTCAAATACTCTAAAAATTTCTGTCTGAATATTGGAAAGGCACTTTGATTATTTTCAAAAACATCCACAAACTGGCCTTCGCTCAGGTTCCTTGCAAGACGGGTAAAATAAGCCTCTTCATGTTTTGGTGTAACTTTAATTAAAGGAATAGTCTGTTCTTCCTTTACGCATGCCAATTCGACCTGAGTTTTAAATACAGCGCTTTTACTGTACTTAATTACTGAGTTTATAAATGTTTTGCAATGCAATAAAGAACTATAGCTTGCATAGTCTCATGGATATATTCGAAACAATTTTATCAACCTTTACGTATGTATCTGTCAAAGCCTCGAGTTGACTGACAATAAGTCTTTTGATGGATGAATTTGAGATCCAGATTCCGTAAAAAGGTTTTTATCAACTCTTCATTTTCAATGTTAACAAAAATGATTTTTAGTAATTTTTGTTCGATAGCAAACACAGCTTAAGAGATATAACGTACTAGTGATTTCATTTTATAACTATCTATTTCCTCTTCGATGAATTGAACAAGTAAGGTAAAAGTTTTCTACTGTGCCTACGTCTTTTGATGAAAAGATCGAACATAACGACGGCAGAAAAGGATACATCATATTTATTTTGTCATTTATGGCATTTATGTCAGTTTTTCGAGATATGCCTCACTTATGGTCCGTTTTTCCGACAGAGTTAATCTCAACTCATCTGTATGTAAATCGCATACGAAAGCTGTAACTTAAAGCGTTCGCATATTTCAGGATGCCAAATAGACTTTCTACACGTTAGTATTACTTCAGTTTGATCTTTGTTACTTAAAATCTTATGAATGAATGGACATTCTTTACCCATGCAACTGCTTCAGCCTCATCTAAGGCATATGTCCCGACGAAATCATCAATGATAAATACTTGGTTTGTACCTGGTATATAATATTGAGTTATATCTGACGGCTGCCGTGCCGGCACAATTGCGTAACCATATTCGTTCTTTAATCTAAATGCTACGTGATAAGCGCATGCTGATTTACCTGACCCTGTTGGTCCTATAATGACAACGAGTTTTTCCGTCTGGATTCGCTGATATACGTATTGCACGGCTTTTGTTACAACAAATTTTGCATGTTCATTGGACCAATTCATTAGTGTTTCCTTTTGCAGTTCTGTAAAGTAAAAGTAAAAACTACATGTTAAAAGAATAATATGAACACATGTAAATATTGTATTTTGTGGAATACAACATATCCAAAAAGCAATATTGCCAATTTGGTATAACACAGATTTTCCTTTGGTAGAAATGTCTTGTGATACGCATTTGTATAGAAGTATGCATCATAATATGCGAAACTGTGTGGAGTTTGGTATTAGCAGCGTATGAATCTGATTAAGGTATTGATTTCCTTAGCTTCATATGGTAAAACCTTTCGATCTTATAACTTTTTATTCGTGCGTTACTGATGAGTCTTTTGTAGACGAAACGTGCGAGTGGCGTACAACATTTTAAGCCTGTTATCGTTGGTGAGATTTTTGTCATAACAGGGCTTTGCTATATCGAGGCATAAGGACATGAGGTAATGATAAGAATTTGTTGTTTTACATGTAGGTTCCTCGACCGAACTCGGTGTATCCAGGGTTTAATTATGTTAACGACCTTTCAGAAAGAATAGTGAAATTTCTTTTCGTGGTATCGATCATTTGTCGATGAATCTTACATTGGTCAATAAATCTGAACAAACTGATTTCAAAACAAATTTACAATCTACTGAATTATGAATACCAATTTAGAAATGGTTCAGTGGTTAAGGATTTAAACCAGTTTTACATACAGTTGGGAATTAATTTTTCAGATTTGTTTTATTTTCACATTCACTGCTTCTACATCATGTACATGTTCTATTCACTCATATTTCGGCATATTTAATTGACGGTACATTCGTTGAGTTTTCTTGAAGCTTCTTATACTAAAATGGCGAACACTCATCATTTTTGATCAGAAAATACTATCATTCCAACCATTAACCCATATAAACGCTTTCATCGATTACAGCTTACACTATTTATCATTCAATCGCATGGTCAAAATTTCGATGACAAACTCTTTGCATTTCTACACTTTTGCATAATGATTCATATATATATATAACACTATAAAATGTTACTTAGCTAATAGCAAACACACATAAACAGTCAAATAGACTGACATCATATTGATTCTTTAAACTTTGATGTACATGTATACTATTTTCAATGACTTATGCAATTTAATTCATCGCTTGACATCTAAAAGATTAAAGCTTGACATTCTACAAACATTAACTTGAAGGCAAACATACATATAATCTATGCTGTTTATATCAATAAATGAATATCTTTTCTTTGTAATATTTCTTTACAAGCGTGTGCAGACATATTCTACCTAGTAGATGGTATGGCACCTTTCCTATATCATCTTCGAGTTTGGATATTTTGCCCTTTAACTTCTGTTTTCAGAATCATTTGCATCAATTTGTTTTTCCAAACTTGATTTTTCAATGGCTATCAGAGAAGCAATCTTTTCGTCAACCTCTACAAAATAAAATATACATACTAGGGTATATTTTGCGGTTTATTGGAACTCATTGCTATGCAGTTATTAACTTGGGAGAGATACACGACTATGTTTATACACTTGTAAATACCAGAATTAACATTTTGTACACCAGACGCGCGTCTACCAAAGACTTAGTTAAAATAGTGAAGCTTGAATATAATATAAACAGGCCCAAAACATTCTAAGTTGAAGAGCATTGAAGACCCAACATTTCGAAATATTTGACAAATACAGCTATAGTAATCTATTCCTGGGATAGAAATTCTTATGTATTTCTAAAAGTGAAAATTTTGTAAGCTGTTAATTTAACTCCTGTTTCCGAGAATCAATTGCCTGAATTTTTTTTTTTCAAAATTCGATTTTCAATAGCCACCAGAGAAGCAATCTTTTCGTCAACCTCTATAAAATAAAATATACATAATAGGGTTTATTTTACGGTTTAATATTGGAACTTATTGCTATGCCTATTAATATCTAATCTGTCGCTAAGTTCCAAGCGACAAAACCTTTTAATTTTTTTCAATTTGAGGTAGAAGTGATTCTTTTGTTCAAATGTGTTTTTTATTCTCACAGCTAACAATTAGTAGAATAGAGGAATCACTGCGGAAACTAATAACACAAACATCTCCACATCGTCAACCTAGAGGCTCGAAAGAGCCTGTGTCGTTCACCTGCATCTTCAAAAATAGCCAGTTTTGGTATAATTTACCATGAAAGTGCAATTACTCTATAAAGAGTTAACTTACAATTTCAGTCAAGTTAACATATTTGTAGATCTTGTCCTGCTGATATTTTCGCTTTTCAACGTTTCTATCTTCATTTGTATCTAATGAATTTTTCTAAGATAAAAGGCAAGCACTCCACAAAAGGTAAACACATCAATAAAGAGAAATAACTCAATACCGAATCGACCAACAATTTCATCCATGATGGATTATTTGTAGATCTTATCTTGCTTACCATTTTGCTGTAAAAGTGTTTATCCCTGTGTTACAGTTTTCAAAATAGTAGGTAAAAATTCAAAACATTAGGAAAATCGTCTTCTTAGAGCTTTTACTTCAATAAGAAGCCATCCGACGATTTCGGTCATATTTGACTTATTAGAAGGGTTAACCTATTGATCATTCTGGCTTTCAAAGTTTCTTTTTATCTATTATGGTTTAAAGATATCAGACAAAAACGCCACAAAATAGTAAAACCGTCATTAAAGAGCAACCAATAACTCCAATATGGAGTTGTCTAATGATTTCAGCCATGTTGACTAATTTATAAATCCAGTCTTGCTAATCATTTTCTTATAACAATTTCTTGGTATATATCATATAAAATTATGTAGTTTTCAAAATAATAGACAAAATGAAAACAACTGATTTATTTTGATAGACGATAACTTCTCTGACAGTGTAGATGTAAGCAGACAGATCTCAACATTCTTAACATTTCTGTCCCTGTCAGATTTTCAATATTCATTGCAGTTTTTAGAAACACAAAACTTATATTTTACCACTATGTTCTATTTTCAGCGAAGTCTGCTATCTTGGATGACAGGCTGGGTCATTGGACATATTTTAAAACTAAAACCCTAATATTGATTGTTGCCAAATTTGATCAAAATTAATATTGAACCAATTGTTTCAGAGGAGAAGATTTTGTAAAAGTCAAAGAACGACATAGACGTTGACGGACGACTGACGACGGACGCAAAGCGACGAGAAAAGCTCACTCAAAAATTTCTCAACAATTTTGTATACCAAATTTGGTCAAGTTCATATGCTTTATTCCGTTTGTCACTTAATCAAAGCTCTGATGAATCCGTCTTTTTAGAACGTTTAACTCTCTGTTTGTTGTTTTTTTAGCAGTTTTATTTGTTCATGTTTTGTTGTAGTTTTGATCGCTAAGTCTTGTGTATCCTTATTCCGACAATTTATTTTGATTTCAACTTTTACATTTAGTTACATTTTTATATCTTATTGGTCAGAAAATATACCGGAACTGTTTTATAGAATTAATATTTATGGAATGACTGTAATATTTTCCCTGTCTATGAAGAAATAACATAAAAATGTGGTGCACACTGAATAAAACACGAAGCGAGTTATTTAAAAGTTGTCACCTCATTTTTCAGGTTATTTCGAATAGACAGACAAAATGTGTACAGTCATTCCAAAAATTTATTCTGAATTCATTTTAAAGGGTAAATCATGAAAAACGTTGATGACGTCACGGTCACATGACAAAATTATGTCTATGAGCTGATAAAAAAAAAAAAAAAAAAACTTTCAGCCAATCAGAAGACGTATTACATCCAAAATTAAATTATTGTCGAAGGGCAAAATTCATAAAATACAAGATGGATAATTTAGCAAGCCTGAAACGTGTTTTGTTTTAATAAAGCTTGTCAGTGGCGCTCCAATCGTAAGAATTAGAAAACAAAACAGTAACGCAGTTGCGGACCATTGCAATCAATAGTTTGAAAAATTTATGCCAAATGTGGCTCAATTCATCAATATCTGGCGGTCGAAAATACTAAGTGTTGCTTTATAATATTATTTTATTGGTCCTTATATGAACAGATCATTAACGAGTAGTTATCGCATCAATGAATATTATTTCCTTTATTCCAATGGGAAGATGCGAAATGTTAAAACAAAAATCCTTCGGCAAATATTTCATAGAATACATGTGTAAAAGTGTTTGTTTGTGTAAAGTCAGAGTTAAATGGAAAAGTCACAAATCAATCAAAAGTGTATAACTAAATACTTTGTGGACTTACCTAGATCATGTATTTTGCCCTTAATAAATCCTTAGATTGTTCAAGTTTACTGATGTAACAAGTGTTACATACTAGGAAATTCAATAAACGACGATAAAAGGTTTTAAGTGTCATACAAACATTGTAATTGTCGATCTATATCATCTACCTATTCCATAATGAAAACAAAATAAGAACATATACTAGGCAATTTGAAAAAAAAAATACAAATTAAGAATTCTGATATTAATAGAATGAGACAGATACATGATACTTAATTTGATTAAAACAATAATAAATAATAGTTATCTAAATATTAAACATGATGAACACCATACATTATCTTTGGAAAAAGTATTGTCCCTCTGTAAAAGAAGGTTGAAGATGAATATCCTTTGCCTTAAAATGTTAAATTTTAGAAAAAATGGATGCAGACATAGAGTGGAGAAAAAGTAGAGAATATAGTTCAATCCCTTTAAAAATGCCTGATGAGGAAAATTTTACATTCATGTTTACATTGAATGAGTGTGACAGAACTAAAATTATTGTTAAGGGGTGTTAAAGATTTATATGTAATAAGAATAAGCCTAGCTGACAAGAAAAATAATTTTGTTATTCGAATTTATTTTAATTTCACAGTTTTATTATATATTTGCTATGTTATATTTTATAACAGTTGGATTTAGAATATTGTACTTTTGTTTTAAAATTGCCAAATTATTACCTCATACAAAGAATCTAAATATATGATTTGATTTGATGTTTTGTGTTTTAATGCCACTTTTAAACACCACATTTAGGCTTTTCGTGGCGGTCAGTTTTATTGGTGGAAGTAGCCGGAGTTCCCGAAGAAAACCACCGACCTTCGATAGGAAAACTGACACTCCTAGTCAATTAAGATTGAGTCGAGTGCACCCGCACGAGCGGGGTTCGAACTCACAACCTCAGTGTTGACTAGCTAGTGATTACAGTAGTAACTACTTAGATCACTCGGCCACCGATGCCCTTCTCTAAATATATGAGATACTTTTATAATAGAATGTTGCTTAAATCTAAATATTGTATTTTGTAAATATTCAAATATATGGATTTTACACCAATAAAATGATTTTATTTTATTCTACCTGTCATTTATCAAATGAATATTGCAAGGTCCCTATATGATCATCTGATTTTAAATTGATGCTGTTTCCACAGGGCAATGTGAGTTCGTAGACGCACTCATGTTTATTGCAAAAGTGTTTGTTATAACTATGCTTTGTTGGCCTACATTTACTCGAATAACATAACTCGAGTTTGTGCACATATTTATAAAGTTAGATTTATATATAAATAGAGAGAGATGTTAGAATTGGGTCATGAATGAATTTAGATTGAATCATATTGCAATATAACATGTACATGCATAACATAACTCATGTAAAGTAATCCCAACTTAGTCTGAGTGAGGAAATAAATCGCTTTAAACTTGTAAATTTACCAACGGGTAATATATGGAAGGCATTTTAAAATCATATCAGTAGCATAGGTTAGACTAATATGTTGATGATAACGTCGGCTATTCCCAATCTCAATGTGAATATAAAGACAATTTTAAAGTTCACTTGCCCATATCAGTGTTCAAACATCAATTTATTGTCGAAAAGTTTTGAAATCTATATAGAATATATATTTTATTCAATAGAAATTTGGTTTCCGTCGTCATTTTCTCGTTTGATTTCTAAGTTCTATTGGTGTAATTTGGCATTTGAATGTTTGTCTTACTTCGCCCATGTTTGTAACATCACAAGTTGGGAAGTTTTGAAAAGTTTGAAAGAAAACCCTTTGGCAAATATTTCAATGAGAACAAAACATCCAGTCTAAGTTGAAAGCTTAATCGAATAAAAAAAGAAACTATTTAATCAAACGTATATAACTAAATATATAGTGGTCTTAACTAGCTCATATACGTTGTCCTTCTAGAAGGTTCTTGAGATTGTTAACGTTTACTGATGTGATACATAAAAGAATTTCTTTTAACGATGATAAAAGGGTTTTAAATAGCATGCAAACATTATAATGATTGATGCACATCATTTACCTTGCATTTATCAGATAAATATTGCAAGGTCCTTTTGTGATCCTTTGCTTTTAAATTGATGCTTTTCCATAAACAATGTGGTTATTTACATTTAGAGTGTTTAGACTTACACATATTTATTACAAAGTTTATTTGTGATAACGTTCTTGGGCTAGTATACACAAATACAATTGTGTGCATATTTTTTATCGTTTTATTGCTCAACCTACATATACCCAGTGAATAATTCGGTAATGAAAGGGAAATTAGGGTAGGACATAGGGACAAATCATATTACAATTCAAATCGGGATGTAGCTTCATAAATATTTTTAAAGATTATGATAAGATCTTATCTGTAAATTGATCAAATGTCATGGAATTTACTGCTTATTTTAATAGAAATAAAACAGTGAAGGTTTTGAATACCTGCATTGAACAATTTACCTGTGATGGTTTCAGTTACTTTCATTATTAATGATAAATGAAGTCGTGTCAGATTCACATTATATCTTTTTGAAATCTAACTATCTAACTAATGTTTTTTTCTAAAACCTCGACAAAATTAAACTAAAATTCAACATTAACTTTTAAAATGAGATTTGATTACGTTTGAGGGAGTAATGAATAATTTGATATTTTGTGAATGTGCAATAGAATAAATTATGTTGATATAAATTGATATCTCTTTGAAATATAATGTAAAATTGAATTATAATGTCAATGAATGTTCAAATATATATTTCCGTAATTATACATTACAATGGACTTTTCTTATGTTGAATTATTAATGTACGTCTGACATATTTGAAAAGACAGGCGGCCATTTTTCTTCTGGATGGAGTTTGTCATTTTATTAATTGTACAAATAAATCGACGAATTGAATTATTTCAAAACCATCTAATACAATCCTTTTTTTTATCGTCGATTAATTTATAGATTTTTTTGTCACTTGATTGATTATCTGATGGCCTTTGTGATTAATCGTTATATAACAGAAACATTACAATTGTGACTAATCATGCTAAACATTAGGCTGACCTCATGTTTGTAATATTTGTAAAAATGTTATGTTCGTATGTTAAGATGGCGGAAGATACAAGCAGACCATTATTTGAATGAATTAATAATGTATCAACTTTTCAATCATAAAGAAGTAGATTTCAATTTTTGCACTATTCCTTCCATTTATAGTATCTGCAAAATATATACATGAATTACCTAAATTTACCGTAAAGTACAGTTTGTTGATCACTGTTTGTTCATTGTGAAGGAATAGGAAGGCTGTTTTGCATGAGGGCCAGACTTGTTGGCCAAGGGTCCCATTAGTTTGACTAATGTATCACAAGCCTTTAGAGGTTCTGAGTTTGAATTTCTTAAATGACAGGTGCTTTGGTTTGCAATTTTAATTGACTCCTATAATCATTTTCTTGGCAAAGTTAAGTGGTTCACTTCCTTTGCACTTCCGACTTCCTACACCAATAAAACTAATACCTCAAAATGGTCAATTGAGATGAAAGATAGACTAAAACAACCAATAAATCAATCATTTGCCTGATAATTTGACTTAAAAGAAAACTATTTTCAGCCCTCATGAATTTCAGTTTACCAATAAAATGAAAAAATGCAGGTATAAAGGTTTTCAATTCTACATCACATTTGCAGTATTTCTATATTATTTGATGAATTTAACTTTCACACATATAAGACAGTGTACATGAATCTTTGAGTTTCGCAGTGTAAATCTGTTTTCTATATTTATTTATAATCAGTGCAACAATCCAAGGAAGTAACTATTTTGTTTTCAGTAAATATGATAAATTGAAGGATTTTCATTTCTCCTTTTATTTAGTTTCAGAAAACTGAATTTAAGTAACGAGCCTGTTGCTATTGGGGCATTAAAGACTTTAATGTGGTATTTCAGCGGCCTGGTGAGATTGAGACCCATGATTTTGTAGGATGTATGAGGGAATTCAAGATTAACAATGAAGATTATCTTCATAGTAAAATCCTCTAGAAGAACAAGGTGTTGACAACAATGCTTGCCCACGACAACAAGGTCAGAGTTCATGCTCAGATGCTGTATGCCACAATCGAGGCAGATGTGTGGATGAATGGAATACAGTCAGTTGTAGATGTGCACCAGGTTTCACGGCAATCTCTGTCAACAAGGTAAATACGTCAACTAATATGTAAATAGGTTTTCTATATTTATTTATAATCAGTGCAACAATCCAAGGGAAGTAACTATTTTGCTTTTCAGTAAATATGATAAATTGAAGGATTTTCATTTCTCCTTTTATTTAGTTTCAGAAAACTGAATTTAAGTAACGAGCTTATGTAATGAATTGTAGAAGATGTAGAATTTTCTTCAGTTAGACAGGAACCCAACAAAACTTACAGAAAACATTTAAAGTTCATCTTAAAATTAAATTCTCTTTGCTTTTAATAGACTCTATCTTTTAACTAACAGTTTATTTTAAGACTAAATGTTTTATTGGGGGACTGTTGTTTGGTTGCTGACGTCCCATCTACAATGTAAACAGTAGGCGGGAAATAAAACAAAGCGTGCTTAACAGCTTACAGTAAAACAAGTAGTGGACAGTGTAGTTTTACCTATACACATGAAACTAAGATGGTAGATTAAATCCCGAAAATTCCAACATGTTCAATACTAACATGGAATATAAAAAATGAGGAACAAATTCCAGCAAAAATGTTTTTTTTTTCTTGTAGTTTGCTGCGGCTCAAAATTTTGTATTTTCCTGTTGTTTCCCAATGCTCAAAACTGTAAAGAAGTATTATAATTTTGTTTAGACATGCTTATATGATGTCTCAACCTATTTTATGATATTAGAATTCAAACCATTTGGTTTTGGTGCCAGTGCATATGTAGTGTCCAAACAGAAAGAAAGCTATCAGGGCATGTATTAGTGTCGGAATCAAGGAGACATCGGGCAGCAGACACATCCAGTGTATTCATAAGATTTAGAATAACCAACAGTGGTCTGCTATTCTATTCAGAGAGAGGTCCAAGGTCATCAGTACTTTATGTAAGTCAAACAATCAGAATTGAAAATTTAAAATAAAGTGCAAATTGCGAAGGGCATAAATTTAGATAAAATTACTTTTCTCAGGTTTTTATTTCTATGAAATACAGTGTAAAGTTAAGTAGAGAGTTATTTTTATGAATAATTTTGCCGAAAAATAAATAAAAGACATGTATGCCATGTGAATTGATATGAGGCAATTATTTAAATGTACTTTCTCTAATACAAAAGTGTTACTATATCGCTGAAAGTTCATTGTGTGATTTATGTCAGAATATTAAATATTGTATCATAAATGTTCATTGAGTCATTTGAAAATATGTAAGTAGTGGAAATATATACTTCATTTAATCGCATAAGTTTAATTTTATATTCATATATATATATATATAATATATATATAATGTGTCATGCAGAATTATAAAATAGACTTGTTTTAAAACATGAGATCAACCAAAAAGTTGTGATTTTCAGAAAAATAATTTGGCTTATACATTATTAAAATAGCAACCAAAACAAGACAATAAAAACATCAGAGGTAAAAAAAAACAGTCATTTAAAACAAACAGTGGTCTAAACAATTTGTTAAGATGTAAATTGCCAGGGTACAGAAAAGTTGTTAACAAAGTTGAAAAAAGTATGACCAATATAAAATAAGGAGATGTGGTATGATTGCTAAGGAGATAACTATCGGCCAGAATTCAAATGATGAACTCTGTTAACAACCTCAAAATAAAAAGCTACACAGACTTGAATGAAGAGAGGTGAAATTTGGACTGAAAATATTAGTTTCACTTTCAATAATTAAATCCTTGATTATTTTGACAGATTGATGATCAAGTTTTGAAGTATACCATCACAGAAAGTACCAGTAACCAGATAACAGTAGAGGTCAAGGACGACTCTATTCATGATGGAAGCTGGCATAACGCTACAGTCATTATAACAGATAGGCAAAGTTCCAAGTTGAAGTCACGCACTTGTTATTATAGAATTGTTTGAGGAACTTTTCCTTTTCCGAACTTGAGAACTTTTTCAGCAGAATTTATGTCAGAGGTTGTATTATAAATTCTACAATTTTCAACCCATTTCCTAAAACTTAAAAGGAAAATTGCACATATTATTATGATGAAAATGTGCATCAGCAGTGATGGAATTCTTTTGAAATTTGTTTCTCATTTTGAGACCTTGGTTCCTTGTGATTTTCAGGAAAATATAGTCCCACATATTGCAAATACAAATTTGAGACTTTGACCTATTTATTAAGAATCGCTGTAATTAATTTTTCTATTAATTAACATAAATTTCTAATTTTAACATTTTACAATTTTAGGATCAACTATATTGCTGATGTTTGATGATAAGAGTTCTTCTAAGAGCAATGTACAGACGGCATTCAAGTTTTCTGATGTGCATGTGACACAAATGTCACTAGGTGGCACCACCAAAACTGTTTCTGTTGATGGTGGTTTAAATGATTTGCCAAGTAAGCCAGGTACGTGCGTCTGCTGGATGCAGTGGTTGCACAGTGGACGGAGAAGTAGCCAAATGCGCAATAAATACATCAGGAGAAGATGAGCCTTTAGGTATTGGAGTCTTAGTTGTGATAGCATTCTTTGAGTTCTACTCATTGTGATTGTCGTCATTTTCTTAGTTTACCGATTCCATGGACAGAGAAAGAGACAGCAGCAAAACAAAATGGATATGTGAATAAAGGTTTTGGAAGCGGTTATAGTCCAGGAGATTCTGGTTATGGTGACCATGATTTTATACATCAACACGTCAATCAAAGTATTAAGAATAGCTCTCATTATGCTGTATCGAATGGCAGACTGCCAAGTAGACCGGATTTAATAAATGTTGATGGAAGAAGATCAGTATTGCCGCTAAAATAGACGATGGCACTGTAATTATTAACATTGGTGATATTCATTTGACAGGAAATGAGGATAGTCCAGACCTCTATGATTTGGAAAATGTAAGTAGTATAGCGCCATCTGATATTGACGTTTCGTACTATTATGGTGCTTCTCGACATGGCAAAGGCCAGTCATATAGAGATAACTATAAAAACAGTTATCAAAGACTAATGGGCATGGCCCACCTGCACATCACTGGAACTCTAATGGATCCAGAGAAAGTCCTGGTGCCTTAAGAATGTAGACCACTGCAATCCAAAATAGAAACAGTCCAGCTAATATGCTGGGTCCTCAGCATTTTAACCCGCCAAATCGCAATAGTTCAGCATCACAATATGGGTCTAGGCTTAGTCCCATGAACCAAATAAATAGACAGAGTCCCCATTTAAGGGCTAGTCCCTTAGTGCAACAAAACATGCGTGGCACACCAGACATTCATCATAGAAGAGGGATTCCGATCATAGTGTTGTTAGTCATCATAGCCATCACATTATTAGTTCAACATCATCAGCATCTAGGATGCAACCATTACCAAATTGACATATTAAACATAGCACTGGTAAAAGACCTATGCCAGGTAGCCGAGTTCCAAATCATTCACCGCCTGTAAAGGGATTACCTGTAGAAGAAATTGATAAATTAAACGCAAGTCCATCAAGACCTAGTCCTGTCAGTATGTTGGAGGCAGTGTCTTCATCAACGGAAGAAGCCAAACCGTCCTAATCAACAGTATAAAATTAAAGACCATCTAGATGATGGGGCCATGCTGGAACCTCTTGATTCAAGTTAGGATGAAAGTGCCAATGATTCATTCACATGTTCAGAATTTGAATATGAAAATGACAAGGGTCGTAGTGACTTTTACCCAAGTGCAATGATTTTTCTTAATTTGCAGAAGTTGACAATGAAAACGAGGATTTTAATGTGAATCCTAACTACCGAAACAATGATGGACTAGACTCAAATGGAAGTTCGTTTGCTTCTTCCGAGGAAGGAAGAAGAAACGGAGTTCCAGTTAATGGTGCAATAAATTGGGACTATTTCACTGACTGGGGCCCTAGTTTTGAGAAATTGATTGGCGTGTTTAAGGATATTGCCTCCTGCCGGATGGGGACGGGACTTCAAATAATAATATGGACTGCAGGACTGAAACAGAGGAATATGTGTGACCCCCTCAGGACTAAATATCTAAATTATATCAAAAGTAACTTACAGCACATAAATATGCAAATTAATGTACTAATTAATTAATTAATTATTTTATATTTTTTGTTTCATCATTGAATTGTAAAAAGAAGTATTGTACATATTTTTTATTTTATTCATGATTTTGTATTTATACACAATATTCACTTGTGAATAAATTGCTATTGAGTTCTTGAGTCCCAGTCTAATTTAATGCATAATTACCATTAAGCTTTATTTATTCTGATTCAATTGCAGCCAGTCAGTATTGTGTGTGAAAACAAACTTTTCTCTTACTGTCAAACAAAATTAACCTCAAGTAAGCTACTTGTTTGATCATTGTACAATTGTGTAAAAGGTTTTTTCCTGCGGATTTCAAAGTAACCATGTTTTGATATGTAAATTAATGAGATCTATTTTGTCTGACAATGATCATGTGATATTTTTACACCTACAGTTGGGTGCAGACCAAGCATTACATGAAGACGGGCCGAAAAGTTAACGCGGAGTTTACTCGCGTGCACTTCATGTTAACGCCGCGTTAACTGTGCGTTAACTCAGAAATTTCAGTAGACATAAAAGTAAACGGGCGTTTACTTTCGCGTTTACCTCCGCGTTAACGCAAAACGGCGCGTCTTCTAATTTTGTAAAAGTAAACGGGCGTTTACTTTCGCGTTTACTTCCGCGTTAACATGAAAAATGCGCGTCTTCTATTTTCGTCAAAAGTAAACGCACGTTTACTGTTTACTGTAAACGCGCGTTAACGGCGATTGTCATCGTATCTTGATACACCAGAGACATATAATATGTCTCTGGATACACTGACCTAAAATATCAAATGATAAGGTACATCAAAATGAAATGACCAACTGGTCATTTTCGATTGACACATTGACGATTACAATTAATTAATAATGTTATCACACTTCTTTAATAAATTTAATCAAAATTATTCATAGTAAATTTCTTTTTCTTCACCAAAATATAGTTCAAGTATGTCCTTTTATTAAATTAATTTAATCGTCACCAAATTCAAACAGTTTTCACATCTCAGACAGGCTAACTCAGGATGACTCGTAAAAGAAAACTATTTGATCTCAGCAGCGTAGTAATTCAGTTATATATTTTATGTAATTATAGACCGTAAAATACAATTAACAGCAATATTGGAACCAGCATGTCCATCACATTTTATTCAAAATATTTAATCGTAAACAAATTTCAGTAGATTTAATACCTCAAACTGACTCTTAGAACAAAATGACTTGTCCGCATCAACCAAAACTGACCATATTAGCACTTTATTATGTAAATCTTTAAAAGCCGCATAGTAAATGAGTTATATTTTCATGTAAGGATGGATTGTATAATACAAATGATAGCAATATTGGCACATAATGACTTAAAAATTTTGTTCGATTCAATTTAGAGAGCCAGCATGGCCTCCTTTTATTGAATCGTAAACAAATTTCAGTAGTTTTCATACCTCAAACTGACTTGTATCCAAAAAATTCTCCGCATCAACCAAAACTGACCATATTTGCACTTTATTATGTAAATCTTTATAACCGCATAGTAAATGAGTTATATTTTCATGTAAGGATGGATTGTGGAAAACAAATGATAGCAATATTGGCACATAATGACTAAAAAATTGTTCGCATCAATTTAGAGTGGCAGCATGTCCCTTTTTATTCAAAATATTGAATCATAAACATGATAAACAAATTTCAGTAGTTTTCATACATCAAACTGACTCATATAACAAAATTATTTGTCCCCATCAACCAAAACTGCCCATATTTGCAATTTATTATGTAAATCTTTATAGCCGCGTAGTAAATGAGTTATATTTTCATGTAAGGATGGATTGAATACAGAAATGATAGCAATATTGGAAGATAATGACTAAAAATTTTGTTCGCATCAATTAAGAGTGCCAGCATGTCCTTTTTATTCAAAATATTTATATAAATTTAATCAAATTTCAGTATTTTGCATACCTCAAACTGACTCTATTAACAAAATAATTTGTCCGCATCAACCAAAACTGACCATATTTGCACTTAATATGTAAATTTTATAGCCACATAGTAAATGAGTTATATATTCATGTAAGGATGGATTGTATAATACAAATGATAGCAATATTGGCACATAATGACTAAAAAATTTGTTTGCATCAATTTAGAGTGCCAGCATGTCCTCTTTTATTCAAAATGTTGAATCTTAAACAAATTTCAGCAGTTTTCATACCTCAGACTGACTCGAATAACAAAATTATTTGTCCGCATCAACCAAAACTGACAATATTTGCACTTTATTGTGTAAATCTTTATAGCCGCATAAAATTAAGTAAATAAGTTATATTTTCATGTAAGGATGGGTTGTATAATACAAATGATAGCAATATTGGCACATAATGACTAAAATGTTTGTTCGCATCAATTTACATGTAGAGTGCCAACATGTCTTCTTTTATTCAAAATGTTGAATCTTAAACAAATTTCAGCAGTTTTCATACCTCAGACTGACTCGAATAACAAAATTATTTGTCCGCATCAACCAAAACTGACAATATTTGCACTTTATTGTGTAAATCTTTGTAGCCGCATAAGTAAATAAGTTATATTTTCATGTAAGGATGGATTGTTAATACAAATGATAGCAATATTAGCACATAATGACTAAAATTTTTGTTCGCATCAATTAAGATTGCCAGCATGTCTTCTTTTATTCAAAATATTGATTCGTAAACAAATTTCAGTAGTTTTCATACATCAGACTGACTCGAATAACAAACTTATTTGTCTGCATCAACCAAAACTGACCATATTTGCACTTTATTATGTAAATTTTTATAGCCGCGTAGTAAATGAGTTATATTTTCATGTAAGGATGGATTGAATACAGAAATGATAGCAATATTGGAACATAATGACTAAAAATTTTGTTCGCATCAATTTAGAGTGCCAGCATGTCCTTTTTATTCAAAATATTTAAATGTGAACAAATTTCAGTAGTTTTCATACATCAGACTGACTCGAATAACAAAATTATTTGTCCACCAACCAAACCTGACCATATTTGCACTTAATTATGTAAATCTTTATAGCAGCATAGTAAATGAGTCATATTTTCATGTAAGGATGGATTGTGTAATACAAATGATAGCAATATTGGAACAAAATGACTAAAAAATGTTTGCATCAATTAAGAGTGCCAGCATGTCCTCTTTATATTCAAAATATTGAATTGTAAACAAATATCAGTAGTTTTCATACCTCAGACTGACTCGAATAACAAAATTATTTGTCTGCATCAACCAAAACTGCCCATATTTGCACTTTATTGTGCAAATGTTTATAGCCGCATAAGTGAATGAGTTATATTTTCATGTAAGGATGGATTGTTAATACAAATGGTAGCAATATTAGCACATAATGACTAAAATTTTTGTTCGCATCAATTTAGATTGCCAGCATGTCTTCTTTTATTCAAAATATTGATTCGTAAACAAATTGCAGTAGTTTTCATACATCAGACTGACTCGAATAATAAAATTATTTGTCTGCATCAACCAAAACTGACCATATTTGCCCTTTATTATGTAAATCTTTATAGCCGCGTAGTAAATGAGTTATATTTTCATGTTAGGATGGATTGAATACAGAAATGATAGCAATATTGGAACATAATGACTAAAAAGTTTGTTCGCATCAATTAAGAGTGCCAGCATGTCCTTTTTTATTCAAAATATTTAAATTTAATCAAATTTCAGTAGTTTCCATACCTCAAACTGACTCTATTAACAAAATAATTTGTCCGCATCAACCAAAACTGACCATATTTGCACTTTATTATGTAAATTTTATAGCCACATAGTAAATGAGTTATATATTCATGTAAGGATGGATTGTATAATACAAATGATAGCAATATTGGCACATAATGACTAAAAAATTTGTTTGCATCAATTTAGAGTGCCAGCATGTCCTCTTTTATTCAAAATGTTGAATCTTAAACAAATTTCAGCAGTTTTCATACCTCAGACTGACTCGAATAACAAAATTATTTGTCCGCATCAACCAAAACTGACAATATTTGCACTTTATTGTGTAAATCTTTATAGCCGCATAAAATTAAGTAAATAAGTTATATTTTCATGTAAGGATGGGTTGTATAATACAAATGATAGCAATATTGGCACATCATGACTAAAATGTTTGTTCGCATCAATTTACATGTAGAGTGCCAGCATGTCTTCTTTTTATTCAAAATATTGATTCATAAACAAATTTCAGTAGTTTTCATACATGAGACTGACTCGAATAAGAAAATCATTTGTCCGCATCAACCAAAACTGACCATATTTGCACTTTATTATGTAAATCGTTATAGCCGCGTAGTAAATGAGTTATATTTTAATGTAAGGATGGATTGAATACAGAAATGATAGCAATATTGGAACATAATGACTAAAAATTTTGTTCGCATCAATTAAGAGTGCCAGCATGTCCTTTTTATTCAAAATATTTAAATTTAATTAAATTTCAGTAGTTTCCATACCTCAAACTGACTCTATTAACAAAATAATTTGTCCGCATCAACCAAAACTGACCATATTTGCACTTTATTATGTAAATTTTATAGCCGCATAGTAAATAGTTATATATTCATGTAAGGATGGATTGTATAATACAAATGATAGCAATATTGGCACATAATGCCTAAAAAATTGTTTGCATCAATTTAGAGTGCCAGCATGTCCTCTTTTATTCAAAATGTTGAATCTTAAACAAATTTCAGCAGTTTTCATACCTCAGACTGACTCGAATAACAAAATTATTTGTCCGCATCAACCAAAACTGACAATCACTGCACGAAATCCTCGATTTACGTACCTATGCAAATATTTGGTAAACCTATTTAGGTGTTAAGCTTTGCATATGCTTTACATTTATTTGCAGGTGTTTGCCATTTCTTTACACATCGTAAATGTTAACATTTAATAGTGTTTCCATACTACAGGGCAGTTTTTAGAGACCGCGGTTTACATATCATGCAAACAACTATTCAAAACATAAATAAATTGAAGTAATTCCAATATTTTGTATACGTATATAAAGTAACCGAAAATATCAACATTTAAAGGGGTCCATAAACCTTGAGCTTTGCCATGTATTTACACCAAGATAAATTTTGATATTTGTTACAGTCGCAAATAGTTGTAAAGTTTTTGTGGAGAATAACATTCAAATACCATAAGAAAAGGAATATGCAAAAATCTTTACGTAGTGTGTAAATGTATTTGGAAATAAAGATATTTATTCATTTCGTTTCACGTATGGAAAGACATGTCATTTCTTAAATTTTACGGAGTTTTATAACCTTAACAATTCAAGAACAAACATTAATCTTTGTGTGGGAATAAAGAGACAACAAATATATAATAAACAATCATTTTACATTGCTAAACGATGGATAAGAAATGCATGTGGAGGGTATTATTTGCAAAAGTTACACCCATAAAGAATACACAATAAAGACACATGTTTACAAATATTTACTGGTATAGTGCAGCTTTGTAAACATCCAATTTTGCAATATATTTCGCAGGTATGCAATGATTTGTTGCACTGCATTGCTTTGTATACTTCGGGCATGTATAAATAAATATTATATATATAATTTGTTTTTCTTTAAATGCCGGCTCTATGCATAAATAGATGGGGATATTAATTTATTAATATTTTCAGTATTGTCTCGCATTTTCTTTCTGTCGTTTTGTAAATACTCCTTCTAATTGCCTTTAAGACAAATTACCTAGTAGGTTTTGTTCTTCTTGGAAATGTATATCTTAAATGCTGCAGCTGAGTCTATCATGGATTTTTTTTAGTTAGATTAAAATTTTCCGAAAAAATATAGAAATAATTAGTTCAAATGACTATATATTATATTGATATTGTTATACTTACAATTTTTAATTTTTTTTTTAATTTTCATTTAATTTGATTTGAAAGATAAACATCAATTGCATTAAATGAATTTTATAAAACAAAAGTCAATTTCTTTTGCGCGAAATTCCTAAAATTAGAAATGTACTAAAAGTTCGATTAAAAATATTTATCCAAACTAGAATGAGCATGTCATTGAATAATATCGTTGACAAATGTTTGGATTAAATTCTAACTACACACGAGTCGCATCCACTGAAAACTTTAAGAATGCAAGTTTACTACATTTACAGAGTATAGTCCAGTACAGAATGAATGATAACGTTTCAAATATCTATTATACCACATGCAGTGCACAATAGGATAACAATAAATTGACCAATCATAATATAACTATGTGTTATTAGTGACATACTGATCCACAATTAACAAATCACAATCTACAGCAATATGACAAAATTATCACATTTCAAATTATGCAATAATTTAGTAGAACAAGGAGGTTGAATTTGGACCCCGTGGTTAGATTAGTATGGCTATTGTGTAAAGTCTATGACATAAATGTTTCATTGTTTAAATAGCATCAAAAGGAAATACTTTGAAGCTTTATGTACGGTTCTAATTTAGTTACCATATTTGTGAAAAGTCATGCCCATTTAAAAATTTAATAATTTGCAGAAAGTCAAGGTTCTTCTGGGTTTATTAATTTATTTTCAAAGCTGCTTTTAAAAGTTCAGCTGATTCACTTTCATCCTTACAGGATAGCTTTATTATAATTAAAAGTTGTGCATCATTTTAATTATCTTCACACAATATTACAGTGTCGCATATGAATAGAATAGAATAGAATAGAATAGAATAGAATAGAATAGAATAGTTGATTCACCAAATTAGGGCCCAGGAGGGCATATAGCATACAACAATATGATTACACATTTTGACAAAACTATATAATATGAACAACAGTACATGTAGTGTAAATATTTTAAAATCAACCTTGACCCAAGTGCATCAGGAAGTTGCTGTGACCATTAAAAATAAAATAAAATAAACCTAACTATGCAACTGCATTAATTTATAAATATTGGCTCATCTGCAATGGGTACCTAGAGTCGATGCTGAAAGGGTAATCCCTACTTGTACCCAAAGCAGATCAGTCAAAACGCATAAAAGTAGTTTTGAAAGATAATAAATTATAGCAGCATTAAGAAATCTATGATAAACCAGCAATGAGCATCAATGGACGGTGCCGCAGAATTTAAATCTTCTTATGCTCAGTGCAAGCCTACCAGAGTATAATTCGATTTAAAGGGCTTGACCGTTAAATCGCGTTATCAGAGGAAGGCAAGACTTGTGACAGTTCATGCACAGGTCAATGTGACGCGCATGTCCTAATTCGATTACACGGCATATCAATTGTAACAGCTATAGCACTCCTCATAATATTCTGAATGCACGGTCTGCTAGGAAGTAACTGAATATATCTAAGGTCAGATTGTTGAGTTTATTGTACGCATAATTAATGTAAATACTTATCTTATTCATTTTCAATTTGCAACATATTATTGATTGGTTAATTAAAATCGGTCACATTGATAATTTATACATTAGCGGACAATTTACTAAAGCAAGGATTTGTATATTGTATACAAATCCTTTACTAAAGTTATTATAATACGAGCGAATTTATTTTAGTTTATGTTGGATTGTATGATAAATGTTTGATTCACATAGTTTTTAATTCCAGTTACATTAATATTTTTGTATCTTTATCGAGGTATTAAATAATGAAAACTGGATTCCAGGTATTTGTATTCAATTTACATTTTTATGCAGATTATTATGGTACTGTTCCATTATCAGGTATGTTAACTATTATATTTAATAATGGGGTTGCCTTGTGAGACATTAACACCATCAAATGCAATTAATTATGGTACCATGTATTGTTCTTTAGCGTGTTTAGGACAGCAGTAAATCATATTTATATTTCAAAGTTGAACCTTCGTTAAAAGAAATTAGTTGATAAAACTTTTGAAATGGCAGCTACAGTGTTATCTTTATAACCGATTGTTTTCGGTCAGTCAAATAACTTTGCGTTGCATATATATTAATATTTATTTCAAATCATATAATATATATATATATGTTCATTTATATTTCGAAGTAATGTCTTTACACATATTTTATTCTTATTTGAAAGTATAAAATGTATATTATTTAATTATATTTGTTCATTTATTGGAAGGTTTACGATGCCTGAGTAGAAAAGGCGTTCAAAGAGGTGTTACAATTGGGGTAAAGAAAACTGCTTTAGCCATCCGAAATGTCAAAATAGCTACGCATCTAAAACAGAAACTGAAAATTTCATTCATCAGCAGGACCATCTACAAGTATGTCAGTCGGAGAAGCGACAGTATGCCTTTAAGTTATCTAAATACATTAATGAAACAGGTACATTTTTATTCTTTAATTTTAATGTAGCTAATTAAGTACATGACATTTTTAGCTTTAACAATGATTTGAGTTGTAACATTTCGATCATAATAAGGAAAACGATTTTAAATGGCGAATATTATATTGATCCGGATTGCTTTTACTATGAAAGACCGTACCACGAATAAGAATAAGATTAAGATTGATTGATTTATTGGTTTATTATCTATATATCTCATACAGATTAAGATAAACTGAAAACATTTCAACATTGATTTATTTTATAATCACACTAAGGAGGTATAGTCCCGCATTCATTTTATATTCAAAGCATTTTAGTATGAGTACATATCACGAAGGATTTTTACAATTATTCTAATGATATCATTCTCACTACAAGTATACCTATATTTGATTTTATTTTCATCTGTCATCTTTATATTAGAGAGAACTATTTCACTAATTTCAGAAACTATTTCTGCCCTATTTGTACGAAGTATATACATGTATATATATAAAAAAAATGGTATCTCGCAGCTATACAAAATTCATCACCGGTAAATATCAATGATATCAGCAAGTACACTGATGCATTTTATATTTGATATTTATCTAACAACCAATTTGAATTAGGCAAGAGAGCTCATCCAGTATATGAGCAAATAAGACTTGGAGCTAGCAGGGTTCAGGTCATAAGTTGGAAACGAGCAGTTTCGGTTAAAGAAAACAATTTCACAGTTTTGTAATCGGAGACCAGTCGATTTAGATCTATGGCTTTTATTCATGTACCATGATCACAACAAATCATTCATACCCTGTCTGTATTATGTATAAATAATGTGATCAAAACTATTGCTCTTGCACTAGGATAAACCATCATTACTCACACAGGTTTTTGCACACATTTTGATCGTGCTCAGAAAAATAAAATGCTACATGTAATGGACAAGATAATCAAATGTTGATTTCAAGATTTCTATAACTATCAAACATTTACATAAGCTGAAAATATTATTGCCATCTGTTGTAGTTCAAGTAACGAATCTTTATTGTTTTTGGGGTTTGTTTAGTCTAGCTTTTTGGATTTTTCATATAGTGGAACTAGTAGCAATTAATCCACTTGCACATTATCAACTTTAAAGTTCAAATGATATTAGTTTTACCGAAAACAATGTTTACATTTGTCTCTAATTTTAGAAAACTGATCACCAAGGCAAGATAGTTTTACTACTATACTTAGAAAAAGTAATCGGTGGTTCATGTCCGTCATATTTGTTTTTCGTAAACTGTTTCTTTCTAAATTAGGCCGTTAGTTTTCTCAATTGAATTGTTTTATATTTTTCATGTCGGGGCCTCTTAAAGCCGACTATACGGTATTGGTTTTCTCATTGTCGAAGGCCGTATGGTTGCATATAATTGATTACATTCACTTCATTGCGTAAACCCTGAGGGTTTACGCAGTATATATGGACGATAGATGTAGTCTTTCGGAACACCGGATGTTATTCGGAACACTTCTGTTCTTTCTTAGCCTGGCATGCGCAATAGCTTACTAATCTGTTGAATAAGCATTAGCATCTTAAGTTGCTATAGAGATATTTTACGTATGATCTGAAATTTATTATGATATAATATTTTCTTGCACACGATTACAAGCTGCTAATATTAACCTACATGCGTAGTATTTTAATTAGAGTCAAACGTTGAAACCAGCTGTGTTTAGATATGAGATAAGATTTCATGTAAACAATGCGCTTTATATTCTGAACGAGAATAATTAAAATAAAATCTTTAGAAAGAGTTTTAGTAGCATTTTATTTTAGATTTTAAGTTTAGGAAGATGTACATGATGTAAAAAGCAAGTTATCTATTTTTTATACTGAAATTAAAGGAAGTCTTTCTTGCATATGATTAAATTACAGTTATTTTTGTGATTAAATATTGCAACTTTAATAAAAAAAAAATTGGTTATTGAAAATGTAATTAAATAGATATTGAATATGAAAAATAAAATAAAACGGAAACCTACAACTAAAGTATATTAAAAAAATACACTTGACTGCAAATGTTTTGTCGTTTTCGTTTGTTAATACAATACATGCAAACATTAATTTGTTTCTAACTTGAACCTGTTTAAACGAATTTTTTTTCTGCGTTTATAAAAGTATGTTTTCAACAACATGAGCATGAATTATTGAAAGTTCAAATAGGATCAGAAAAGAATTATTAAACGATGTTTCTACTTCTGTAGCAGTTAGAAAATAACAACAAACGTCTCAAAACGTTTTCAAAACTTTAGTTAGTAACAATTGCACCCTAAAAGTGCCGCTTTAATTACGATCATAAATCTTAAAATTAATCATGCATGCAATTTCGGTAGACTTAATAGGGTCAGCGATAAGATATCAAATGTCTTTTTAGATACCGATTGATGACAGATGCAGATAGAGATAAGAACAAATACTTTCTATTTATAGTTACCTTAGCCACAAATACTTTCTATTTATAGTCACCTTAGCCAGGGAACTAATTATCACTTCTGTAGTAATTAATTTTAAAATGTTCCTCTTTATAAAAACAAAATAATTATTTTTTTGTGAAACAATCAGATAATGAATTTTCGGTTTTAATAGATTATGTATAAATTTGATATTTAGGTTTTTATGCATGTAAAATAATTTTATGAAATTTTGAAGTTTGTTTTATTAATGATAATTTTTTTGAATTTTATCAAAAGCAACAAAGCTTTGTGTGATCATTTTGATAATGTACTGATATAAACGCGTTCTCTATAAATTAATTAAAAGCTCCTGGTCAACAGTACTAATTATCACTTCTGTAGTAATTAATTTTAAAATGTTCCTCTTTATAAAAACAAAATAATTATTTTTGTGAAACAATCAGATAATGAATTTTCGGTTTTAATAGATTATGTATAAATTTGATATTTAGGTTTTTATGCATGTAAAATAATTTTATAAAATTTTGAAGTTTGTTTTATTAATGATAATTTTTTGCGTATACCCTGAGGGTTTACCTGGGACTATTATACTTAGTATAATAGTCCCAGGGTTTACGCAGTATATATTGGACGACCTCCGTAGTCTTTCGGAACACCGGAAGTCTTTTGGAATACATCTGTTCTTTTCAATAACCACCTGCGTAATAGGTAATTAATTGATTTAATGAACATTCATTACCGTTATACCGTTGTTGAAGAGATAAGTGTTTATCGAGACTTTATATATATTTGATATCCTCTGGGACTATTATACTAATATATTTTCTCACAGATATCCTACATCAGTAATTAGTTGATAGAATTAAGATGATGTGTGAAGTTTTATGAAGCTGAAGCTGTGCTCCCATATGGGATAAGATTTTAAGCGAAAAAAAGTGTTTGTCAGTGAATAGATAGAGCGTTTTTATGATTTTAAAATTTGTCCATTTTAGCGAAATAAAAAGAAAGAGCACAGTCCATTTAATCAGCATTTAAATTCTTAACAGAATGAAGTACGGCCATACGGTTGCCAGTAATTGCTCACCTCCACTTCATTTGAACTCTAGTGGATAGTTGTCTCTTTGGCAATCATACCATATGTCCATATTTTTTATCAATCTTATATGAAAACAATGCCAGTTAACCCTTGAAATTAAGGCGAAATTAAAAAGGCAAGAGGGGTGTGTTTTCAAACGGACACTGACCTGTGTCGACTATCATCTCCAAAAAATATAGTTATAAATGGAAAAATCCATTCTTTTGTTTTCGCCATGTGAAAGCCTCCCCAAATAAAGCTAGCTTAAACATAATGTAGCAGGTGCACAGCTTTGTGTCTTATAAGTCTTACAGATGACGTTTTGGGAATTCCGTCAATTCATTTACAAGGAGTTTCGGCAATCTGTATTCATAAGTCAAGTCGGAGGGTCTAGTTGACAAAGGCCCAGAGCATGTTTGGCTAAAATAAGGACGATATGTTATAAGCAAAATAAAACACACATAAAACCCAGCTTAGTACAAATAATTTTTCTAAAATGAAAATCAATATCCGTATTCAACGGACAGGCGATTGCAAAATAACATTTTTTTTAAATTGCGTACTGAACTACGTGTATACTGTATTGGCCTCTTCGTTCCTGCTTCCTTTTCAGTTTCTATCACACAGCCGTATAAAACAGCAAAGCCACCGCTTCTTTTATTTGGGCTAATTTGCAAAAGGACAAGCTAGAAATAAAAGTGAGATACGTTTGAAAAGTATAAAGTTCCGGTTTCAAACTGTTTCACCTAAAAGCTTTGTTTGAGTTTGTTGCCCGTGCATTGTATTTATAAATTGATCAAAAATATCGTGAATATGACCTAGCCAATGACCAAACAACAAAACAAAACCAATATTAAAAAGAAAAACATAAAACTATAAGTATTTCGGCGAGGAAAAACAAAATTTGCTTCCGCAATTTGCAGATTAAACATTGTTGTTATGATAGTTAGAGAAATTATATATGTATATAAACCATTAATATATATATAAACCAGTTTGAAACGTTTTCTAAAAAGAAAATGGTTTTAGTTTGGGATTATCAAAAAAGAATGCAGCTTAGAATTTTTAACTATTTTCAAACTGGCTACAAAAACAAATAATCATGATTAATTGATTAAATTTCTTAACATTTGCATTTGAACTTTAGCCTGAAAACTAACTCTTATCTAAAAAACCTTAGAATGGAACATCCAGTGGGTGACTTAGCATGTTGTCTTTCGGGAGAGAGGAGATACAAAAAATGATTCCTTTAACAAGAATATATTTCACCCCACATTGAACAGTAGATACATTAACAATCAATGTCAGTTTCAAATTTTATACCACAAAAATAATGTAAAACAATGCATTTTATTAAAAGAATATCTGATATTTAATGCCACACATGCATTTAGGTTTACGATTGCATTTCTTTTTAAAGAAAGCAACTTGTTCGAACTTTAATGGATAGTTGTCTCACTGGCAATCATACCACATCTCCTTAATTTTATATTAGAGAATTTTCGTTTAGTTGTTTTTGTTAGAAAATTTATAATCTTTAATTAGCATTAATAACGAATAGAGAAGAAATAGTATACACTATTCTGAATTGCAAGTTACGTTTACAAACATTATCACCAGATGTTTATATCATTGATAAAATTATCGTCTGAAAATTGTTGACCTCAGCGAGTTAATTGTCTGGGTTAATGGTTTTCTTTAATCTTATTCATATCATTACAGAGGTCAAGACAAGTTCAAATAGTAGTCTGCATTATAGCTACATGTAATTGATCAATTGATTTTATTGCCTTTTGATTTAGATTTAATAGTAGCGTATATCTCAGACTGTTAAACTGCTAATTAATACGATTTTGTTATCTGAAAGAGAAACAACGAAATTGGGTTAAATACTGTGAACTGTTACACACTGAATGTTATGTATTTATGTATTTTAGAGAATATTCGTTTTGTAAGCAGTCATTAATGATTTGGGATAACAGTTGTCGTCGAACGCCATTCACATGATATGCAATAAAACAAAAACAAAGAAATACCAGAAAGAAACAAAAATAAAAAAAACAAAAACAAAATTTTACACGATTTCAGTTTTAATGTATTGACGAGCGCGCTGAAGGCGGCAAATATTCCATCGGCTATTTGTTTGGGGAGGGTCTTAACTGCACCTTAGATTAAAAGTTTTTGTCTGGGCAACATGATTCATTTACTAGTTTTAATTGGCTCTGAACTAGCTTTCAGTAACTGCGAGTACTCTTGGAAGGAAATTAGTGTCTTTAGTCTATTTGTTAGTTCTTCATTGTGCTTTGTGTCGTTCTGATGAGTCAAACCTACCTCAACTTTGTTTTATGTTGTGTTGTTAACCACTGTCCCCGGCTGCGGGAGGGCTTAGTTCTCACAAACTTGTTGTTTCTCGCAGTCTTTTATACTTGTTTACATTCAATTGATTTATACTTAAATATGGCCTTGTTTTCTTGTTTGGATTGTTGCCGGGCCTTTTATTGCTATTATACTGTATGTACTATGTTCAATGCTGAAAGCTATACGGTGGCCTATAGTTGTTTACGACCCCGCCATTACGTTTTGCCTCATTGACATTCATGTCAGATCTTCTTGTTTTTATCTTTTCTGATGGTAAAAGTCAAATTCAGTCATTGGTAATATAAAAGTATTAATCATACATCAGATTACCAACAGAACAGTTGGCCAGTCAAATATCTTTATCTGTTATGATATCAATTTTAATTATTTGTCTATATTGTAAATTATCAATCTGGAGCTGATTATTGATTGATTGTCAATTTTAAGATCTTTCATGTTTTCAAAAGCGTGATATTATAGTGGATTTTCAATCACAAAACATGACTTCGTTTGTGCTCGGAAGTTTGTAGTTGCTTATGCTTGTGTTCTCTTATACATTTTGTATTTCAATTTGTTAGCAAGGTCAATGTGTTATGAGGTACTTTAATTAAAAGATAAACTAATCGTATGCTCATTCTCGAAGAACCCCGCAATGTTAAGTAATCCACTAAAATTGACATGACATCGGATTAACCGTTCTATACGATAGGACTTAACTTATAAGCGGTATTGATTTTCTCAAGATTTGTTACCGTAGTCAAATTTGCTTGGTCCCAATGTTACCAAGATTGCAATACAAGAACAAGATTCCAAATAAGTGATTGAACCAAACTACAGTGAGAAGAAATAATTTATAGTTTATTAGTCAGATATTGGAATTTATCTAATTTTATACAAGACTTCACAATTTTAGTTATGCTTTTATCAATTTTCACCATTTATTATCTAGTTATGCTAATATCATCCATTTATTGTCCATCAAACGGCGAAGTTGGTCATTGGCTTCGGGAATCTGTTAGCTAGTAGTTACTGCGGTCAGATTCTTGTTGTTACAGAATATTACAATCCGAGTTATATCGACTCTCAATTTATGGTACTGGTTGGCGGTAACAAGTTCCAAAACATTCTTTATGAAATGAATGTTTTTGAACTTGTTTAGTGGCGGACTTTATAGGCTGCACCAGTACCGATGAACTTGATTTATCACTATATTATTATTTAATTTAGAACATTAATCCATGTAATCTTCATTTCCACCTCAAACGTAGTTTCTCATGTTGATTTTGGACATCTGTTGCCAGGGTTCAATTCAGCACCCCATTATTTCAAAATTTCATTTCATTTTAGTTTTATTTGAAATTTGAATTTTATTTATCTATTTTATTTTAATGATTTGATTTGCAAACGAACTGGATGTTTTATATCAATATTAATGCAAGTAAATAATTTAACCTGTTTTCAATATTAAAGATCTGAAACTTTTATTATTAATATATATTTGATACAGAATTTAATACGATTTAACAATTATGCAAGTAGTGCCTAATGAGTTTTATATCATATTGCACAGAGAGAGAAGCTTTTAATTACTTTCTTTCATTAAAATGAAATTACGACGTCGGCTGAGAGGGAATGGCATATATTGTCCGTTACATTTATTAACAACACCTTGTACAAAATTCTTTTCGAAAATGAAAACAGTTAAATAGATCAAACAAAACTGTCCGTCACAATGATATATGAGGGTCTGGATTAGGGGAAAGGGGTTACATTTCTGTATTCTGTAATTCTTTTGGCTATTTTCTCTATTCAGTAAGAAATAGGCTTATTCTGTAAATTCTTGTGTTCAGACCGTGCATATGAAAATTTCCTGTTGTATCATGATTTTGACATGATAGATCTTTTGTCTGTATCAACGACATATAAATATTTGAATCTACATTTTAAATTGATACAAAAATCAAAATTCTCTGCTCTATAGATTTTCATAAATGGAGTCTAAAATATATCCATAATAAATGCACCGTATCAAATGCATATATGAGAACAACTACTAATAAACTGCTTCGCGTCGCATACTATGTATAGAGACATGCATCATAAATCTAAGTTAAAAGACAAAATAATAAAAAGGAATTCTAAAAGCTTTCTTTGACAATTTTATATTAATTTCATTTTAACAAGTTTAAATTACATTTTCCAAAATAGAGCTAAGAACTGTTTGTAATGTTGTAAATTTAATTCGTTTGAAATTTTATTCAAATACGCTGTTGAAGATTACTAAACGCCAATAAAATACAATAATTTTGTATTTTATAAATTAGTGTCTTCGATAATGAAAATTCGTCATCGAACAGTCTCATTATCATGTCGGTATTCGAAATGACTCGTTTCAATGTTATTACAAAAATTTGAAAAAGGCAGGTGTTCAGTAGTTGTCGTTTGTTGATGTGGTTCATAAGTGTTTCTCGTTTCTCGTTTTTATATAGATTAGACCGTTGGTTTTCCCGTTTGAATGGTTTTACACTAGTAATTTTGGGGCCCTTTATAGCTTACTGTTCGGTGTGAGCCTAGGCTCCGTGTTGAAGACCGTACTTTGACCTATAATGGTTTACATTTATAAATTTTGACTTGGATGGAGAGTTGTCTCATTGGCACTCATACCACATCTTCTTATATCTAGGACAGGAGTTTTGAGTAAAAAGGCAAGATAGCAACTTGGCAAAAAAAAGGCAGGATGGCAATTTATGTAAAAAGTCAGGATAAACTAATAAAAAAGGCAGGACCGAATAGAGTGAAAAATAAAAAGGCAGGACAGAGATTACAACTAAAAAATGCAGGACAAAATTTTTCATCCTAGCCCCATAAAATCAAATGGTAGCTCCCTTAACTGCTGCTTTTAAATCTCTTGCACGCTCTGTTCGTGAACTATTCTTAATATTTATCTATTTATGTATCAATTTTACACCTGGATGACTGTAAGCGCGATGAAAACCGTCCGCATCTCATACCTATATCATGAATTTATAAAACAGTACACATTATATCTTATTTCTTATTCTATTCAAAATCATGAATTTGTCGTCTGTTTATTTATCACTCTACATTAGAAATTCATAACGGATACAGTAAAATGGTATTTCAGGATTCGCACATTATATACACTGGTTTTGTTTATTTTATTGGACTGCTTTTTAATTCTTTCCAACGACAACCCATGCAACTTCTTATTTCTTGTGGTAGCGACAACAGCACGTAACACGATCCTTTGGTCTTGCTGACCGGACAAAATACGGCTTTAATCTCTCAAATGTTCTTTGGTTCATTTTTATGTTTGGATTATTTATACAAAAGTCATTAAACACTTCAGTTTGAGATTTATCAAGTATATATATATAGAGGATGTTTTAAGAATTGTTTGGGGCCGATACGGATATGCGGGCAAAATAAAACATGCAATCTGTTCCGCGTCGAGGGCAACACTTATTAATATCACGGAATAACAAAAAGGATCCGAAAAATCAGTAACATATAGATAAATCAAATCGTAGCTTAAAAAGTCTCTCTCTATATATATAGTTGAACAATGCATGCACCGACAATCGACTAAGTTGTGCGCTTGTTCTGTGTGTTTTTATGGCGCCGCGTTTTTTGTTGTTTTCACTATTCGAAACGACGTCAGGTTGCCGCCGTAATAAATTTAATGCGTGTGACATCTTTTTCACCATTTTTCAAACATTTTTTTTCGGAAGGTACGAATGCTATAGAGATCAATATAGATATTTTAAAAGACTAGAAAAATAACATGTCTATATTAGAATTTCATTGTCGACAATCAAGTGCAAAACTAAACATAGTTAACTTTAATTACGACTGTACGCAACGTTTTGCAAAAATGAACGTGTGACATTTTATTCACCAAATTAAAAATTTAGCATCTTTTTGTTTTTGTGTTTGAACGATTTTGCTTTTGAAATTAATTAATTACAGAAAACAACATTATACTAGCTATATCATTTTCTCACCTGATGACATCATTTATCCCTATTTTTGAACTGTTTTCGTTAAAGTAGTTTCGGAAATGGGGATCGGACACACTGAAACTTTGCCGATTTGCCTGGCGAAACAGAATATGACGTCATTAGCTGTCATACAAATACGTCATAATGGGTTGCCATTTAATGGCAATTCGCGGCAAAAAAAAGTAATGAAAATCGGCAAAAAGAAGGCGAAAAGAAGGTTTATACTTCAGTTTTCATCGTCAAATGTTACCCAGGACAACCCATTATTTCTCCAAAATCCAGAATCAAATGCTTATCTACTCGAACAAATGCGTTTTATATTGTTTTAATGAAGATAAATGAACAAGGACATTTATATCCAGCACATTGATATCTTTGTTTTAATTAAAATACGTTTTTCTGCACCTGCAGCGCAGTTTTACTCACGAAACATGCAAAAACGTAAACGGTACGAACATCGCGCGTAACGTCATTATATATACAGTAAGATTTTTGTGGAACTGTAACTCGAATAATTCAAGCCCTTTCCGTGTCCGATTTTCTAGCCTTCGTAGATCAGCGGAATATAACTGAATTATTCGGGTTAGTGAAACTAATGCATAAATGAATATGCATCATTAGCATTTATAGCTGTTAATATACAGATAATATAATGCTTATCGATTAATGTCCTATATCATGTTAAGTTAATTAACTTAGAAACGCATACGTTAAGTTTCATGAAATACAAGCTTTCTCCACATAGATGGTTTGAGGTAATTTCAGTTAATTGTAGAGATAACCATGGAAGTATTATATTGACAGGAACTACTACGACCCGACTTCAAACGTGTCATCTGCGATGCCGCGCGCAATTTGATGACATGTTAATTAGCTTGAAACATGGCACGTTATTTACACACCAGCGTGTGGCGCCCTTCAATATTGTCATTCTCGGTTGCTTTCGGGATTACGGAAATAAACGAAGAAATCGAAAGTTGTGATAAATTCTTAGGAAACAGCAATCGACAAACCTCGGCAGATTCCGTAACCCTACATCTGTCTGCATATGTGTGCCGATTGAGTGATTGATGGATCAATGCCATTGCGAGTCATCATTAATTCTATAGAAAACGCATTGACGATGGAAATTTGTACCAAATTTATTGAATAAATGCCCCATTTTACTGATTTATTTTTGGTAGAAATTGCACTATATGTAATATATATCGCAAGTTGTGATTATATAACTACTGTTTACTCTAGTGGCACACATTTCCTGCATATTTAAGACGATTGTAAATGATTGTTCTGATAAAACAAAAGACCAAAGAGATTTTAGATAAATGTAGGAATTATTAAGCTTCGCTCTAAATCCAGGGTAAGATCATTGGTTGGTATATACGAATTTTCAGCTGAACCCCGATGTGTTGAATTTTTTAGTACTGCGACTCAAGAATTTGTATAGTGACACTATACAAATCCTTGTGCGACTGTTCAATAATATTTACCAGTATCATTTGGACAGATAGGGATAACATATTTTATGGGACAGAGATGTATTATATAAATAGCTATATAACGTAGTTAGATCTCTGTTTTCTTCTGCTGTTTTTGTTGATTGGTACTTGCTCGATTAATTTTCGTATTGTAAACTGGAAATTTCTACTTCCCGGTTTATCCAGTAACTTAACCATATATATTACTCGAAACTTCACAGTTACAATATTTATCAAATATGTTGATGGTTAACCGGTGGTAACCGGAACACACCTTAATCACCATTTAAACTTAACCCACAAACTAATAAAATAATGTCACTCACTATTTCAAATCGTTGTAGAATAATTAATTCTGGGCCGATTTTCATTGTTTATGCATCAGTCGATTTGTTTAAATAAGTTGTTCACGAATAAAAAGTTTACCGACGCGAATGAAATAGGTAAAGGTGTTTTCCGACAGGTAATGATGTTAAGCTGTCTCGATAAAACCACGTGATTGATAAGAAGTATCTCTTGTCAATTTATGACCGCGGCATCGCAGATAGTCACAAAAGAAATTAACGACAGCGTACTAATTAGACAGTTTCCATATCTTTCTACAGGGCTACCCGGGTTATAAATAAATGCTAATTAATCGTTGTAGTTCCTGTCAATATAATACTTCCATGAAATAACAAAGAGTCCGTCAATGCATAGAAAAGTAACCCGAATTATTCAGCCGTTATATTCCGCTGATCTACGAAGGCTACAAGGAGAAAATCTGACACGGAAAGGGCTTGAATTATTCGAGTTAATAGCATAGCAGAAAATCTTTAAATTGGAATTAAAATAATTCGTATCAAGGTTGCACATTTTGCCGTGATAATAATTTGAAGCATCTTGAAATTGAATTTTTTCAAAATGAAACTAACTTTCATTTAGACCTGTCATTTTCAAGTAAAATTGACCCTGAAATTGACTAAGAACCATTACAAAAATTGTTTTTATTCTTTTTGCCAGATTTCATAAATTTTCTTCAAGGTATTTTTTTTCTGCCGTGATATTACATGAATACTCGGACTTCAAATATTGATTTCACAAAATAACAATGAACTTATATTGTCATTCCTTTTTGCCAGATTTCATTAATTTTTTCAAGGTATTTTTTCTGTCGTGATATTACATGAATACTTGGACTTCAAATATTGATTTCACTGTTTTTTCGTTTTTCGTATAAATTCGTCGAAAATGTACATCATTTTATAATGCACAACATAAAACTACAAGATGTACATTTTATAGTGTTGAGTATAATAACAATTGAAATCCATTGTATTTTATTATTGTGATGTCTTTGTCGGTGTAAATTTGTTTCACTTCTTAACTGTCATTTTGTTTTGCAGTTTATCTATAAAGGCATTATAAGTATATAGGCGTCTCCATAACATTGACCCGAATAATTCTGTCGTTATATTCAACTGATCTACGATGGCTACATCAACGCCTGAACGCCTTCCTTTCTTCTTGTGGTAGAAAATCGGACATGGAAAGGGCTTGAATTATTCGAGTTACCATAACATGAAATTATAAAAATAAATATATCACCTGCAGATAATCTAGTGGTGAAAACGAAGTCTTTATTCTTTTTTTTACATTTTTTAATCAGTACTATTGAAGGTGCCTTCCTTAAACTATATTTTTTGCACTTATACCAGCTGATACGTTCTTGTTCTTGTTTTTGAGAGAGGAAATGTTGTCCTGCCTTTCAATTTTTATTTACCCTATTCGGTACTAAATTTCTTATTAGTTTAGTTTATCTTCACTCTTTTTTCAGAAATATTCATCCTGCTTTTTTACTAAAACTCATGACATGCCTTTTTCGAATTTTAACCTACCCCACCCCATCTCCAATTTCACTATATATATCCCTTTAGAAAGCTTGCTTACATCATTGAAGTCATGCATTTGTTTTGAAAGAAGTTCCCAAGCTCTTCAGTGATGCCTTAACCCCCACCCCCGGAGAAATTTTACTTCGTCAAATATTGTTTGATCTAAAATAGTGATAAAAAAAAAGGATTTTCAAACACTATGATTGAATTTGATCGAGTAATTTAAGATGAGAAGATTGGTGACGTACACCAAGATAGTGCAAAAGCTCACATTTTACGACCCTTTCTCGTGTCAATTTAGCTTAAATCCTTATTCTAAAAACATATCTAACTAACAGTATTTATACATACCGATCTTGTTTTCTTTGAATATTGAAATGATGGTTCTGTTCTTCAGCTTTTTCATATAAATATTACAACAAATGGAAGTTTTTAACGACCTTGACTGGCTATACAGCCCTTGCACGGTCGGCCCTGGCTTGCGCCTTTTTGGGCATTAAATAATTTAATTTTTACCTTATGGTAATTGATATAATTTAGAATGACAAGTGTAACACAATTCAAACTGTAAAACCAACGGTCTAATCTAATTACAAAACGAGAAACGAGAAACATCCATGAAACATACCAACAAACGACAACCACTGAACAACAGGTTCCTGACTTAGGAGAGATGCATATAATATATATGCAGTGGGTTTGAACATAATAAGCGATAATTCAAACGAGAAAATGAACGGCCTGATTATTTCAAAAATAAATGAAAGGCAGATATGAAATACAATGCAAACAATAACAACTGGGTTATAAGACCATGCAATGACTTTGGACAGCCACATTTATTATGTGAAAGTGTTGCACGTAAATTTGCTGACGCCTTATGCATTTGACACTACTCTATTCCAAAATGTGTAATACTAGTATACGATGAATGCGTAATTCTAGCCGGCGTTAATATTCATGAGGCTAGCCTGCAATAATATGCAAATGAGATCAGGTCGCGTTCGACTAAGTGTTGTTGGTGATTAATAGATTATTATAATTAATAACCTTTGCTGTTAAAATCAAATAATTATGGTGTTCTATTTATAGCCTAATGACAGGTGTCTTCTACAAGGTCCGCGTCTTTTGACAAAATTTTAAAATGAAAGTTATGAATATACGGGTTAATGCTTTCATATCAACATTGTACCAGTCCGATTCATTCAAAATATATTTTGGTTGTGTAGAATAATGTTAACTGAAATAACAATAAGTAAAAGGAATATTTTAAATAAAATTTAGAGATAACTATAGAATACGAGCGAAGGCGATGAAATGTGCATTCTATATACTGTAAGTTTCTTGAAAACAGGACATGCTATCGGACATTCCATATGGAAATATGCATTATAACTGTTCTAATAACATGTACTAATGTGCTGCTATAAATATCGTTACGAAGTATTGGAATATCTAACATGCGTTTTAACAATAATACACTATACTTAAACAAAAGGAAATTGAATGAATAAATTGGCATATGGGCATTCCATAATATGTTCGTGGTCTACGAATATAGTCCCGACTCAATATTTCTACAAGCCTTAAATACAAATGCTTATCTACCATTTTAAACAAGCAGTTTAACATTCAAGAGACAGCATAAATTAAAACATAATTTATTTATTTATCAACCTCGAAATCACCGCTCATTATTAATTCTTCAAAACTGAAACGATTTGTATGATTTAATAGTCGCTTTAATAAATAAATGCACAACTTAATTCAAACGATTATTCTTTAATTCAGAACTGTGTGTGTCATTATACAGTGGCGGATCAGAGGGGGTTCAGGGTTGGAACCCCTTTTTCTTGAAGATCAATGCATTTGAATGGGGACATAAAGTTGGAACCCCTTTATCCTGGGTTGGGAACCCCTTTTAAAATGGCTGGATCCGCCCTGTTATATTTGTTGTTGCAACAAGTATAGCAGAACAACACTTTGATCGTAATATAACCTGCTTGCTTGGTATGAATATTCGAGTACTATAACTATTGATGTTAATGATTTATACTTCAAATCATTGCCTTAAGACACATTTCATTTGAAATTATCAACCAGTTTGAAATTCGTATTTAGTTTAAATCTTTCCTTAAAAATATGAACAATAAGGAGAGAGGAGCAACATATATGAATAACTGTTATTTTCAAATCGCACTGATAATAGTTATAACAATTTGAATAAGTAAAATCAGTTAAATTATATTGAAATGTGAAAGATTGTTTTCAATATAAAATCAAAACGGTAAGTAAACAGTTAACGCGCTAGCCTCGAGTGCGGAAGGTCGTTTGTTCGAACCTCGACCGGGTCAAAACTGGGCAATTGTTATTTGCTGCTTCCCGCAAAGCACATGACATTAAGGAGTAAGAGCAACGAATGGTCGACCCAGATTCAAATTATTGTGTCTAGGTAGGCTATCATGGCTTCCTCTGAAAAGTTATCTAGTGAGCTAGCACGTAATAAATTCTGCCTAGCGTGTATTATAATACAGCAGAGTTAGTATACATTTTTCATTATCAAGCTCTCGTCTAGAAACTGCATCTAACTTGCCACTGGACGTTAAAAATCTTTCCATATATCCAATAAATACCGCTATTAACAACGTTGCACTAGAAATTTAGAAACTAGTATATGAATGATAATAATAAAGAAGCACGTGTGTCCACAGTACACAGATGTACCACTTGCACTATTATATTCCATGTACAATGAACCATGAAATTTGGTGAAATTTGGAACACAAAGTAGAAAGATCACATCTACTAGTATATAAACGTGTGTACTTAGTTTCAAGTTCATGAGACTACAACGTCATCATAAACTACCTTGACCAAAATCTTTAACTTGAAAATGTACTGTTTTTTACACTATCATATTTTCAAATTAAGTGAAACGTAAAATTGGGGTCATAAACAACTATGAAAGACCTCATCACAAGGAACATGTGTACTAAGTTTCGGTGTTGTACTTCATCAAAAACTACCTTGTCCAAAATCTTTATCCGGATCCGGATCGGAAGGACGAACGGACGAACGGACAGACAAACATCAGAAAGACCAACGCATATACCAGAAAACTATCGTAGTTGGGCCTATTTTTTGCATTTTAAGTAGTAGTCTGAGTGCTTTGACGTCTGACAACCCTTTTAAGACTTGTTCGAGCCGTATTGATATCTCTGGTGTCTGACAGTGTTTTTAAGACTTGCCAACTGACTGGTGCAGATGACTTTCAAATTGTTGCACACGACTTTCTATTGCAGGCGTGCACGATAATTAAAATGGAAATACATGTAGGTCACCACAGTGATAACGTAAATAGAATCATTTATGTGACGATAGATTGTAAGCTTTCCACTTTTATTTTTCGCACATTTGCTTTAATATATGATTCGGCTTGTGAGAGTTTATGGGTGACCGACTTAAAGAATACTAGAAGAATACCGCGCGATCGCGGTTTAAATGATACTTGAAATGTTTATGGTTATATATATAGCACATCCCTACATCGTGCAGTTGGGTTCATGTCAGTTCTCAAACTGTTGTTTGTGCTGACGCATGATGTTGACCAAATTTATTAGTTTGTATCCATGATTTTAATCGTTTGCATTACATTGACTGTTATTCTTTAATAAGGAATTTTATATGAATAAGAAGATGTGGTATGAGTGCCAATAAGACAACTCTCCATTCAAGTTTTAATGTCCATTTGATACATGTAGCTTCTGTTTCTGTGTCACATCGGTGCTCCGAAAACGAAGGAAATAAATCAAGAGATGAAGAGAACCTAGAACACTGATGATTTAAAACATTTCTTCAGTGGTGCGAGTTTGTAGTATTTCTTTTTAGTGGTGCCATGCAGTTCTGTCTCTGTGCAACACATGTGCCCCGAAAAGGAGGAAATAATTGGTAGAAGAAGAAGACTTTCTCGTACTCTTTGATGATTAAAACATTTTTCAGTGAACAGGTGCGAAATTGTAATATTTCATTTTTTTGTGGTGTGAGCTTGATAAAGTAATGTGAGTTGATAAAAATTGGTGCGAGTGTGTGTGGTGCGAGTTGGCCGTAGGCCGAAATTCATTAATTGTATTTCCGCATACTTAGAAAATGTAGACGGGAGGGAACCAGCTACGGAACAATATTTGTTGGTTTATTTGATTAAGCAACACCGATAATTAAAGCAATTAAAGTTATAAAGTATATTATATACACTTACTGTTTATAATTATATAATAACTTCAGACGATCGTCGGCTCGTAGACAAACCGACTAAAAAATTTCAGTCTACACATTTAATAGAATAGATGTCTTTCCTTCATATTCTTACTTTTCTAAACAGTCATATAACTTCTATGACCTACATGTCTATAACCACATTGACTGAAAATTATTTTGAATGTTCCGTTATTTACTGAACTGAACTGAACTTTATTCTCATAAACTAAATACAAAGTTACAGAGAATTATACATTTTACATACATAAATATTATAACATGCATGTGTGAATTACAAAATATACAATTTAACTGAGGACTGACTTTCACATTAATGATTTTAATAAATTTGCACAGCTTTTCTAGTTGTATAGCATTTGTGCAATTGAACAACAGATTAAATTTACATGTATTTGGATATTTCCAAAATATTCAGATAAGAATTTTTTCTATCAGCTTTCATACTATGACATATCATAACGTAGTGGTATTCGTTGCCAATATCATTAGAATCAATAAGATGGCATACTCTATTGTGTATCTCGTAATACCTTGCCATCTTCCTGTTTCAATTGGCAACCGATGACTACCACATCTAAATTTGCACAGAGTATATAAATGGTTAAATGGTAAAATATTAAGATAGTTTTCAAACTTAACTTCTGTCTTAAAATTCGATAACATAACCCCTTTGGGGATTTACAGATATTTGACAGACATAACTGTTTATATTGATCTTGTAATTTGAGTTCTACACTTTTTGATACCCATTTATCAGCAAATTGCATATGCCATATATTTGACATTCCACAACTGTCTAAAATGTTTTTTATATATACAAGCCACTTGTTTTGATTTAAGAAATCTGATTTGCAAAGTTTTGAAATATGCAGTTGACTGGCGAAAATGTCTTGCTCACGATTTCACTATTCACTGGCAATTATCTAAATCAATACACAGACATTCACTAAAGGTAATAGGTAAACATGCCATTTTTTAAACCTTTGCTGGACTTACAAAGGAGTGGAAACAAAATATTTAATAGGCGTTTCTACGGGCTAATGTTTTGTATCATAGGATCAGGTTGAATATTTCATATTTTCCTTAATACTACAACTTGTTTATTAAACTTAGTAATTATCTTACAAAAAAAAAAAAAAAATAGAAAATTCAGAATAAGGATATGGATGATAAAAGCTCAATATATGTTGACATAATTTGTATCATTTCTGTGTACACACATCTGGTAATAATATGCTAAAAAGATCAGTGCAATTCACACCACCATGGGGTACATCTTTGTCCAAGACAAAGATGTACCCCATGGTGGTGTGAACTCCTGCATGGTTTTGTCTGGTTATCATAATAAACATTGTTCTATTTTTTACAATGAATGCTTTTATTTATGTAGCATTTTGGTTTATGAACAAACTTGTCATTCTTTTAATCATGGAAGTATCCATGTTTTAATTATTACATGTATCAATATTTTACAAAGTCGTTTAAATGAAAAGACATTAAACGAATATTTTAAATAATATGTTCATTGAAATCAAAATAAACATATTCTTGACATTCAGAGGTTTACCCTAGATCATTTTCTTTTGAAAATTAATAACATTATTATGCAGGAATGCTCTATTGAGTCTTGGTATTTAAACTATCATATTAAAATTGTACCGTCTTAACTAATTCTCCGACGGTCTAAAGGAATATTCCTACTAAAATGGTCATAAGTTAATGACACTATAAATGCTCCTTAACAGACCCCAATGTCCAAACAGTGTATGATTAACCACAAATCTAAAAATCTAAAACATGGGTCTTAATCAGTCAAGATTCAAATAAATCATTGACGCTACAACAATGTAAGGCATATGCATATCACACATACTGAGAATAATTTTATTGGCTCAATCTGAAAGACATGGGCCATGAATTTTGAAAGTATCTTAGATGGACTTAAGACATATCACGGCCTAAATTTTATTAGTTTTCAAAAGTGTCAGATAAATCCCAAAACAACGTTTATGTTAGTTTTCACTACCTATTGCAAGTAACAATAACTATTTTAATTTATTGTATTTCAATTACTTGACGTTTTGGAATTTTATTTTATTTTTATTTTTTTTTTTGGGGAGGGTTATGGGTATATCTGGTAATCATTAAACCAAAAGACAATGATATGTTTAAGAAAATAAAAAATAGTTGAATATATGGTCAATTTCCATAAGGAAAATCGTCTTCAAAAATGTGCAAAACCTTCCAAACTTGAAAACCAACGAACTAATTTAAACACAATGCATATACATATCATTTCAATGAAATAAAATGAATTATGTAAAGTGTACAAAAAGATGTTTCATTTACGATAGTTTGTCTACCCTTTCAAAGGTATGCCTTTTTGGCTTTGGAATACTACGCATATCATACCAAATATATAACCCGAATATTAATCTTTTAAATACAATGAATACGCCTGTAAAGTTCGTAAATTAAAAAGTAAACTTTACACATATAAACAAACACATCAAAATGTTGAAATATAACCACAATATTTTAAATAATTTTGACACTTAGGCAAAGAAATAGTAAACGTCAGTATCTCATAACTGCATACTATAAAAATATATTGTGCAAATACATTTTTATATGATATATATACCTAGGTAAAACATTGTGAAAAGAAGTGGAAAATTTTGCATATATATCCAAACGCAAGAAAAGACTATAAATATAACCGTTATGTTTAGAACACTTAAATACCTATGGAAAGCAACGATAAACCATAGTCTCTAAAACTGCACATACCATAATAAATATATAGTGCAAATACATATTTGTACAGTGCTATGCATACCTCGGTAAAACAATGTAAATAGAAGGAAAATTTTACATATCTATCAGAATGAAAGAAAAGACTACAAATATAACTGATATATTTAGGACAATTAAATACCTATGGAAAGCAGCGATAAACTGCGGTCTCTAAAACTGCGTATACCACCGTCAATAAAACCTACGCACATTCAAATTTATTGATGTAGTAGAACCTATGCAAACATATGCAAATATTTGTATAATCTTTATATATATTTTCGATACTTATAAACTAATGCAAAGATAAGGGTTCTATGCACCAAATATTTGCGCAAATTTTGTGTAAATGTAAATACAAGCTGTATTTCGTATGTTACATATAAGTAAGTAAATATATGAGGCAGCAAAGGAGTTATTTTTATCAAATATTTGCATATGTTTGCAAATAAATGTAAATTGGCCTTTTCGTGTAGTGAATATTTGCACTTTATTGTGTAAATCTTTATAGCCGCATAAGTAAATAAGTTACATTTTCATGTAAGGATGGATTGTATAATACAAATGATAGCAATATTGGCACATAATGACTAAAATGTTTGTTTGCATCAATTTACATGTAGAGTGCCAGCATGTCTTCTTTTATTCAAAATATTGATTCATAAACAAATTTCAGTAGTTTTCATACATCAGACTGACTCGAATAACAAAATCATTTGTCCGCATCAACCAAAACTGACCATATTTGCACTTTATTATGTAAATCTTTATAGCCGCATAGTAAATGACTCATATTTTCATGTTAGGATGGATTGTATAATACAAATGATAGCAATATTGGCACTAATGACTAAAAATTTTAGTTCGCATCAGTTAAAAGTGCCAGCATGTCCATTTTATACTCAAAATATTGAATCGTCAACAAATTTCAGTACTTTTCCTACCTTAAACTGACTCATATAACAAAATTATTTGTCCGCATCAACCAAAACTGACCATATTTGCAATTTATTATGTAAATCTTTATAGCCGCATAGTAAATGAGTTATATTTTCATGTAAGGATGGATTGTATAATACAAATGATAGCAATATTGGCACATAATGACTAAAATATTTTTTCACATCAATTTAGAGTGCCAGCATGTCCTCTTTATATATTCAAAATATTGAATCGTAAACAAATTTCAGTAGTTTTGATACCTCAGACTGACTCGAATAACAAAATTATCTGTACGCATCAACCAAAACTGACCATATTTGCACTTTATTATGTAAATCTTTATAGCCGCATATTAAATCAGTAGTATTTTGATGTCAGTAGTTCGTGATGGTTTGTATTTTAAACAAAACTATTTAACAGCATCATTCAACACTCACATGACCGATTCATGTACACTGTACTTAATGAAAAGTATGAGTAGTTCTCTTCTTGGAATAGTATACTGTTAAGAGGGGTGGGTTGGAGGGTCCTGGTTCCGAAATCCAGTGCTTAAAAACACAAAATCCGGAGGTCCCGAAAAGTTAAATCCGACATCCAAAATTCGAAAAAGAATTCCCGGATCTCGAAACGGTCAATCGCTAAATCCCGAGCTTAAAACACCTGATCCCGGAGTCCCGATAAAGGTCCTTTCCCCTTTGTTAATATATTATGTAAGTTGATTGATTTTGTTTGTAGCATAACGTCCAATGGCAATATTTCATTCATGTTCAAATCGAGTATATGTTTCGGACGTCCCAAATATCATTTATAATCGTTATGGATAAGTCTGTCTAAATTGAAGAGATGGTACAAATGTACATACTTGTACAACACTTTATCAATATCCCTTGCAATACACTGTACAATTTCCGTTTGAACATTTGGCAAAACAGAAGTTGAAATCATGTAAATCCATGTGAATTACGATTAAAAATAATGTATTAAATGCATCGAGCTAGGAATTCGAAGAGACAGTTAAAAATGGGGAACGAAGCAACGTAAACAATGATGTTTATATCCCATCATATACAAATATTTTCCGATGTGTTAGATAACCTTTCTATCGGCCTCGATATTTGTACATGTAACTTTTGAAAAGAAAATATAGAAAATCTGCTAATCAGTAAAGTTATAGGAACTATTCTTTTTAATTTAATAAATTTAATATTTCGAATTAATATTAAGTGTTTTTGAATTGTTCTGGTTTGAAACACATATACGTAAAATATTTAGATAAAAGTCGTTTTAATAAAATAAATGTTCAAATGAACACGAAGTTTATTTCTTAATTTACACAATCAGTTAACGCGAAAAGTAAACGCGCGTTTACTTCCAAGTGCACGTAAAATACATTAATGTAAACTGTAGTAAACGCCCGTTTATTTTAAGTGCACGTAAAATAAATTTGTGAAATCTGAAGTAAACGCCCGTTTACTACTGACTAAACGGACACAGAGTAAACGCCCGTTTACTTGGGTAGACATTAGAAATTTCCATTTTGACCGCGTTAACGTAATTATAGTAAACGCGCGTTTACTAGTAAACGCGAAAATTGAAGTTAACTAACGAAATATATGCACGCCGCGTTAACTTGCGTTTACTTTCTGTAATGCTTGGTCTGCACCCAACTGTAGTTAAAGGTGTGTTTGATATTTTTAATTGTACAGTCTTTTATACATTTTATAATATTTTTTTGTTGTGTTTTAACAAAAGTACTTATATTTTATATGTTTTAATTTTAAAAGTGTTCAGTAAAGCGAACAAATTTTTTCAGATTATTTGATTTGAGTATTGATAAAAACAGCATCATGTTTATTTTTGAAGTAATCGTTCGTCACCAGACAAATAATAAGGAAAGAAGATTTGTAAATTTTAAAGTTTTCTGTAAAATTAAATTGAAAATTAAAAGACAGATAAAAGATAAAAGTTGATGAATTGGTTAATATTGAAATTAGTTTTCAATATATTAGAGAATGTAAAATATTGCAAGAATATATTTTATGAATTCAAAATATAAAGAGAAAATAGTACATTCCATGAATTTAAGGAGAAGAAATTAAAATTTTGCCAATTGATTTGTGATATTCATTTGAAAGTGTTATGTGTCATTTGTATTCTTAAGCAACGTGTTCATTAAAACATACATGCATAAACTCATTTTCATCTGTCCGTCATATTTATACATTTATACATTTAACATAAATTGTTCATTTTACTGATGAAAAAACCTGTTTTATAATAAATAAGTTTCTAGTGTTTTGAAAATGTTTCAAATGTAGAAAAAATGATTGCCTAAATTTTTGATAAAAGCTTGATCTAAATTTCTAATTATGAGATATATTTTTGGAAAAAGCAAGATTTTATAATTTGACCTCATTTATAAAGATCTATATTAAAACAAACATTAATTTTTGTGGTGAGAGTGTAACTATTTGAATATGTTAATGCATTTCTAACTTAATACAACTTCAATCATGTAAGATTTTAACATTTCCAATTCATTTATCATTCCAATGCAAGTTAAGGTCATGAATAAAATCATATTTAGATTACTTTAATACTTGATAACATATTGCTGATATACACGTTTTATTTAAAAGGTTTTTAATTTTTGTCATTTTCTTAGTGCAAATTAAGAATTTTCTAAAACTAATAAATTTGGTCATAGGAGATAACCAAAATGTAGAAATTACAATATGTAAAGCAATTATGTTGATCATGGTAGAAAATTATGAAACTAAAGATGTTTGAAGTTTCATTTCTTAATTATATGAAACTTACTTTTATGATCAAACCAGAATATATATTCATTTATTTCATTCCATATTTTTCATATAAATGAAGCATTTTAAAAATTTGAAAATAGCCTGTAACTTTTTATATTGTAGATGAAATTAAATATCAGCAGAAAAATAATGTATTAAATGCATGAAAATATACGTAGCTAATGATCAAAATGTTTATAACACCTATGCATTTATTTAAAATATAGACATTGTCTTGGCAAGAATTTGTTATCTGTTTACAGATAAACAATGATATTTTTCTATTAAAGAAATAACAAAATAATGAATTTAGTTGTGTTAGATTTGTTTGTGAATTAATAACATCTGAAGTGGCTATAAGTTAGTAAGATAGCAACCGAAGAAAAACACATTAACTAACACAGAGATAAATTGATGATTGATTGTTGGTGCTTAATGCTACTTGGCTTTATCTTGGTGGTTGATTTTTATTAGGGAAGAAGCTGGAGTGTCAATATTGCTTGATTGATTTTTGTCGAGCCTTCGACTTTAGTCGAAAAAGCGAGATATAGTGATTTTACATTCCGTCGTCATCGTCGGCGGCGTCCACAAATATTCACTCTGTGGTTAAAGTTTTGAAATTTTAATAATTTTCTTAAACTATCCTGGATTTCTACCAAAATTGGACAGAAGCTTCTTTATTATCATAAGATAGTATCCAGAAGTAAATTTTGTAAAATAAGTTTCCTGTTTTCCGTATTTTACTTATAAATGGACTAAGTTTTTCTGCTGGGAAACATCAATTCACTCTGTGGTTAAAGTTTTAAAATTTTAATAACTTTCTTATACTATCCTGGATTTGTACCAAACTTGGACAGAAGCTTGTTTATAATTATAAGATAGTATCCAGAAGTAAATTTTGTAAAAAAAATCCTTTTTTCCGTAATTTACTTATAAATGGACTTAGTTTTTCTGCCAGAAAACAGTACATTCACTCTGTGGTTAAAGTGTTTAAAATTTTAATAACTTTCTTATACTATCCTGGATTTGTACCAAACTTGGACAGAAGCTTGTTTATGATCAAAAGCTAGTATCTAGAAGAAAATTTTGCTAAAATTCTGCACCTGCCTATCCGTATTTTACTTATAAATGGACCTAGTTTTTCTTCAAGTTAACATTACATACAGTCTGCAGTCAAAGTTTTTAAAACATTTATTAGGTTCATAAACTATCCTGAATTTTTACCAAACTTGGACAAAATATTTGTTTTGATTTTTCCTCATTTTGTTGAGCCTGCGATTAACAGCAAAAATAGGCGAGACACTGGGTTCTGCGCAACTCTAACGATTTTTTCTGTTTGAAGGCCACTTTTATCACTATTTAGTTATTTCCTGGCTACTAGTTTTATTGGTGGAGGATATCCCTAGTGAACAACTTACCTTTAGGAAACCTGTCAATCCTTGACAATTAAGATATAAGTTGGGAATGTACCTGCCATTGGCCAAGTTCCAACTCGCAATGTGGGGTCAGTTTCACAAAAACCTAAGACTAAGATTGAATGTAAGTCATGAACCATTATGTATACTTACAATCAATCTTAGCTGTATTTTTTTGGTGAAACTGACTCTGAGTGTTGACAGGCTAGTAACACTGCAGATGAACAACTTAGACCTCTTGGCCACCTAGACCTTATTCTTATACAGTGCCAAAAGTAACCATCCAGCTACTAGAGGAAAACTGCAATCCTAGTCAATTAAGAAATTTGTTGACCTTTCAATGTGTTGGGTCACAAATTACAACCTTTGAGTATTGAAACCTTAGTGATCATTGTAGATGGACTTCTTATACCATTCTGTTGCCAGGAACTTTTGAGTAAGCATCTTTTAAGGATTCATGTATTTTTCAAGGGTGCTTATTTTCTTCGATTAAGAAAAAATGTATTTTCATGGATTTTTCATTATTGTAATTTTGCCAAAGTATGCAAACCCACGAAATCTATGAAAATTGGTACATGTGTATCCTGCAAATAACACTGAATTCAATTTAAATGGTATAACATGCATACAACCATATTTGAATAGAACATTTGTAAAATGCATGATGAGTTGAGCCTTTTGCAACCGAATTTTATAGTAGTGTTCGTGTTGTGCTGTTTTGCCACTGGTCATGGTTTAGGAGGAACAGCGTCTGTAAACCTGTTGAACCCCATCCCGTTTTGTGTGTGTCTGCCCAAAGTAAGAACCTATAATTCAGTCGGTGTTGTTTGTTGCTGTACATCAAATTTGTTTTGTTGATTGTTTTGTACATGAAGAAGGCATTCAGGATTCTTGTTTGAATTGCTCTACATTTGTCCTTTTGGGTTTTGGATTTACTCATAGTTGAAAGCAATACAATGACCTATAGTTGCAACCATCTACATCATTTGTTTTTTTTGTTTGTTTTTTTTTTTTTTTTTTGTGGAGAGTTGTTTCATTAGCATTCATATCACATCTTCTTATTTTTATATGGAACATGTTCTACAGGTTCTGTACTTTCTGATAATGCTTATATCTGTGAGTAAGTCTTGAACATTTACCATAGTGGTCATTGGCCTTAGAGGTCAACTATTGTACTTATTATGTTAATTCATGGACGCTCTCTTAGCCAGTAATTATATACTGTTAAAAGGGAAAGACGTCCAGTGGACAGTCAAAACTAAAAGTTGAAGAAAAGACATGAATTTTATTATTAATTGTTTGTATACGAGCGGAAGAATATTTGGGGTCGTAAAATGGTATCATGTCGTCATTGTCCCCAAAGACACATTTAGTTTCGGACAATAACTTAAGTTGGTGAATGGATTTCTATGAAATTTTACCAGAAGGTTCAATACCACAAAAAAGGTTTGGATTAATTTTGGGAGTTATGGTACAAACAGTTAAGGAATTAGGGGTCAAAAGGGTTAAAAAATGTTTGTAGTTTCGGACAATAACTTGTGTGTAAGTGTATGGATCTCTCATAAATTAAACCACAAGGTTTTATATTTCAAAGGAAGGCTTGGGTTGAGTTTGGAGGTATTTGCCTTAAACGTTTAGGCTGAGCTTGACTTTGGGGGTAAAATAAAACTTTTGTTCATAATCTTTTACTATTTTTTTCATTTTTCATTGATTACATCAGACGATACTAAGTGAATTAAATGTCCCATTTCAAATTTTTAAGATCTTTGACCACATTTATTTTGTGTCAGAAACCTATATTATGTCAAAATGGACCACAATCCAGATTCAGACATTATCAAGCTTGAATAGTGTGTCCAAACTTGCCCCAACTGTTCAGGGTTTCGACCTCTGATGTCGTATCAGGCTGCGCTTGGTGGAGCATTTTATTGGCCTAAAACTAGCTTCCAGTAACTGCGAGTACTATCAAATGGGACTTTCGTGATAATTTGACCTGTTAATACAATTTGTAAGGCTTTTTTGTTATATAATGTTTACTTAGTTAGTGCTATATCTCGTCTGTCTTTTTTTTATATATATACCAGCTTTGATAAAGTGTTTGGTATGACTTTAAATTTTCACTTCTGTTCTTGTAATATGAACAACAATATTATTCATTTTGTAAAAATATTGTAACAAAATTAGTTTCATTTTCATCTGTGTACATTATTCTATTTGGCGGCATTTTGTTCAAGGTTATGGTTGTCTTTCTGAAATTGTTTAACATGTCGCCCTTTACATTGTGTCATAATTCAAATGTATTCGTTCAGTATATATTCACTTGTATGTGTATGTGCTAGTATGTCTTTTGATTGAGTTTCAATTGATATTTTATAGTATGTCTTTCTATGTTGTGATGTTACAATAGAGTGTTTCAGGTAAAGGTCATGGTTGGTACCTATCAAAACGTTTAAACAGGCTGCATTTGTTTGTGCCTGTCGTAATTCAAGAACCTGGTGTTCAGTGGTTGTTTGTTTGTTGATATGGTTCATAAGTGTTTCTCGTTTCTCGTTTTTATATAGATTAGACCGTTGGTTTTCCCGTTTAAATGGTTTTACACTAGTTTTGGGGGTGCCTTTGTAGCTTGCTGTTCAGTGTGAACAAAGGTTCCGTGTTGAAGACCGTAATTTGACCTATAATGGTTTACTTTTATAAATTAAAATGGGGTTCTGTATTCGAATAGTATAAGAAGTCGAACTACTGTATCACTAGCCTGTCATTGCTTAACTTATGTTGTGAGTTTGAATCCCGCAATTGGCAGGTAAGCTCGACTCAAATCTTAATTGAATAGAAGTATTAGTTTTCCTACCAAGAGTCGGTGGTTCTCTCCGGGCACTTCGGCTTCCTCCACCAATATAACGCAGCGCCACGAAATAGCATGATAGTGTTGAAAGTGGCATTTAACAATCAATCGACAAATAAATCAATCAATCATCCGTACCCATATAATTATGCAAGAGTAGATAATTTTGTAGCTTTCGTTATGAAATTGTTTTTAACAGACTTTGAGTTCATTGGTGTCTTTTGCAATGAAAAGATAAGAAGATGTGGTATAAATGCCAATGCGACAACGCTACATCCAGGCCACAATGTGTAAAAGGTAAACAATTATAGGTTAAAGTACGGCCTTCAACACGGAGCCGGAATCACTACCAAACGCATATTCAAATGTAATCTCTTCTGTAGAATATTTTGCAGCATTCTTAAAGAAAAGTTCCAAACATTCCCATTTACACTGTAAATCTAATGTATGACCTCCTACCTTTATACAGTTAAGTCTGCCTCATATCTTGACTTACATCTACAAATTGACAATGAAGGTCGGTTGAAAACAAAACTTTACGATAAAAGAGATAATTTCAGCTTTCCAATTGTGAACTTTCAATTTCTATGTAGCAACATTCCAGCAGCGCCTGCATACGGAGTATATATCTCCCAATTGATACGATATTCCCAGGCTTGTATTTCCTATCAGGATTTCCTTGATAGAGGATTGCTGCTCACAAGGAAGCTATTAAACCAAGAGTTCCAAATGGTGAAGTTGAAATCATCTCTTCGTAAATTTTACGGACGCCATCACGAGTTGATTGACTGTCCCTCTGGTATCTTTCGTCCCTCTTTAAGTGATTTCAAACATTGTTATTGACAAGAAATACATTTATCATATATTATCAGATTATTACATGGCATTTTCATATCGCATGTATTTTCAGTCTTAGGTTCAATATCAGCTCAAGAGCCGCATGACTCGACGGCTGATATTGACTGAGGGCTGATGATACACGCGATATGAGAAATGGCATGTTATGATCTTTTTATCGTATGCTTCAACAATGGATGAAAATAACAGATTAATATTATGATCCTTTATAGTGGCTCTCATATAGAAGCTCAAAGAAGGAAAAGTTTACGGACGTTTGACCCCAAATGCAGTACATTCGATATGAAATCTTTCTATTATATGCCGCAACAGAGAAGAAAAACAGCAGTTTGATATATTTTAATATGGACGATAAAAATAATTCAACAATATACATCATGTACATAATGAACACTGTTTGGAAGAGTCAACATTTTAAAGTTACTTTCTAAATTATGTTTGAAACTTTTAAAATGGATTTATTTTGATCATTTGTTTGTTGTTGTTGTTTTTTTCTTTCATTTTACATAATATACTTTCCAGTATCCAAATAATTGTTTTGTACCCTACTTTGTAATGTTTTCACTGAAAACGTATCATTGTGGCGTATTCTCCGGAATTTGCCGAGTATCATCGGAATGCCATGCGATAACGTTACGGAAAGGCATGTGATAAAAGTCGAAGCATATGATAAACTTTTCATATCAGCCCGCTAAGCACCAATTTAAAAATATGATATTTACGTAAATTTAATGCTATTATCATACGGTAAAAATCATATGTTAGTTAGTCTAAGTATATGATAATAGTAGTAAATACAGTAGTTTTGAATATTTGATAACTAGCCTATTGTTTAATCCGTATCGCTCAACTTTGATGCAGACCCTTTATGATACCCTTTATCGCATTTGTACCCTTTATCACACCCTTTATCGCATGCCTTCCATTTATCACACTCCTACTCGGAAATATGAAAATAGCACAAAAGTTAGAGAATTATTTTTTCAATGGGTCCAAAATGGAACGGTCATTACGGCATTTTTGATTGAAGTCATTGTTTGGCATGATGTGACGTCACAGACGTCAAGCTTTCATATTTTCTGACACACGAAATGAAATAATAACAAACTGCGGTAAGCAAGAGGGTTAAACTTTAAAATTTTGATATTTCAAAAGTGCACATTTACTCACCAGTCTCAAAGTAGTCTTTCGCTTATTTCAGCACATACTTGTTATTAAATCGTTGGTTTATTGTTACTATTTTTTTTATTAATACTAGTAGGTATTATTCAGAATGTGTTTATATATAGTACGCACATTACTTTAAATTAGTAAGACAAAAAATACTCAATGAAATCAAAACACAAATAAAAACATAGAAATACAATATTCAAAATATTGCTATGGACTACAGGACGCAAATTGTAAGTTAACCCAGGTGCTTCGGATGAATAATTAAGTAGTTTCTATATATGATAAAGTTGTTAAAACAAGACAAAAATATATCTGAAGATAACCTAGGTGCTTTGGATCAGTAAGCAGTTCCTATATACTCTCCTTTTAAATGTATGATAAAACGTATAAAACATGGCATAATCCGTATCAAATGCCGTATCAACCTCGACCAATATCATCCTCGGGCCTAAAGGCTCGCGGGCTGATATTGGTATCTCGGGTTGATACGGCATGTGATACGGATTTTGCCATGTATTATTCTCTAGTATGTATCAAACCAATAAAGACACAAGATTAATCAAGACGTGAATTATGTTTTCAAATACTTTTGTATTTGTATTTTAATCTTTAAATAATTTGGCAACGAGCATCATTGAAGTGGCAATAACTGATGAAATGCGCAAATGATGCATTAACATTAGTACATATATGTTATTACCATTGTCAATAAACAAACTAATCGAATTGGTGCTTCAAATTAAAAAAATATATTACCAAAAATTAATAATCAGCCCCATATCATGAATTTCAAATAACTAATAACACAAGAACAACATTTGGCAGAGCAATATGAATTATGGATTATCAACAAATGTATAATACAGGTACATTGCAAACATAAAAAATGCATACAACATCCAATCATTAACGATATACACAACATAACTATAAAACAACTAATATGTGTGTCAACAATAATAATTTGAATATATTATATGCCTCGAAGTGACACAGAAAAATTCGAAAACGATGAAATCTATGTATACTGGTCTTATATCATACATTGTTTTCAAACACGTGTTTCTTGACCCGAACATGCGCGGTTTTATTTTCATGTATCTAAATATAACAGTCACTTGTTGAAGATCGTTGAAGGATTGATCGCGATCGATCTAAGCGTTTGTTTACGATTCGATTATAAAAGTTTTTTTAAACAACCTCTGATGGTGGACTTTTAAAGTCCTATTTAAAGATCGACCTTTCATATTTACATAAAGATTAATATCGATCTTGTTAAGATCGAAAAAGATCAACCTAAGGAAAATTTTTGTTTACTAATTTAAACGGGGTATTAGGGATACACTAAAGCTGTCACAAACAACAAATGACATCCGCGAGTTGGTTAATAATATTCTTAACACAGAAATCCGTTTTGTATGATTAAAAATATTACCTCCTGATAGTGGTAGTAAGATACAAATTTAGTCTGTATTTAGATTGTGTAACTTGTGATCAGGGCAAATTATAATTATAACTGTTTCAGTTGATCTATGAGATAAGCTGCCAGAATTGAAAAAAAAAAAAAAAAAAAAATATATTTACTGTTAATTAAATGTATTACGAAAAGCTGTAATTGAACATCAACACTATAGCTACCATATGCTCAGATGTTGTTAAGAAGATTTTTTCGTGTCATGCAGTAGAATAAGTAAAATTGGGGATAGCATTTCATTAGATATACCATACTGTAGTTTATCTATGAAAGATAATCGATTGATTGATTTTGGTTTGCTTAAAGTCCAAGAGAAAATATTTCATGCATGTCCCTGACTTGAAAGATGATAAAATATATTCAGATACTAAAAATTTAAGGTACACATGGAATACATTTTTTTCTCTGATTCTTTGTAAAATGAGAATAAATAGGTATTCAGTTTACAAAATAACAATCGGATTACTCCCTTTATGTAAAATTTATACATACAAATACTTTAGTTCAAAGTTAGTTAAAGTCACTTACTGCTGTACATTACAATGTCAACACATACCTAAAGTTTAAATTTTAAAGAATTTGTTTTAATACATATATCAACAGATTTTATTTCGCTCTTATATCAAGTAAAAAGGTATTATAGGAGGAAAGGAACAGTCTGCTTGTTTACTTTTTCAAATATATGTATTCAATCATTCCTTCTTCTTTCGCTGAGACGGGATCAAAATTGATATCCTCTTGAAAAGAATTTTCGTTTGTCCATGTTCTCCATCATAATCAGAAATTTCCCTATCCATTTCCCATTTGATGATATTCTTTTCTATAAACGGCGATCGTAATCATCATAATCATCATCATTCGTTCCTTCTGAAAAAATATAAGAAGTGGTTTTCATTGGTTAAAAATGAAAACAACACGTTTAATAATTTCATGCGTCCAAAGCGCTTTTCTGGATTTACCGTCATCAGGAACGCAAATATTTGAAATCCGAGGATGTATAACTACCGAAACAGTTGAAGAGCTCAAAAGTTCTCTGAAATAGTTTGGCAATAAAATTTGTCGATCGTAAAATGTTATGTTGTTTTATTTTAAAACAGTTAAAGAATTTATTCTATTTAACAAAAGTTACATTATTAACCAAGGAAATTTTTGTACTGTCTTTTTAAGATGTTTCGATGTTTCAATTCTTATTTCCATGTATATTTTTTCTTATAAAATAACACACAGTTTAGATGTACAATGAGACATAAGTCTAGATGCGGAAGATTTGATTTTGACAATCAACATGATCAGATGTTAAAGGTTGAAGAAAAATCAAAAATTACTCTATGGCAAAACAAGTCGATAACAAAAGTCTAAAAACACTACCACAATAACCAAAGACTGAGTCCACTGAAAACCGGCAGTAATATAAGATGCATCGAAAGGAAAGCAGATATTGTGCCACATGTGGTACTTTTCCTGTTAAAACGAGACTGTAATAATAGCTTTATTAAGTGTTTTTCTTTTAGAAATAAAAAATTGTTCAAACACAACTATAGACCAATGCGTCCGGCAGACAAATTTATAAATCTGGATTGGTGTTATAGCATACTTACCAATATCAGAATCAGTACTTGAGTCAAAATTTACTTCCTCGACATATGTAGAATATTCAGAATCATCATTCAAATTCGCATGATCGTATTCGTCGTCATCAGAACAATCCAAATCAAAATTTAAATCAAGATAATTCAAAACCTGTTACTCAGTTTTCTAGAATCACGTTTTGATTCTTCGTGGTGGCATGCTGAATGAACAGCAGAAAATCTGTCTTTATAAAATGTTCTAAATGTTCCCATGTTTTTATGACACCTACAGCATTAAGGTCCGTGTTTAGCTTTTGTTGAATTTTACAATAAATTCGTCTGATCCGTACTTTTGGATGTACCATTTGATAGAAAATACATCGGGTTTTGATGTAACTCTTCAAACAAATATTCAACAACCTGTGTATCATCAACACAAACAAAATTTCGTCACTACTGTTAGAGTACGAGAGAGGCTTAACAACTTCTTTGAATAATTGCCATTCACACGTTTTCGTATTTTCAAATATCCATGCACGAAATTTATCGTTGAAACATATGATAAAATTTTCTGCACTTCCAAAATTCTCAATAGATTGTCTGATAGTTCCTATTTCAAATTCAGACTTTGATAATCCATATATTAGTCTCTGTATTATCCAACTATCAGTTCTTGGAACTGCTATATCATCAGTATCAATTTTAAAAGAAGTTGGACGAATCATTTTAAATAACCGGTCCCACTTCAATTTTTAACGTCTTCTTCTGACTGTAGCCATATTGTAAAGTGAATATTAAAATCATCGACAAATTGTTTACTCCCAAATCTCTTAATGTAATCTATTACATATAACACGTGTTCAACATCAGGACTCACCAATTCACTTATAAGTCTCTGTGTCAACCAGTTGTCATTTGTGAATACTCCTATTTTACCGTCTCCAATTCTGAATAATGTAGGACAAATAAATTCCTCTATAGTGGTCCAGTAACAATTTTGATATTTTCCTCTGATTGTAACCATTCAGTGAATCTCCTATTAAAATTATTAATAAATTCGTCACTTCCAAAGTTTTTAATGTAATGTTTTACATTCATTATCAAAACACTTTCCAAATCATTAATAAGGCGCTGAATCAACCAGCTATCATTTACAAGTGCGATAATGTCCCAACATGTAATTCTGAAAGCTGTTGGACGACACAAAAATATAACACTTTCCAACTACAATTAATCACATTTTCCTGTGACTGTAACCATTCCGTGAGATTCTTATTGAAATCTCTTTGAAATCATCATTTCCGAACTTCTGAATGTAAATCTGTACATCCGAAATTTCAAAACCCTCAGATGTCACCAAAACATTCAAAAGTCTTTCTGTCAACCAGTTGTCATTTGTGGTTGCACCAATTTCTCCATTTTCAATTCCGAATGATGATGGGCGAACCATTTCAATTATCACGATCTACTTACAATTTATAACATTTTCATGCAACTGTAACCATTCCGTGAATTTCTTATTGACATCTCTGATGAAATCGTCATTTCCAAACTTCTTTATGTAACTTTGTTCTTCCCAAATTTGAGAAGCTTCAGGTTTAACTAATTGATTTACAATCCTTTCTGTCAACCAGTTGTCATTTGTGCTTGTACCAATTTCTCCATTTTAATTGTAAAGAGGATGGGCGAACAAATTCATATAACACGTTCAATTTACAAGTCATTACATTTTCATGCGACTGAAACCATTTCATTAGTTTGTTATTGAAATTGAAAATCGTCACTTTTGAACATCCTGATATAATACTTCACATTAAAACGAGTTTTTATCGTATGATCTAAAAGTATCTGTGACAACCAGTTGTCATTTATATGTGCCCGTACTTCACCACTTTTAATTTTAGAAGATGTTGGACAAAAAATGAACATAGAACATCCAACTTACAATTTTTACATTTTCGTCTGATTGTATCCAATAAGCAAGTTTTTGGTTAATATCTTTAATGAAATTATCATTTCCAAACTTCTGAATGTAAATCCGTACATCTGAAATGTTAGAAACCTCAGATGTTACCAATACATTTAAAATCCTTTCTGTCAACCAGTTGTCATTTGTGCTTGCACCAATTTCTCCATTCTTAATTGTAAAAGAAGATGGGCGACAAATGCATACAACACTGTCAACTTACAATTCATTACATTTTCATGTGACTGTAACCATTCCATGAAATGCTTGTTGAACTTTGTAACAAATTCATCGCTACCAAACTTCTTAACGTAACTTTGTACATCAGAAACAATGTTAACACCTTGTGTCTGCACTTCATTAAAAGTCTCTGTATCAACCATTTGTCACTTGTATGTGCCCTTATTTCACCACTTCCAATTTTGAACGATGCCGGACGAACAAATTCGTATAGCACGTTTAACGCACAACTTACCACATTTTCTTTTGCTTGTAGTCATTTAGTGAGTTTTGGTTAAAATTTTTAACGAAGATTTCGCTACCGAACTTCTTAACATAAGTTTTCACATAAAACATTTACCAGACCTAGTTCTCACCAGTTAAGTCTCTGTGTTAAAAATCATCGTTTGTATATGCCCCTAGTTTATCACTTTCAGTTGTAAACGATGTTGGACGAACTAATTCAAATAATATTTTCAGACTACATTTTTAAAATTTCCTTCCAATTTCAATCATTTTGAAAATGTATCATTGAAACTCTTGATAAATTTTTCACATGCATATTTCTTAATGTACCAACGTACATGCAATGTTCTACCATACGTGACGACCTTAACCAATTCATTTATAACTCTTTATATAATCCATGTGTCTTTTGCAGATGCTCCTATATGACCTTTTTCTATTTTGAATGTTGTTGGACGAACAAATTCGTTTAACACTTTCCATGCACATTTTTCACCATTTCTAACAGAATGCAACCATTGTGTAAGTTTTGCATTGAATTTTGAGATAAAAATCTTGCATTCATGGAATTGTATGTAAAATCTTACAAATTTTACTTGACAATCGGCTTTCGGTAATTCTTTTATGAGTCTCGCTATTAACCAGTTTTCATTTGCATTTGCACAAGGTCTATTATTTTCATTCTAGTATTGGGCTGGTCTTATAAATTTCTTTAGTTTTGAAAACTCACAATGGATGACGTTTGATTCAATAGAACACCAGTCTGTGAGCTTTTGATTCAATAATTTCAATGTATGTGCCGAATTCTCTATAACAATTGAACTTCGTATGATAGCACCTTTACAAACAAGACATATGTCGAAGAGTCTTTGAGCAAGAATTGTGCATTTTGACATTGGTACAATGACATATGTTCCATAACCTTCTTCTACATAATTCCATGTTCTTACATAATCTAATAATATATCAACCGAACAATATTTTATGATATCTTTCATTGTTGATTCATGCCAGTATGAAAACAACACCGCATCACGCACCGTGCTATGAAGAAACACGTACTTTTTCTGTCCGAATCTTTTGTTATATAGTTTTCTAAAATTTGGTTACAAATATCATGTAAATCATTTGTTGTTATTCTTATCTCTTTGCTGTAGAGCAACTGGTATAGAAATTCAATCATGGAACAATTTAAGTTTAAAAGATTATTTAAATATTCGTGACTTCCACGACATATGATGCCCTTTCTCATACCAATTGATATCTTGCAAACAGTATCCAACATCAAACTTGCAAAAACACAGTACTTTAAAGCATCATCAACTTCCTTATTTGCCTGTTCGTTTCAATTTTCTTAATTCAAGTTTTAATTCGTCTGTTGGGGATGCAAAGAATTCGAACCCTATTGCAAAGAAGTTATCAAAGGAGTAAAATAAACGACAAGCCTCTGGAAATCCTAAATATGGATCAGTGCCAATATTTTTTCAAATTCGATGTCATCAAGAATGTTCGTGCTTAGTTGTCTCATATCGTGCTTTTTACGAATATTTATTTTATGCTGTATTGCATGTGATATCAAAATATTTTCTTTTTCTGTTGTGGCCAAATTGAAATCACCGTTTAGATTAATTATAACGCCTTCTGAAAACAGTTTATGGAATTTAATCATTTCATCAGCAGCATCCTCAATTTTATAAGTTCTTGTTGTAATAATGAACTTAGACATACCACGATGAACATGAGGTGTCAAAACATCTAAAATATCTGCACATATTTTGGAACAATATTTGACATTAGATTGCCCTAAAAGTCTTCGAAAATAATCAATTGTTTGAATTGGTGTTTATAGTATCTTTTAAAATCTTTTGCTAAGTTGTGTTCTAGTTTCATAACTATGATACCCTTGGAATGAAATGAAGATGCTATCGCTAAAGGTGTCTAGGATTTCCCAATTCCAGCTTTACCAATAAGAATAAGAAGATTTTTCGTTCGGAGTAAATCGGTGGCAGCAGTTACTGCTGAGGTTTTAACATATGTTTCATCCTCGTCATGTTCTTCTATCTCCATTCTAGTATTTTCTGGAAAAAACCAACACTATAAAGCAACATTTGTGAAGGTTTGTTTTAATTGCAATCACAACAAGCTGTGCGTCATTTTATGTGGGGACACATTATAGCATAAAGGTTATTTCCTAAATTAATTGCCCAAATCAACATATTGTGTCGAGCAGCCGATACTTTATAATATCTATAAACAGACAACCAGATAATAAGGTTATCGGGTTATATTTTGGGTATATAGCATGATAGAGACAAGTGTTTCCTTTGCTTCATCCGCAAACCTGAAAAGATTTGATAAAAGTTCGGGTCTAATTTCGGTTCATTCATCATGACGTCGGTGATATGTCAGGGTCAAATAGCAAAACAGTACCAATTTTTCGGCACTAGATGCACATTTCCACAATCAATGTCTTTTCGGTGATGATTGAGACCAAAATATTTGAAAATCGAAAGCTTATTTAAAGATTTCTCTCAAGCTAAGTAAAATTTGATTGTTTATCTCATTCCGTTAAACCAAAATCCAGGACTAGGACGGAAAAGCGGTTATGATATTTGACTCATTTGTGAACAATATTCGATAACCAATATCGGGCGACTCGTTGTGATATATTTTAACATTTCCAAAAGACATTAACTCAACATTAACAACTAAGACACCTTAATTCAATAACTGTTTTGTAAGCAGCAACTTATAACTTATTGCATTGTTAATAGGCGAAGGACATTTTCAAAACGCCATTTAAATAAGGAATTTAATGCCTCCACGTAACACACGGCTGTATTATATATAATTCGAAATAAAATTGAGAATAGAAATGGGCAATAGTGCAGCAAAACAGCCGAAGGCAACCATTTGGTCTTCAATTCAGCGTGAAAATCCCGCACCTGGAGGCGTGCTTCAACGAAATGTGTACTAGTTCAGTGATAATTGACGTCATGCTAAACTCCGAAATATATAAATGAACTAAAATTAAAAATCATACAAGACTAACATAGGCCAAAGGCTCAAGACCGGGGATAGGCGCAACAATGCGGCAAGGTTAATCATGTTTTGAGATCTCAACCTCCCCTATACATCTAGCTAATGTAGAAAAACAAACACACAACCGTACGTACAGTAAAACACAATTTAAAAGAAGACCGAGTCCGATGTCAGAATAGGTAACAAAAAAAACTAAACAAAATATTAATGATATATAGATTAACAAAGAACTAATGCCAGCTCCAGACTTCAATTAAACTGATTGAAAGATTATGTCTTCATCACATGAATATCAGGAACAATCCCTCCCGTTAGGAGTTTAATATCATACCATCATAAAATATATGAGAACATAACCCGTATCATGCCAACAACTGGTTTTGGAATAAATGTACTTATTTCCGATGCAAATATAAAAAGAAGATGTTGTATAATTGCCAATGAGACAACTCTCCACAAGAGATCTAATGACACAGAAAAGACCATATAAGTGAATCAATATTAAAGCCAAAATATGCCATCTTTAATGACCTGGCAACAGTATCGTAACTTTATACCTTCTTGATAAATCTGTTTAAAGATTGTGTTAGCTTTTGAGGTGTATGCCGACATTTTGTGCTTTGTAAAGAATATTATCTGCATGTTGATTTATATTTACTTTTGATGGCCTTGTACCGATGATAAAATTTAGTAAATGTTTTGACTAGTTTGTGATAACAAAACCCAGGTGTAATAATTTTTCAGTAATACATTGATTTCTTTCGCTAAAATCTAATAAGTTGTTACAAACACGAGCGAATCGTACAAGTTGAGATATATAAACACCATAAGATGGTGACAAGGGAACTTCACCATTTAAAATGGATAATTAACAATAGGAAATGAAAATCATCTCTTTTATCATAAATTGCTGTATTAAGCTTCCCGTTTAGATATAGATATCAAGATCCAGGAAAGGGCAGAGTTCATTGTTAGTATTAGCTTTATTTAAAGTTAATTCAACAGGATAAATCTCCTTAGTGAACATACAGAAGTCGTCATTATTGAGAGCCAATATATATAATCCAAATATCTAAAAGAATTATTAAATTTTTGTATCAGATGTTGTTTCGATGGGCCTTTGCTGATTTAAGTCATAAATTATACCTCATAACAATACATAAACAGGTTCGCAAAGAGTAGTGCACAGTTAGTCCCAATAAGAATTCCGATAACTGGACGATATACGGAATCTCCAAAGCGAACAAAAATGTTATCTAGTAAAATTCAAGGAAGTTATAGTATCAAAGCATGTCCAATTGACATAGTTCTCTTATTTGTTGCTACTAAAAATGACCTAAAAGAGTTTGAACATATATATTAACATTCTGACTTTTAAATGCCCATTTAATTAGATGTGTGAAATTTGGATTTATAAGAATATAAGCATAAGGCAAAGTGGTATATAGGGAAGAAAAATCAATATTTTGAACAGATTCAAAATTACCGATATAAGCATACAATTCCAACGATTTTTGACACGCCATAAGTAATCAATTCCACTATTTTCAAAGGCCTTATTTGAACAATTTATTATCAGGTTTTTGATTGTACCAAGTGTACTAGTAAGTAGAAAAGACAATTTAGTAGTGGAACAATGGATTGAAATGCGAAATAAATCTATATTTGTAAGGGGTTTTGTTTAGCTTCGGAAGCCAGTACAAAGTTAATTGGAACTTTCATTGTATTTGTTTCTGCTTGTAAAGAAGTAGCTAATAGTTTATGTTTGTTACAAATGTCATTTTCCGAAAATGCAGTTAGTTGGAATGTTGGTGAATTCGTGATTTCCTTTTGCAGAACCTCAATGTAAAATTTACGTCAAACAATAACGATAAGCATCTTTATCAGCTAGGACAAAACAAATTCTTTGGCGAGTTCTTTTAATTTATGTTTGATACGAGAAATAGGATTATTATGGCTGTTGTAAGAATTGAAATGTTCTTTAACATGTTGTTTACGAATATCATATATGTTCATTACTGAATATAAAAAAAGAGTCTAAAGATTTCTTGTCAGCTTTTTCTAGTTTCATCCATTTCAAGCAGTAAGCACTGAGTTTGTCGCGGATGATATTACGATTTTTCAACTCTCTGTCACGCACGATGTTAAGGTCTCCTGTCATAACATTGATACTGGGGCAATAAATGTATTCGGAATAACTGCAATTACATGGCGTAGGTGTATTGTCACTGTTATTTACATCTTTACACACTTGGCTATAAATAAACACATCTTTCCAGGATTTTTTTGTAATCATAACAAATAAATAAACTCATCATATATACCAGGATTACATTTTGTATTTACGTCAGAAGCGCGTTTCGTCTACAAAAGACTCATCAGTGATGCTGGAATCCAAAGAGGGAGTTCAGTATAATCAAAATATCCAGAAATTTGTTCTTCAATAGAATGATCATAAACAATACCGACAATATTAAAACAAATCAAAACCTTTATTGACATAATTGATTTTAATAAAATGATTTTATGATCTTCAGGGCGATCAATTTTGGAAACAATTTAGAATAACAGTATGCCATTATAATTTAAAACGATTTCATACTTAGGACAGCAATATGGAATTGTGTTGCAATCCTCTAAATTTCTTTGTAATTTATTTACAGATAAAGCTCAGAGCTTTGTTAACAGATAATGTCTGCCATTGATTTTTGAAATAGAAATTAGGTCCGAAATATTTGTATTGTTGGTTCGAATTTTCTTTACGAACAGTTTTAGAAACTATATTCTAATGTTAACATAATCGATTCTTGATTTTACCAATTACCATGATATCATCATTGAGACCGAGAGGATAGACCATCTGTATTTTTTAATCCAATTCAATTCAATAATTTTCCGAGATTGTTCTAAAATTATAACTTTGAATGATTCACCTTACTACTTCTAAAGATTGAATTGTTAAATATTTAATAGGATGATTGTGCTTCTTACAATGTTGATAAATGATACTTTTGAATTCTCTGGGTCTTTTAAAAGATGAAGGTATTCTTGGGTGCGTTTAGGTAATTAGCGTCCAGTTTCACCTCCGTACTGAATACCGCATCCCGGTTTGTTTCATGTGAGTTAATAAATAATTCTGTTCGTTATTCAACTTATCTCAGTTTCAAAACTTAAGGAAAATGTGCGACCATTAAACGTGGACCTTACCATATTTTTGGTGGAAAGACGGGTACATGTATGTAATGTTTTGGCATGACACTTATCGATTGAAGGGTAACCACGATGTTTATTGCTAAACATGTACGCGATTGTAGTATTTTAGAAAAGCGATTTCGAAGATTGAGACGTGTAAATACCATTTGAACAAGTTTAGAATTTACTATTAATACGCTTATTACATGTATCTGCACTTACAGGTTTGCCCTCGGAAAAATCGAACGGTGCATTTTCCGTAAAAGTCAAGTATTAACATTCCAAATGTACGCGATAATTAAACAAAATTCAATATCTGGTTCTCGTACGAGAAATGTTTCAGAAAGATCATACGAACCATATATTACATGATCCAGTTATTCCAAATTAAAAAGTATTAAAGATTGTTGCGCAATATTTCTCGAAAATTGCAATTTCTAACGAATCCTACAAAATGAGAACAATGCTCAAAATCCTAACTTTATCTTGAGGCATCGATATTTCTACAGTAAAAATCAAATAAATGTATGGTTTGTTAGTCAAGTAATATTTTTGTCATAATGATTTTTTCATGGAATAGCCTTTTATTGCAGTTGCCAAAAAAAAAAAAAAAACATCTGCGAATAGTGATCATTTTGTTTTTCTGTGTTTAGATATCACATCTCTTATCATTAATGTCAGGAAGACAATAATTTCTATAATAAAAGAAGGGGTACTTAAAGTTCGAAAAGAAATATATGAGCTAGTTAGAGAAAATATCATGTTTTGTTTTCACCAAAGTCGAAATTATGTACCTTTTGTTTTCATTTTGAAATGCAAACATGACTTTGCGACTAAATCGGTTGCAACATTTTAATAAGTACACAGCGTTATGAAACAATGAGTTGTATTTTAAGTGAAATTAACGAACTAGATATTATCTCCTGCTTTTGTTTTGTTTAAAGACGTGTTAGACGTGTTAACTCTTTAAGAAGTTAAATCTTGTTGATTATTCGAAAGAAAGATGTTTTAGTGTTTTCGCCATAATATGTAAAAACAAAAATTCGGATAATTGTGTACGTAACGACATAATTGTAAGTTGTATTATTAAATAACTTTGCAGGTATAGAAGAATCAAGACAGATTTTTGTCTTGAAAATTACTTAAATTTCTTTTGTGATGTTCGATTACTTACAAACTTACGTAGTGGGACACTTCAATTAAATATCGAATTTGGTAGATACACCAATATTCCAAGAGAATTACGATTATGTCTTTGTTGTAATATGAACGTTGTTGAAGACGAATATCATTTTGTTTTTGTTTGTCCTGTATACAGACCTGTAAGGTCACATTATTTACCAAAATACTTTTGTTCTTGACCAAATATTTATAAACTGGAACAATTGTTAAAAGCTGCCAATAAAACTGTAACTATAAAATTATGTAATTATATTAAGGCAGCATGGAAAATGAGATGTCAAATTCTTACTTAACTTTATTTGATGTGTGTTGTTTTCTGCTGTTTATTATTGTGTCATATATGTAATATATGTTTTAATTGTCATAGCATGTAAATGCTTTTGCAAATAAATTCATTCATTCATTCAACTGAAAGGTTGAATATCCTTTATATTGTCATAAGATAATTAGCGGTTTTAAACAGTGTTTTTATGTTTCGGTGCTTTGTTTTGTGGACTGTTGTTCGTTTGATGGACTTTTGTTTTATGTAAGTTTCGTTGATTCATGGTTTGTGATTGTTTCCTTGATATCATTTTACTTTGATGAGTCTTAGTTGCATTAATTGAAATCGTCAAAAACCCAGTAGGACATATATAAGCGAAAATAAGTTAATTTGCTCACAGGGGCATATAACCAACTGGTAATAATGACACATTCAACAATAATTTTAAATCTTTAATTACTTAACACTCTAAGACATAAGCCCGGATTTACTAATATATTTCTAAAATTTATCTCAGCATGTTATCAGTAATCAATTAGATATAAATTATGTGGACACGCTTTCTTAGTGGTTCACTAATAATAACCAGATGTTGACCACAGAATGATAAGCTGTAAATTTATATTTCTCTGTGTCTTTCCTCCCGGCTTCATTGAATTCTGAACAATAATTATGAAAAAAAAAATTAAATTTTTATATCTTAAGAAAAAATATATTATTAATAATAATAGTATGCATGTTTAGTTTATTGCGATATTATGGACAACTTTCCCTGCATTTATATGAAATAATTGTGTTCCTCAACTTTAGTTTGTTTATTCCTTGTATTTCTTAAACTTAAAAAAATATACAATAAAAATGAATAAAATGAATGGTTCATTTATTCTAAATAAACTTTTATTAGTGTTTTATTAACTTAAATAACTTCTTACAATGTATTGAAATATTTCAAACTGATGTGAATTCAGGGAAAAAAATACCATAAACGATTAGCCTAACCTTAACAAATGATCTGGTCTATGCCATAGATATTGGCTAAAAAGACAACCTTTCATCCTTCCCCTTTTATTTAAATCTGGTATTTTTCTTAGTTTTCTATCAATTTCAATTAATTTCACGTTTTTTCTATACTATTTGAAAATAAATATGCTCGAATTAAATTTTATTTGCTAGTTACTTTCAATTCCAAGTTTACTATACACAGCGAGAAATTAATAGAAAATAAACCACACAGATTTTGAAAAAAGGGAGGGCTTTAAAACTTCTTGTCCTTGAGTACTATAATCTATGCATGATGGTGCCATATTCCAAAATTAACAATGATTTCCAAAATTCAAGTATAACAAGAGGCTGTCAGAGTGACGGCAACTCTGACGGCAAACCAGATTTCCGGCAGAGGTCGAACACAGAACAGCCGAGCAAGTATGTACACAACATTTAAGCTTAAAACAGCTCTTAATTTGGATTGTGATTGAATATTTGACACAGCATAAGTTTGTGACACAAAATCAATGTTGTCAAAAGAACTGATTTTTATCAAAAATTCAATTTGATTACCAGAAAACGAAAAATATTAATCATGTTAATTACATCTCAAATGACAATTCCCTTTTTCTCCAAAACAATACAATGTGTTAATCAATGTGTTCTCTTCTGTTCCATCATACTCATTATTGTTTGACAACATCAGAATTATGTCATCCTTTTTAAAAGTGTGTAATATTTGCTACTGTGCAAAACAATTAACATATTACATATTATAAATTACAATAAAACTTAATCCCTTTAAAATATTAACATAAATTATAATATAATTACTGTAATAGTTTTCTTTTTTATTTCAACTTCTGATGTCCAACTTTCACATGATCAAGCTTTATTGTTCTATTTATATCAATATTCACTAGAAATCATTTATACACATTTATAACTATACTTTAAAATAAATGCTGAAAATAATATATATTAAGTAATGTGATATGTATGTGACCAGTTATTTAGGGGATTAAGATAAACAAACCCAGCATGATACATGGTCTGGGGTAATTGGCATTGACATGATGTCTGATAAGACCACAGCTACAAAGTAGCTGGAAATTCGGGCTTATGTCTTAGAGTGTTAAAGAAAGGCAAAGGTCATCAAATGGACATTCAAACTTATAACTTAAAACGGAAAAACAACCAAAAGACAAACAACACTATGTAAAACACAACATATAAGAATAAACACTAAGCAATAGAGTCCCCCAAAAAAAAGCGTAAACTCAAGGGGTCCAGAAGGGTGGGCACATGTGGCACATATCTAATGGTTCATGTAATTATTAATCCGGTGATAAGTCTAATTCGGTAGTTCACATTCGAGGCAGAGACGACAAGACTGTTATATCGACGATTTGTATTATAGCTCCTTATCTCTTTAATAAGCTTTGGATTTTCAATTATTCTGGACTCGAGCATCACTAAAGAGACATTGATTGTCAATGCGCATCTGGTGGAGAAAATTGGTACCATTTATGCTATTGGAGCGCATCCGTCGTCATAAGTGAATCAGATGTTCCTTAAAGTTCAACCAACTCGTAATAACGTCAAAAAATCTTCGAGAGGATGATTTTAACTTCGAATTTTGAACTCTGGTTTAAAAGTTTCCTTAGCTTGTAGGCAGCAACCCATTATCAAGGAAATCAAAACGTAAACGCAAGTTCTGCAATAACGGAGATATATATTTCATATGCAGTCGAGTCTGAAATTTTGCTAATAGAAATGAAAAGATTACAATTTTGAAGCTGCCATCATCTTTTTATCGTAAAGTTTTGTTCTCAATCGCCTTTCATCGTCAATTTTAGATGTAAGCCAAGAAATATAGTAGACTTAACTGAATCTGTTGTGTCTTTTTTCAATTTTGATGGGATACATCAGTTCAACATAGGGACAAACTTTGCATTATTCAGTGATAGGACATCATCTTTATAGCGGGAAAAGAAAATTAAAGACAATGGAAGCTCTTGTTTGAAGTCAGATTCGTGTGCATTCAAATTATTCAAGATGTCTGGAAGTAATTTAAAAATTGCGACTGAATAGTTTTTCTAGTGAAATCTTTACAATTCTTTATTTTCTTCAATTGTTTTCCTTTTTTTGTTGTCAAATTTGTCTTTGGTTGACATTCTGTAGATAAAACGTATTTTCACTACATCAATGTTTATAATCAAATAACAAATCAAACAAGTCAAAAGATGTTTATTTCAGTCTGACAGTTGCAATGCACATTGGAAGATCAACGTTTCTTTTCTTACTTTCCAGCAAAAGCATGATGCTGGGATATATTTTTCACGTTAAACGTTTTCGAATTCTTAAAACATTTTGTTCCTTCAATCTTATATTGACCTTGGAATAGTGTATCTAACATATCAATATATATGTTACTGCATTTACCACATACAATGTTAAAAAAGGAAGAAGTGCTTAAACGTGGGTTTTCTGTAGATGGTGGTATTTTGGGCAACTGTTTGAGTTGTTATGATTTGTTAAACTGCAAGAAGTTTACATAATTATAGAAAATTGATTATTTGAAAACTTCTTTAAAACTAATTACAGAGTTTTACTTAGTTTTAAGACTTAGTGACAAGCAGTTGCATTAGAAACAAAAACTTTGGTTTTCGCTACTTTGTTAACTTGTACCCGAATTTCAGGAAACATGTGCTGTCTACCAAACACGCTTTAAATATTCAAAAATACATCTGATAAGTGACTGTAAGTCTCTCCGCTTGAAGTTAATACTGTTTGCCTATATGACTGTAATATATAGAAGTCAGAATATATATTAATGAATTTAAATGTTGGAAAATATAAAATTGAGAATGGAAATGTGGAATATGTCAGAGACAACAACCCGACCAAATTGCAAAAACAGTCGAAGGTCACCAATGCATTAAATCGTCCTTGACTTTTGATCTTGATTTGACTGAAATTGCACCGTACGAATTGCAGATGATAAGCTCATTATGATATTTCAATTGTTTTTTCTTTCTTTGTTCTATCAAATAGTTCAATGCGACTGTTATACTAATTGTGCTGAATCCATAATTTTCTACAAAAGAAATGCCAGTGCCAACATGATCAAGTCAACAAAATGACAGTTGTTTTCCATTTATTTGATGTCTCTTACCTATTTATTTGCCATTTCGTCAGGTACTTTTCGTTTGGAATTATCTTAATAGTTCGGTATTTTTGTTATTTTACTTTTTACTGTGAATTTGTTAATTTTCGTGGTAACACCTTTACTTGGATTAAGAAAGCATTATATTTAGTAGATATACAAACTGTGTTATCTGTGAAAATTTGATTTTGAGTTCATGTATTCACGCAAAATCTATATAAAAATGGTACTGCACACAGTACGGAATCCGCAGTATATAATAAAAGATTAAATTATACATAAATACAATATGTATTTTTATTTCTAAGATTTTATTTTTGATTTTTTGGTGTTTTAACGCCATTTTAAGCACCGCATTTAGGCTATTTCGTGGCGGCCAGTTTTATTGGTGGGGAAACCGGAGTTCCCGGAGAAAACCACCGACCTTTGAAAGGAAAACTGACAATCCTAGTCATTTTTTTATATTTTTAAGAAACCCAGTATTTAATATAAAAGTATCAGTGTTACTATATATTCAGAAATTAATGCGTGCATTCATCATTATGAATCGTTGACCATTGGCAAAATGCAAAATCTGTTTGATGCGATTGCAAATTTTTACCACGGAATATCACTATATAATAATTTTGAATCCCTTTAACAGTGCTTGTAAGCTTCTGATGTTATGGCTAGGTACGTTTACAATAAGATCCCGCTGAGGTCATCAAAACTGAAATCGACTAAAGTTTGCATAAAGGGAGAAAAACCCAGAAAGAACATACAATTACGTGTTGATCAAAAAGGAAAACAAGAGATTAAACAACCCCAACATCACCTTGAACGTTAGAATGATTCAAATCGTAAATAATGTTCAGCAATTATTTTCAAGTAGATAACTGTACAAGAACACATTTTGACAAGCAACTTAAGATGATTAAATGGACTTTATTATGCCATAATGTTTGATAGGAGAATGCTAGTGTTGCGTCCATAAATAAAGTATACCATACATCTGGGAGACATCAAATACACCATTTGTTGTCAATTAAACAGTTCAAAACTCAATTTCTCCACTACTAACTTAAGGGCTTACAATTTTGTTTAATTTCAAAGTGTATACAAACACATGTCTACTTCGAATGTAGGCTTGTGTAACGTATGGTAGTATTGGGAAGCTAAAATGTATTAATTTGCGCAGAAGTTATCACTGCTTTATGGCAAATAAATATTGTTAACTCATGTAACTACTTACCTATTATATTTCTTGCAGCATCTACAAATAAACAATAATCATGTATTTGAATTGGTATACATATATTGTCATTACTTGCCTGATAAATATATTGTCATGACTTTTCTTATAGATATATTGTCATGAATTGTTTGATATATTCATGATATACATTGTCATGACTTGTTGGCTAAATATATTGCCTGGTGAATATATTATCATAACTTGTCTGATAAATATATAATGTCTATACATTTCTGATAGATATATTGTCATGAATTGCCTGATATATTCATTGTCATGACTTGTCGGAAAATATATTGCCATGATTTGCCTGATAAATGTATCATGTGTATTGTCATGACTTGTCTGATAGGCAAAGTATTGATTATAAAAATAATTTGTTCTCCCCGAATATGTTTTATATCCAATTGTTTTCATATCGTCTCTATCGTTTAATAACATCTCTGGTATGTCAGATAATGATGAACAATAAACATATCATCATCCAAACAAGTTATGATAAAAAGATTTTGCAGATTAAAATACACCAGAGGTACAAATGTATTCAATTTCTGTTTTGTAACTGATCATTAAATGTTCCTATTCTTTCTGTTAAGGGCATACGAAACAGTTTTGATCCCATATTGAAAATTTGATAAAAATTTAAATATAGGCTATAATTTACCTGATTTAATCAAAATGTAATATCAAATATACCTTCTTGTGCTACTTTTTGAGTAAAATGAGCTCGAAATTTCAGATATTTGCTAAAAATTTCGGATTTGAAGACGTATTTTCCTCTCGACAGAAATACATTTTTGTTTTGTTTTAAAAATAAACACAAGCAGTTTTTGTTTAATTATTTAGAATTTTGTTTTACATAAATGTCCTATAAATTTATGCATTTCATTTTACAAATAACTCATAATCATCAAATGTTCATGAATGTAGAAAAAAAACGTAATGTTTTGCTGTTTATTTGTCAAATTTAAAAAATTGCATTGTTGACTTTTCATGCAAATTGGTACAAATTGGTCAATATCTTTAATTGTTTTTCCATAGGCGGTAATGGTAACGTTTTTTTCCTGCAGCTCAGTCCATATCGTAAACTTGGATATGTATGATAGCTCGTTTCAAAGCTGTGATATTTTCACATATGTGGTTAAATTTTCGGGGTACGAAGTGAGATTACTTTTTCCGTAAATTAGCATACCCCGAACATCCTTTCGTGATGCGGCTCCTTGTGGTAAAAAATCCCCTTTTTAACACAATAAGTTCTTTGAAAATTTAATACTTTTAACACATTTAATAGCTCCATAGTTTTACATATTTATTCTATGTTCCTCTACTTTCCTAATCACCACAAATGGTTAAGCTCAGTCATTTGTAAAAAGAAACATGTCCAATATCACTACACAGAGATTTTTGTTTGCACACATTTTGAGTTCCTCATTTCGAGGCGCATTAGGGTATTGACCCAAATAATCTTCAATCGTAATTAAACCAAATGCCATTTTAAAAGTGGGTTCCATGAACTCGTTTTCAAGTTAGATCCGTTTGAATGATGAAACTCAGTCGAAAAATACATCTCCTTCCGATATGTCACGGTTTGACGTTAGCAACGGCATTACATGTACCTCCCTGTGACTGTATCGTATGCCTTCAAGGAGTAGTCAATTTTGTTCAGTTCGGACTTTGCCAATATTAATGTTCATATTTTCTGCAATGCAGAGACCTCTTGTTGTATTATTGTTTTGCAAGACTGGTATCAAAATCTGGTTTTCGATGGTCTTCCACTTTTATTTGAAATGGCCTTAGATGCATGATCATTTTTATTAGTTGTTAATGGCTTTCAAGCAGCTAACAGTAACTGTGAGTACTGTCAGATCTGTATTTAGTGTCATTTTAATGACGGGATGTACAAGTACCCGGTCACATCCACTCTTTGATTTTGTTAGATGTTTGATTACTTTAGCCTCTTTAAAGGATCTTGATAATTTGTTCCTATGTTGTACTGTTACACCACTATCATAGGTAAGGGAGGTTGGGATCCAACTAACAAGAATGACCCCGCCACGTTTTGTATGTATGTGCCTGTCAAAAGTCTGGAGCCTTCAATTCAATGGTTGTCGGTTGTTGCTGTGTTACATATTTGTTTTTCGTTCATAACGTTTTACATAAATTAGACCGCTAGTTTTCTCTTTGCAGTGTTTTACATTTGTCATTTCGAACCTTTTATAACTGACGATGCGGTATGGGCTTTGCTCGTTGTTGAAGACCATATGGTGACCTATTGTTGTTAATTTCTGTGTCATTCAGTCTCTTGTAAAGATTTGTCTGATTGGCAATCATACTTCATCATCGTTTTTTTTATATATATATCAAATGTATTTTGAATCAAATAGCACCGATGAGTCTTATACTATAAAAGAGCGGCGGGGAAGGTACCAATGGGACAATCAAACTCATTGATTTGTCGAAACCAAACTAACAGTACCACTTGATAAGAAAAACGACAAAAGACAAACGACAGTATTCAAAATACGACATAGATAACCAAAAGCGGAGTTACACTAGTCCCCATCAAAACCGGAGGTAACTAGGGAACTCTAGAAGGTTAAGCAGAACCTGCCTCACATGTGGCGTGAACAAATAAACCCGGTGATAAGTCTCAATTAGAATGTCATATTCGAGGAAATGAAATCGTGATTGTTGTAACGCAATTTGAACAAATCCTTCGTCATCTGTGAAACAGGTATCATGGATATACCATAACGATCACATAATTTGAGATCGGGTTCAAAATATTTTCACAGGGATGATTTCAACTTTCCCGGTTGCATCTCATGATTTAAAAGCTTCAAGCAGAACACTGCTATCAAGTAAAGTTTTTTTTGTTTTGAACTGATCTCTCATTTTAATTTCTAATATGACGTTACTGTATTTTTGTTTCCTTTATTTTAAGTTCGATGAGGTAGAAGCGTGCCATAAAGTCTAAACATTGAATTATTTGGATATTAATCATATACCCAATTCCTTGATCAAACAGTTTATGTAATGTGACTTACACACACAAAATATTTAGTTTTGGACTTTATTTCCAGGATTAAGAAAGTATTTGCCATGAAGTAAGGATAGGTGTTATGCAACATTTTGATCTTTAAAGATCGACGCTTCATGTGTTTCCATATCCCCATTCAGTGTTGTAATTTTAATTTGTATCAACGACCAGATAGCCTTAAGCCATTTAGCGAGAGTAATAACGTCCCTTTTATCGCGTTTAGCCGATTGCCTGTCACAAATTATTAGCCTGGTATCTAAGAAGAATTAAGTTCAAATTATCATAAACAAAATGTGTCTGAACCATCTTTAAACGTTGTTCGACATTACCCTTACTCTGGTGTAGAAACAGCAATTTACAAAACAAGTATGTGTCACACAAAAATAACGATGAAGAATATGTCAAACATGAATACTCTGACAGTGCTTTCCCACAATGTCTTTTATTTTGGTTTCCAAAATTGTTATTTGTGACTGAATTTCCTCAAGTTTTACATCTATAAGTGCTTCCACTGATTCTACCGTTTGTTGGGCTTTCTCCCGGATTTCCTAAAATAAATTAGTTTAGGAAATCAGTTTAATCCGACAAAATAAAGAAATTATCATTTGGTAAATGTTTGACTGTTATAACTTATATTAGTAATTGTAATCTTAAAATCATCCTTTCACACAACAAACTAAAAAATCTAGAAAAGTTCATGAGAAAGATAATAATACCCAAGAACGATGCAAGACACAGTGAAATGATGTGCACATCCAAATGGTACAATAAAACTGATAGATATATACATATATACTGAGACACAAGAGAAATGAAACAAAAATCAGTCCTTGACATGAAATAAAATGCGAAATATATATCCTCTATCAATGTTTGTCAGATTCTACAGACTTCTTAGGACAAGTTTAAATGGTTACGAATTATTTAAAGTGTCAGAAAAATTGATTGGGTGCTAAACTGATTGCGTAGTGTAAAATGATCTGGCTTGTTGTTATACCAATTTGACTTGCTACTGGGAGACTTTTATTGATTTGACTATGGTGCATTATATTTCATTACCATTAAGTATTTCTATTGCTTTCTTATTTGTCTAAAAATTGCTTGACTTAGGAATCTGCAAATATGTACTTTTCTAGACAGAACTGCTGCTGTGACATTGTGGCAACTCCTTTTGTATTTTGTATCGTCATAAACCAACGAAACCATTATGGATATTGATTAAAGCCTTTGCCTATCGAGTACTTCCGGATCTTATAAAAGCACATTTTACGTCTAAAAATATGACAAATTTGGAACTGTCAATTTCTATTGCGTGACCAAATATGTAAAAAGGCTTATAACGCCCTTAATATTGTTTTTGTCTTAAATTTCTGATCTATAAATCCCAAAGTTTTATCTTAACATATACCTCAGATCTACTATGTTACATTCGAACAATTTAATTAATACATATACAGCATGTTTATTCGTATTTTGTGCACATAAAGTCACTCAACATTCAAGTTTATGTTTATAAATTGTCTCTCAGGTAAAACAAATTTCTAATTGACAGGTTATTTGTGACATTACACAATAAATTATGTTCTTCTTTGAGATGATTGTTTAAAATTAAAATGCCACAAAACACAATGGGCACATGGAATAGCTTTGATAACAAGAAAAGGGGTCCATATTCGAGTCTCATGCTTTTATCCCATCATTAATATTTTCTCGAAACAGAATTACCAATAAGATAAACAAAATTAAACATTCATATTCATTATCGTTATAATCGTTGTTTTACCTCAATAACAGTTTCATCTCCCTTAGTTTGTCGCAGTGCTAAACATTGAATTTCCAAACACATGGATTCTTCTAACGATTTTTCTCTCAGTTCTAAAATACTACGGGTTCTTTCGAGGTCAGTGCTGGTAATTTGTGAAAGATAAAGTACTGAATTTTCTATTTCATTCCATAATTTTCTGAAGTATTTATCAGAGAGCTCTCCTTTAATAGCATGCGCAAAGACTGTATTTCTTGCTTGAACTAATTGATCAGTATGTTCCATCATGATGCAAAATTTTGATAAAAGGGTTATTCGTGTTCGAATGTCTAAACTTGAAGGACGAATTCCTGTTGCTGCAGTAACAGAGCATGGGTTTTATCATCCACATATTTTGCTATGATTACAGTGTGGGTTTGGTGTACTAAACATTATTTCCAATTGATGTTTTCTTATATCCTTTCCTGTAGCAACTGCAATTTTGTATTCCGGTTTCTCCGTACACAGGCAGCAGGGTGTTTTCAGTAGCACTAAATGAAAAATGTCGTGTTTGTTTGTGTTTAAAAATCTTGAAATGATACTCCACCATTAAGACAGATGTGCCAAAATTCCTGTTCGAAGTATGTTAACAATGTAATGTCGATTTCATCTAATTTCAAATTTGGTTTTATTGTACTACAGCAGTATTCACATTTACTGCTGTGTCTATGATTTGAATGTTTTGGACTATTTTTGTCAAAAGTGTGTCCATCTGCCATACGCTAATGACAGTCTTACATGGTCGCCGATAATGTTTTGGACACTGACAACATATATTATTGTTAAATTGGTGATAAATCTCATGTTGGTGATTAGATACAAAATCCTAAATGATACCCTATGATTTTTTAATAAAATAGTCTAATAAACATCACATTGCATCAGCACCGTGGTCGATTATCAGTGTAGCTATGCGGTAAAAATTCTTTCTCATCGTCGACAAAGACATTCTGGTGGGTTGAGTTCTGGAAAACAAATAAAATTCAACATGGTACAACATTAGTTTTATGCTTAATAATGATTAAAGCATGAAGTTCGGTTCAGATTAAACCAAGAAAACAAAGTAGGGAGCAGGTATAATTTATGTCTAGAACTGTCAAAATAATCTGTCCTATACCTCTTCTGATCAGTTCTAGAAAATATCAACCTTTTAAATAGTTCTTCTGTCTTAGTTTAGAACTGTCGGATTTCTATGGTAGACATACCAAGAACCGATACAAGGTAGAACTGTCACATTTGTCAAGATCTGTTCTCGAGTAAGATCAGATATAAGAAATTTACATGAAGACATTTTAAGGATCAAGAGGATTAAACAGTAAAACTATTTGCCAATCATGAATGTATGTTTTATTGCAGTTATTTAACCTTGTTTATAATTAATTGTTGACCAAAATAGCATTTAAAATTGTTTAGCAGTGTGGAAATATACTTCTATTATTTCTTTGATTTTTATAGAAAATACCGGTACTACATTATCGTTAGAAAGACAACTATACATGTCAAGGAGCACTTTATTAAAAGTAAATATTTTGATTATATACTGTACATTGGCATATTTTTATCTTTGGGGTGTTTTACACCCGTGTTCACCTCATTGTTTATAATCTTAAATACTAAAACATATGTGAAAAGTAAAATCAGAAAATACTGAACACCGAGGAAAATTCAAAAGGAAAGTCCCTAATCAAATCGCAAAATCAAAAGCTCAAATACATCAAACGAATGAATAACAACTGATTTAGTATCATCGTTTTAATTCAATTACGAACTTGCATAATCAACACTTCAAATACAATTAAATATGTGTAGTCAATTATTCAAAACAAAAATGTAAAAGATAAACAATTGTCAAATATCATCCATAAGAATAAAAGCGTCATCCATAGATATTTCATTGGAAATAATATAATAGATATAATTCAAAACAAATGAATAAATAAATAAAATAGAATGATTTAAAGAACGAAAGAAAGAAAGAATGAAAATAAATAAGCAAGCAAATAAATAATAAATATAGGAAAAGGAAATAAATTACTTAAATCAAAATATAAATAAAATATATCATTAACAATATAAATAGATAGAACTGTCATGATCTTTTTATGGTTAAATTGTCACAATCATTTCCTTGTTAGAACTGGCCAACGCAGGCCTTGTTACAACTATCCATAAACTGTTCATAGTTTCTGTCGTAAACTGTTTCCAACTGTCACAAGGACAAAGACAAATTCAAAAGTCGAAGAAGAACGACAACATCATCTTTTACACATAATAGCTGTTTTAGCTTACGAAAGAAATGTGCATACAGGAAACCTAATAAAGATCATTCCAAAAATAATGTGACATACAAGAAATATATATTATAATGTATTTCGTTAAATGTATCTTTCTATTTTGTGTGAAATGTAAACAAAATATCACACTTTTCGTGATATTCGTTTAAAAGTCCTAATATGAACGATAGATGTGCTATTGTTCATTATCAAAGTAAATGTGAATGGCACAAAGGTAATTTGATGCACCGTACACAAATTCCGGTTATCCAGATGTTTTCCTTATATGACTGAGAGAATATCAAACGTTGTTTAAAACCGAATAAAGTCAGAAATTTAAATGCAGTGTATGGGAAGAGTAACCTTGGATGTGAACAGAACATAAACAATTATGAATAGTATATGATACCTTTAAATCATTGTTAAGCTCGCCTGACCCAAAAGTTCAAGTAATCTATACTTATCACTTCTTTAGCTGCTGTAGTTGTCCGTCGTTCGTAATCTTTTAAAGAAAAAATGTTTTGAACCTACTTAACCATTTGAAACCAAACTTGCCCTAACAATATTTTGAGTATCGAATTTAAACTGTGTACGATTATAAATTGTATAAATACCAGAGCATCAAATAACAATTAGTTTTCTACAAAATTACGTAAACTTACAACACATTAGATACACACAAGACGGAACTTTTATGATTTTGACTTCGTCACTTATTTACGATAGATATAGCTAATTTGATAGTGCGTAACGTATGCCGCACAAGAGATGAATAATTGACAGTTCTGTTTAGATTGGGGTTATTGTCAAGCTCAGCTACAGACACGTTTTTTTTTTTTTTTATTTGTTCCTCATATTGTAGGTTATTCGCTTAATTACCTTTTACAAAAGTTGAGAAAAGTTGTTGCGAACAAACGATGAAGTTATAATCTTTCAATCAGTTTAATAACATAAGCAACACGACGGGTGCCACATGTGGAGCAGGATCTGCTTACCCTTCCGGAGCACCTGAGATCACCCCAGTTTTAGGTGGGGTTCGTGTTGCTAGTCTTTTGTTTTCTATGATGTGTCATCTGTACTATTGTTTGTCTGTTTGTCTTTTTATTTTTGGCCATGGCGTTGTCAGTTTGTTTTCGATCTATGAGTTTGACTCTTCCTCTGGTATCTTTCGTCCGTCTTTTTAATTGAGGTCTGAAGCTTGCATGTCAGTAACTGCTAGTAGTCCTTTGTTCATTTATGTATCATTGTCATTTTGCTAAGTTTCTTTTGTTACCTATTCTGACATCAGACTCGGACTCCTTTTAAACTTAGTTTTACTGTGCGTATTGCTATGTGTTTCTTTATTCTACATTGGCTAGAGGTAAAGGGAGGTTGAGATCTCACAAAACATGTTTATCCCGCCGCATTTTGCGCCTGTCCCAAGTCAGGAGCCTTTGGCCTTTGTTAGTCTTGTATGTTTTAAATTTTAGTTCATTTATATGTTTTGGAGTTTAGGGTGACGTCCATTTTCACTGAACTAGTACACAATTTTATTTAGGGGCCAGCTGAGGACCACCTCCGGATTCAGGATTTTCTCGCTGCGTTGAAGACCCATTGGTGGCCTTCGGCTGTTGTGTGCTCTTTGGTCGGGTTGTTGTCTCTTTGACATATTCCCATTTCAATTCTCAATTTTATATGCCAGGCCGAAAAGTGAACACCCTGTAATTTATGACAAAAGATAAAAATAACTGTAGGATTACTTTTAAAACTGACAATTGCGTATACAATATAGAAAGATATCTGACGCAGAGGAATTATAAACTAAACGAGGAATTCAGAAAAGGTGTGCGGTATTCTATTAAACAATGAACGATGTGTCGAATGAAAAAAGTCAAAGTGATGCTTATATTTATAATTTTGTTTTCACAATTTCGAAACATTTGTTGTTCTTATATTTAGTCAGGGCGTTTCATAAACAAAGTATATTTAACTGTTACTTGTAAAGGTAATTTTAGTTTTAAAGAATAATTGAATTACTTAAAAGATTCAATTTAAATTACAATATATGAGTGGAATAAAGGTAGATTTTGTGATTTATTTTAACATAAAATAAAGAATCTATTTACCTTGAGAAAAATATAGAGCTCGAGATAAAGGTTACCTTAGAAATAATGACAAAAATATTACTTGTATACGTTATTTTATACATCTTTGAAAAATTACAATTATATTAGGAACAAATGTTAATAATTGTGGTTGTAAAATATATTTAACTTCAAGTCTTAATTAAATCATAAGTATCCATCTATCTATATCTGTCAACCTTTAAGATTTTCTAGGAAATAATATTTTAATAGTCCCAAGAGATAAATATATGATCAAGAATCGTCGACATGTAGTGTAAGTGCGTCAAAAAACCTATTAGTGTTTCAGGAGGAGAAAGTTTTATATTGGATGGGAAAATAACCAGATGTCTTTGAAAAATTCAAGCTGTATGAAAGGACACATATAACAATAATATTTACAAAAGTAATACTGAATGTAGCCTTCTTTTCAATAAAACTTGTGTAATTAAGTGACTTGTTCAAGTTATGCTCATGACCGATGTTATAATACATGTCAATTGTGTTTAATTTTACACATACTATTATTAAGAAAATCAAACTGACCGAGAACTTGAGTAAAGAAAAAAAAAAACAACAAACAATGAAGTGAGATAGAATTAACGTCCTACACGAGTTTGTACACTTATCATGTTTTTTCTTTTCACGTAACTGTTATTTTCTCCTTTTCTTCTGATATCATTTTGCAGACCTGAACAAATCGGAGACAAATGTAAAAATCTGAAGGCATATATAAATTTTATTTCTTTTGTTCGTGTAATGCGGGTTGCTGTCTCAATAACGTTTACCTCTTAATAAAGGCAAAGGAGTATACCGCAAAAGTCATTAATCGATTGTGAAAAACTAATCCGGGTTACATCTCTTTTAAACTCCATGACATTATTTTGGTTATTGGGATTATTAAAGGTCAACTGAAGGGTTAGTCTCACAGGTTGTGTATATTCTTATTTATTATATATCTTTATGATGTATATATAATATATAAATCAAGATATATGACAAAGCAGAAAATGTTATATCATTTATAAAACTTGTCTTCTTTTACAAAATGTTGTGACTAATTCTAATAAAATCAGAAAAAGTGATAGGTTTCACATATATGAATACGCACATATATTTTGCATGTTTATAAATATTTAAAGAAGTTTGAAAAGGTTTAAATGTAGTTCCACTTGATGGGGTACAAAAGGAAATGTGAAACTCTATTTCATGCATTAAGTGTTTTAAAACCAAACATTTTACCTCAACTTTCATGTCCTTAAAACAGATTTAAAAAACAAGGTCAGCCAAAAAAAAAATCTTTCAACAGGATTAATTATACACAGACAAGGTTGATTGCCGTTTAAATACTGTTGTAAAATATGTCGATGGACGTAAAAAATACAACTATTTGACGTAAGACAGGGAATTACTTAACGGAGATTGAACTTATCTTATTACGATAATTAAGCAAAGTGGACCCACGCGCTCCTAAAACCCACCTATGTCTAACTTGGACTTCCTAGTTGTAGTATGCTCCAGTTCTATTACAACAAGTAACAAATAAATCATGCAGCAATACTATTACAACAATAACACAAATATCAATGTCAATATACAAGCACTGATTGCTAAACTGATAATTTTCGCCGAGACAAGCAGAATCCCATATACATGTATGTTAATTCGGATCACTCTCATCTTCCCATCTCTGTGTTTGATATCTGTATTAAATGAATTGTTTCTAAACTCAGAGTACCAAAATTGATCCGATTACCCAAATGGCATGTATTGAGCCAAAAAAAAAAAAAAAAAAAAAAAAAACAGATATATTAAAAGTTTCCTTTGAGAATAAACAATTTGTATTTTTATAATTTGACTTTATACATGTCTTTTAACATTGGTAAATATATTTTCATAGTTTATATCAACATATACAAAACATGAAAACATTAAAATCTACAGAGACGTCGCCTAGCAACGTCCACAAAAATGTGTTACATGCATCCATATCCTCCAAAATTAATAGAAAGCATAGACCAATGTCAAATTGTTTTAAATGTTTGCAGAAATAAAACAAAACATCTGTTATGCGGTTCTCTAAGGATGTGAATGTAAACATAGATGAAATGCGAGTACTCCTCATTACAGAACCATGGATCGTTTGAAGGTCGGTTAAAATAAATTTTCTATAACTCCATGTTGATTAAAATCAAATTTCTATATCTATTTAATAAATAAGGATACATCTACAGAATAAACACATAATGATACATACATTAACGTAGGTGAAACAACTGTCAAAATAGGTGCAATGTGGGTACCGTTTTTACGGAGTGTTTAACTGAAAACTATCACTGAAGGTAAATATATTTGCATAATTTTAAACTCATGTACTAAGTATGTCTGCCAAGTTTTTATATCTTCAGGTGTAATACCACAAAAACACTGTACGCCACATCCGGATGCATACAAACAGGGTAGAACAATTTTCGCTTGAATTTGACAGTTTTAGGAAATTAATCCTACATTTTATGACATTTTGTTGAAAAGCGGAAAGACTAATAGGAAAACAATGGTGGCATAACACCTTCAAATAAGATATGGCGAACATTTAAAAGAAATATTTTAAAGATAAATATTGCGTTTTAACATATCATAAAGCAATTCTCGATTGTTGTACGCGAAACATTCGTTGACAAATTAACAACGACGTCAGTCACATATTTTTGTCAATGAATATCTAATTATCTTACCTAGTTAGACAAAGTCCCCATGGAAGTAAAGACTGACTAATTTTTATAATTTATGAAATTTGATAAAGATTGAAGGTATGATTATAACATGTATAAACAGCATACAATCATAGGGAGTATGGTAAATACTTGTACTATTAATACCTTTTGTTGTAAATAAACCAAGTATAAATAATACAAGTCGTTTATTTTAACTTTAAAACGGATGCCTTACACCATTAAATATTTCTATATGAACGTCCTCTCACATTTAATGATTACGAGTTATAAAAGTTTTCGATGGTTGAGATTAAAACAAATTCAACCCTCGGTATTTTCTTATTATTATGAAGGCTTTATTTTCATTCTTATTGAAATTGTTTATCTTTGTGTTGTGTTTAATGTATTTTAATGTAAGATGAATAAGGAAAAAAAAAGAATATTAAATGATTGTGACTCTCACTTAGGTACAGAACATTTATCATTTTGTGTTGGACGGGTTTTCATTTTTAAAATTTGTTTGTTTTTAAATTTCTTGACAATGAAAATTCAAAACATAACAGGTTTATGCATGAAATTCCTTTCATTATAGAACATTAAATTCAACACACACAGTACTTTATGCACTTATCGGTTCTTTCCTTTTTGTATTTCATCTGTGATTCTAAAGCTTCATTTTTGAGAACATTTGTATACCGTTGTCTTTCACCCTTTTTGTCTTTCTCCACTTTCACGGGGCAAACTTTGTGAATAGTTATTAATAATGTTTACATTGAATTAGTACATATCGTTTATAGTGTACACTTCTAGATAACTTAAAGAAAATTTAATAAAATTATTACAAGGGTAAATTGGTTAGAAAAACACTGTAAAACCCTGTGTGTCCGAATCGCACATCAGGATAACCTGCTCCTGCAAATGCATTATTATGCGAAAACGCAATTAAAAATAATTAGAGTTAATGCAAATTATCATCTCAAGACATCAAAATCTGCACTGCACACTCAGCACAAGCTACGGTCTTTGCATTATCTGGAAGATGTATCTAAACATGCTTGTTTACACTCGTGAATGTCCATTTCATTCGGAGGATATACAGAATTTTACTAGAAACTTGTTTAAAAGATAAAAGAAAAACATTCTTTTCAAGTCATGTGTCTAGAGCTTTTCTGGATTTACCATCATCAACACTCAAAGCCAAATATTTGAAATTCACGGACGTATGAATGCCTAAAATATAATTAAGAAATAAAAATAAAAAGACTTAAATGACCAGATCCATGTATTCAAATTTTTCAAAAGAAAATCAAACTTGATATCGATATTTTCTAAATAAGTAAACGGACATTTTCAAAAACTTTAGTTATTATGCATGTCAGTACCGATAAACTGCCTACTGAACTGATTATAGTTTTAGCGGTCTTTGATTTTTTAATGTTGAAGTAGTTGTCTGATCTGTCAACTAAACGAGTGTGCCTTTTACCTTTTTATTTTTGCATTGTAAATTTATGTAATATTTCATGGAGACGCTTGATCTTGTGCCTTTAAGAGATATTCTGAACTATTTCATGAGAAGTGAAATCGGTTAACGACAACGGACGGCCAGTTTATTGTTGAATGATAAATTTTACATACACTCTTTCCGAATGGTGTCATATTATAATTGCCCGACCAGCTTCATGGAACAACGGTTTGAATAGTTACATTTAAAGCCTTTCTGACGCTCATGTTAATGTAAACAATTTCTGTTTTGTATCAAGTTATGTATTTCCAACTAGGAGTTTAAATATTGTTATCCACTTGATGAAGCATACACATATGTATGGTGGCCGGTTAAGGCCATTTCGCGTTTTCGCCTTTCATATTTTATAGGGCGAAAACGCGAAAACGCGAAGTCGAAAACGCGAAACCGATTTCGCGTTTTCGACTTCGCCTTCGCGTTTTCGACTTCGCGTTTTCGCTTTTTGACTTCGCGATTTCGCCTTTTCGCGATTTCGCGTTTTCGCGTTTTCGCGATTTCGCCTTTCGCCTTTTACGATATATATGTTATTATAACATAACATTTTAAATATAATTGGAGACAAGACTACAAAGTATAAGTCATTCAAATGATTGTCATATAAATTTCATATCTGTGACGTATTTTAAATATTTTCATAAATTAGACAATTTCTTTACATTCTTTTTGACAATTACTGAACAAATTTAAAACATGTCTTATGATCCTCTTAGGACTATCCAAGACCTCGCCTCAAAACTGTCGTAGGTTGATCTTAGCAAAGATATCCTAAACCTGTCGCATGTTCTTTTAATTTAAACAAAAGTAACCTGGATTTATGGAAAATTCATGTAAATGTAGAATGTGTTTCCCATATATTACTAAACGCATTGATTAATATTTCAAATTTTCAAAGATGGAAATTTGTTCATCTACAGGAGACACCAAGGGACAAGGGATATACTGTTGAATGCGGTAGACAATAACAACAATCCTCCCGTGTCTGAACCAGATTAACAAAACAAATAGAGAAACTGAATCTGGTCAATTAACAAATATATTTTAAAATGTCAAAATATAGTTTCAAGCAAATTGTATACTCAAAGGCATTTTATACAAATGCATCTGTTTTAAATTTGTTCAGTAATAATGATAATAATAATAATAATAATAATAATAATAATAGTAATAATAATAATAATAATAATAATAATAATAATAATAATAATAATAATAATAATATCTTTATTTAAAGAGAGTAACTCATTTGGATTAAACCGATTTTAAATAAGACTCTCTAAATACAATATCAACTACATGACTAAAACATAATTAATCTACTGATATACACATGTAAACAATAGATGTATATAAACAAAATATAATTACAACAACAAAACCGCCTATAGTTTACATTGTGGCTTAACTTATAAATTTGACACTTTTAAAAGATAATGACTTGTTAGAGTATTTAAAACAAAGAATGTAAAGGAATTGTCTAATTTATGAAAATATTTAAAGTAAACCACAGATATGAAATTTATATGACAATCATTTGAATGACATACTTTGTAGTCTTGTCTCCAATTATATTTAAAATGTTATGTTATAATAATATGTATATCGTAAAAACGCGAAAAGGCGAAAAGGCGAAAAGGCGAAATCGCGAAGTCGAAAACGCGAAAACGCGAAAGGCGAAGTCGAAAACGCGAAATCGGTTTCGCGTTTTCGACTTCGCGTTTTCGCCTTCGCCTTTCGCGTTTTCGCGTTTTCGACTTCGCGTTTTCGCGTTTTCGACTTCGCGATTTCTAGTTTTCGCGTTTTCGCCCTATAGAATATGAAAGGCGAAAACGCGAAAACGCGAAATGGCCTTAACCGGCCACCATACATATGACCTACCACTATTTAAATGTGATATTGTATATTCACATGATATAATCAGACCCATACTATTTGAAATAAAATAGATGGGGAAAAGGAACTGATCTTTATGTGAATTTGTGATTCACCTGATTAAGTGTGTCTCAAATAACCAGCTATAAAATACATAATTATGCTGTTGTAAATGCACAAGACACGGGTCAAATTTTGGTAAAAATGAAAACACAATGAAATAAAAGAGCACGGCGTATCAGAAAATCATACAGTAGCATACCTTATGAGTCGATGTCGTAATTTAAATCCCATGGATATTATGAAAATGTTACATTTATATTAGAATTTGGTACACGTATGTTCTGTGTGAATGTTTGCAAGATTTTGGGTTCCTCCTTTACATTCCTTTGATGTGGATTCTGTGTTTACTTTCACTTGTAAAACAAAGGCATCAGGTCTGGACGGGAAAACGTATTAGTTACCTAAAGGTACTTTTGGCCATCACGAGTTGGTTGACCGTTATGGAATATCCGTTTCACGGATGATATCGGATATGTTCCTTATGTCGTAACTACAATACCCTCCCTTTTACGAATGTGACTTTCGAATTAGACTATTTACCGGATTTGTAATAACATAAGCAACACGACGGGTGCCACATATGGAGCAGGATCTGCTTACCCTTCCGGAGCACCTGATATCACCCCAGTTTTGGTGGGGTTCGTGTTGCTTAGTCTTTGGCTTTCTATGTTGTGTCATCTGTACTATTATTTGTCTGTTTGTCTTTTTATTTTTGGCCATGGCGTTGTCAGTTTGTTTTCAATCTATGAGTTTGACTGTCCCTCTGGTATCTTTCGTCCCTCTTTTGTTGCTACTATCAACGGGAAATTTTCGCATCGGTTTTATATTCGCTATTTTCGCGGTAAGAATTGAAATGCGAAGATAAAACGATCTCGAAAATTTCAAGGAAACTCTATTCATAAGATGAAAACCATACATGTGCGTATAACTATAGGATATGTAGAGGACCACTGTATAACACCGATTTTACAGACGACAGATCTTAAACTAAAATCATAACTGTATTTGTAAATGAAAAGCAATGGTAGAAATCATGACTTTAACCCAAGTTTATCTTATTAAAATAGACGAAATCTCAAGCAAGCGGGCATTACAAATATTGTTATGTAAACAACACTTGTTGATGATCAATTAACCTATAAAATCAAGATTTTATGGCAGTACTGCTTTCTAGATTTGTAAATTAACAAATCATAAACATTTAATAACTATCTTCTCTTTACATATAGGGAATGTCTTTCAACATACATCTTTGTTTGTGTACTGTAGGACTTGTTGTCTAAAAGAAATATATATGCCTATAATTGAAAAAAATGAAGGTCCGTTATAAAATATCATATTATCATCATTGGTATATCTATGTCAAAAACTAAAATATATCGCCATTGTACTTGTACATGTTGTATGGGTGATCAAAGTGTTTTCTCCTTTTTTATAACATACATTAACTAATAACACTATTGACACCTCAAAACATTAACATTATATTGCAAAATTCATACAAACTTCTAGATTTGTACATGTTGCATATACAGAAATAAGAAGAAGTGGTATTAGTGCTAATGAGACAATTCTTTATCCAAGTCACAATGGGTAACAAGTAAACAATTATAGGTCATATTAAGGCCTAAAATATGGAGCATTGGCTCAAACCGAATAACAAGTTATTAAGGGCCCAAAAATAATCATAAAGTATAACAAACGAATAATTGATTATTTCTGGAGTACTACAAGATTTTTGACAGCTTTGAATTGTCCCCATCAATTTATTTACACGTGCATGTACCTAATCTTTAGTCAAATTTATGCGTTCGTGATAACCTGTAGGGACATTGGTTTCAATTATGTAGAGCAGATCCTTTTACGACGAAATCAAAGCAATATTCCAGTTTTTTAGCAATTAGTTAAACATGTTAAAAGTTTGAATACAAATTTAAACGTATTCCTGACCTGGTGTTATACACAGGCAAACATGATTTATAGTATATTGGTTTGAGATGACATGAATCATAAAAGCATAACTAAATTGGTCCTGATAACTTTGTATGGATGAATAATAAAAATAATCAGAAAATAATGTTTTAGCATCGATCAATTAGACATATGTGAATCCAGATTTTGTCTATTAGCTCGATGAAGATAATCATAATTGCGAAAACGACGTTTCATTTAACGTTTACTTTCAAACTTTAACCCTTCCCCATACACCACCCCGGTTTTATTATGATTGTGCTATATTTGCTCTTTTCGTCCTTTTCGTCCTATGCAAGGGGTGTTTGGGTATTATATGTTTGTTTACATGCCTTTTTAGTCGTTAGGTGTTGAGCACGAAATGCGTACGGAAATAAACAATACAAATTCAACCTACCTTTTAAACTGAGATTCTTTCATAGTACAATTGAGAATATAGAATATATATTGCTACAGATGAGTGTACACTCCTCATATCATATCTAAACGAAATACATATAACAAAACACGACTGTTGGTTAGTACAATATATCTTACCTTTTACTGTAAAAGCAGATTTCCGTTGATTCAATTACATATGAAAATTCCTTTTATTATTGCCCTATGTTCAACACATGTATAAATCCAAAGTTTTACAGCAGCAACGTTTCAATAATTTTGAAGAGATATAACAGAACAAAAGTGTAGCTATAAGTCGTTTTCTTCTCTTTCGCTAAAATATATAGTTGATCGTTGTGTGACTAAAATATATGCCTATAATACACATCAATTGAATAGAAGCCATTTAATCATTGAATGATACAAGGATCCAACCTAATGCACACGTTACGTCCTGATCATATGATATGTCATTATTAATTCATATCAATTTATAAATAGTATACACTCGATCATCATCGAATACCTTATCATTTCTAAGGGTAATGAGACTTTTACTGGTTGATGGGAAGCAAACAAAACGTAACGTTAATACCATAGAATGTTTATGACAAAAATCAAGCAATGCGTTTTGAAGATGCAGCAAATATTTATTTGTAAACTAATAAAATATGAAATATTTTCTGAAAGTTTGTATTTAAACGTAAACTTTGCTTTTGTCTATATATTTTCATTTGGATTATTATGACTACGATATTGTATGAATGTTTCAAGTAATAACTAATTGTTACATTACAAAATGTATAAACATTTCCCCTTTCAGCAATAGGCAGTCCAACTAGTTGGTGCTCTTTGGTTTCTATGCCTAAAATAATATTTAGGCTATGTTCTGGATTATTCATTTCCCATTTACAGGCTAAAATTAAGTGTAAGATTCCTGGTGTATTCTAAAAGTCTTAAAAGATAGTTTTAATTGTTTTACTATTCTTTCTGACTAATATAAAAAGGAACACCTTTCGAATAAAAATAAACTCACTTGTTTCGATTTAGTTCTTAGTCGACAAAATATATATTAATATCTATAAAGTTTCAACAACTACCTTTCGGTATATCCGATTGGTTATGAATCGAAGGAGAAAATTGTACACCATGCTTGGATGGACTTTACGGGAAAAATGTGCAGAAACATGCAGTTGTGACACTATGGAAAGGTTTATATCATTAAACAAGAAGTCGGTTAAGTTGGTCCTCATTGGTGTATTTACCCCGCTTCATTTAAACCTGTACGAGGGAATATTTTCAAAAGAAAACTAAAAGTTTTAATCCAAATTTAAAACTGTATTAAATACTATTTAAGAGTTCTCGTCCATGAATGCCAATTTCAATTTAAGTTACTGACTGACTAACAAACAAACAACGCAAATAATACCAAGTCATTTACATGTATATGTCTGGGCCTAAAAAAAATCCTTGTGTGATCGGGAGGTAAAGAACAAAATGTTTTAGCCAAATTGTGGACTGAAAAAGAAATCATCCAATATGTTTTAGGAGCATACAGCAAAATGATACAAAACATCAAAACCGTTTAAAATTCAATTGTCGGAACAAATCCTCATTCAAATCATCAAAGAATCAGTATATTAAAATTGAGAATGGAAATGGGAATGTGTCAAAGAGACAACAACCCAACCAAAGCAGAAAACAGCCAAAGGCCTCCAATGGATCTTCAACACAGCGAGAAAATCCGCATCCGGAGGCGGGCTTCAGCTAGCCCCTAAACAAAAATGTGTATACTAGTTCAGTGAAAATGGACGTCACCCCAAACTCCAAAACATATAAATGAACTAAAATTAAAAAAAACATACAAGATTATCAAAGGCCAGAGACTCCTGACTTGGGACAGGCACAAAAATGCGGCGGGTTAAACATGTTTTGTGAGATCTCAACCCTATATCTATAAACTTGCTTATACCCAGTAACTGCGAGTACTCTCAGATCTGTACTTAGTGTATTTTTGTTGTCGGGATGTATTAATACCCTGCCACGTTTGGTCGGTGTTTTGTTAGTCTTTTGCTTTGTATCGATCTGATGAGTTAAGCCCTTTTCAAGTCAGGAGCCTATAATTCAGTGGTTGTCGTTTATTGCTGTATATATTTGTCTTTTGAGCCTTTTAAAGCTGACTATGCGGTATGGGTTTTCTCATTGTTGAAGGCCATGTGGTGACCTGGTGGTCGATACAAAGCAAAAAACAAAACAAGAAACAAAATCACAGAACGGACGTGGCAGGGTATCAATACATCTCAACGGCAAAGAAGAGCCGGAGTACAAATCTGAGAGTACTCGCAGTTACTGACAGTTAGCTTAAAGCCAATGACAACTAATAAAAATCATGAATCTAAGACTTAATTATCAATCAGTACACAGCCAACATTCAATGGATTTAGTGTAAAGACGTCATTAACAGTTAGAACAAAAACATGACATTGTGCAATACCAAAATACAACTATCGACAAAATATAGAATGAAGAACCGTGAATATGCATATGTATATGTATATAACAATAGTATTAGTTTTAGTTTAAATTTACTGATAACAAAATCAATATTTACACCGATCAAAAAAATTTAAAGATCTAATTACAGTGTTGAATTGGTAACCTTTTAGAATAATTGAAAAACAAAGGATATGGATATTCATCCATGACACATAATCAGTACATGCACAGCAAAAAATACACACAAAAAGCAATGAAAAGCGCTTTTATTGCTGTAACGAACCAAAAAAAAAAAAAAAAAAAAAAAAAAAACTTTCACCTCAAAGTTTATCTAAAGGATCGTTAAGTTTACTCGGATCATATCTAAATTTCCGGGCTCGGTAAACAACCTCTCCGTAAAAACTAGGATGTTCTATCCCGTTTGAAATATGTTTCTACACCTATAGTCAAACTTCCAAACCAAATCTTTGTAGCTATGAAGGAATTTATTAAAGGTTTTAAATAATTTGTGGTAAAAATCCTTGAATAATTTACCAGTAATACATAGATTACATTCATCGAAATCCAAAATGTTACTACAGACACGGGCATAGCGAAGGAGATGCGATATATAAACACTGTAAGATGGTGCCAAATGAACATCACCATCCAAAAAGGAAAATTAACGATAAGGAAAGAAAATTTGTCCCTATTGTCATACATTTTTGTGTAGAGGTTCCCGTGTAAAACTGAAATATCTAGATTTAGGAAAGGACGGTTATAATCGTTCATATTTGATTTATTCAAAGTAAGACCCTGTGAATAATTTTGGCAGTATTTTAATAAAATTCGTGATTATTTAGCCAAAAATATCATCAAGATAACGAAAAGTGTTGTTAAATTAAGCAATTACAGGCAATTTAGACGAGTCGTTGCTGAGTGTGGTCATAAACTTTGATTCATAACAGTCCAAGAACAAGCCTGCTATTAGAGGGCGCAATTGGTGCCTATAAGAATACCTTCAACCTGTCGATACACTTAATTGCCGAAACGTACATAAATGTTATCAAAGAGAAAATTAACCGCTTCACTCATCTCATCATACCTCCAGTAAGTATAATAAGCTATTTATCTTTCTCATTAGATAAAACGCTTTAAATGAGTTGCAGCAAATATATTTGCAATCAAATTTTCAAGGGATCATTTAATTAAATAGAAAACTTTAAATGTGTTTGATACGATTGTGTTGAAGTGTAGTGTAAAAAGTTGAAAAGACAAAACTGTCAACAGATAAAAAGGACCACCAAAAACACGTAATTTAACTAAAACATCCAAAGATTTTTTATACTCGAAAACAGTATTCCACTATTTTCATATGTTTTATCACACTAGTTAATGATAGGTTCTTTGATAGGAGTTAAGGAACTTGTTAAGAACACTAAAGGATAAGTTGTAGAACACTTACTAGAGGTCGATATGAAACGTTATTTCACGGGTTTTTATGTAGTTAACATGGATCTTGTCTATATACCAGCTTTGATTATTTGGAATTACTACAAATTTTCACTTCTTCGTACTATGAACATCAAAATTATTTCATTTCTCCTTAAATAATGTTCTTGCACCTGTACAGGAAGTTTTATCTAGCACTAATTGTATAGTTTTATTGTTGATATTCACTCTATATGTATCTAGTGTTAGATTAGTTTTATTGATATTAAAGAAAATTCTTGGTATTCCTAAAAGGAAGTTTTATACACACAGAAGAAAAGTATACTTAACAACAAAATTATTTTCATTTACATGTACCTGTGTATAATATGACGCAGGTTTTTTTAAAAGTTATGATTTTCTAATTTTTATTAACTAGGTATTTGCATTCAGGTATCACAGATCAAATTTATTCGTTCATTGTGTGTTAATTTACGTTTTTGATTGAGTTAAGCCTTCCAATTGATATTTTATAGTGTGCCTTTCTATGTTGTGATGTTATACTATTATTTCAGAAAAAGGAGAAGGTTTGGTACCATTAAAACGTTTAATCCCGCTGCAAATGTTTGCATCTGTCCTAAGTCAGGAATCTGATGTACAGTAGTTGTCGTCTGTTTATGTAGTTCATACGTGTTTCTCGTTTCTCGTTTTATATAGATTAGACCGTTGGTTTTCCCGTTTGAATTGTTTTACACTAGTAATTTGTGGGGCCCTTTATAGCTTGCTGTTCGGTGTGAGCCAATGCTCCGTGTTGAAGGCCGTACCTTGACCTACAACATGTATAATGGTTTACTTTTATAAATTGTTACTTGGATGGAGAGTTGTCTCATTGGCACTCATACCACATCTTCCTATATCTATTTAGGTAACCAATACATAGTAGGGACCTTCAAATGTTCAGAAGAGGCCTTAAGCTGTGATGTGGTTATGATATGACTGTTTACTATACGACGGACCGCACTGACCTGAATGTAGAAGCAATTATAAATTAATTCTTCATCGTTCGTATATACGTATGCGTACATCAAATTGCGTAGAGTTTAGTCAAAGGAGATCTAGCATTATGAATAATCTTTCAAAAACCGCATAAGATTAGAATTTACTCTGATGACTGTATGTTCGTTAATAATTTGTTTGTTTCTTGTTGATAGGTTACTCTCTCGTTTGCGTGATTTACACACACGGAATTTCTTTTGATTCATGATTATTGTGCAATTATAACAGAGATTTGGAAAATTCATCTAAATGTATTTAATATGAATGACAAATTCATTGTTTGTATTAGATGTAATCCTCTCATATCTTATAGATATAAGAGGATTACATCTGATTTACATACTGTAGTAATAAATAAATATTTTATCTTTTCTTATGTTCTAAAAGAGCAATTCGTTTTGATAAAACAGGAAAAGTGTCATCTCAAGTTTCCCAGATGCAGGCAGTAACACTTTCAGAAGATGCTTTGTAGTTATGGATTTGGAATGAAATCTTAATTGTGTCTATTTTCTGTCATCAAATTGATACCTTATCACTGCTTTTGTATGGCAAATACATCTCTATACTATATTGTTTTTCCAGATTTAATTGGCAAAACCGAACTTTTGCTGATAAATGATAACATTTCTATGTATGTGTTAGATACTGTTATGCCAGAAAATCGCCTTTTAATTGTAGCCAACAAAAGACACAAATCAATAATAAAATTTAACAAGATTTATTATACACAAGTTTACAAGAAGTATTACATAAAAGAAATGTCAACTTAACTGTCAAAATATATGTCCAATCTTTTATCTTTATCCGGAAATCTTCTCGGAATCCACAGAATATTATATCCAATTGGTCATAATCTAGTATGATGTAGTTGTAAATAAAAGTGGCAATCCAACTGCTGATAATGTTGATGTCTATCGATGTCTAAGTCTATCTATCATGTCTATGTCTAAATCTCTATATTCAACTAACTTTTAGGTCTGCATTTAAATACTCAAACGGAAACTTCTAGACAACGCTAGAAATATAAATTACGCATCTTTTGTTGTGATCATTCTGGAAACATTATGTAAGTGAAATAGAAAGTTCTAATCATTCCATGAGTATTAGTGATTGTTCCAGTGAATTCTAAACTGCATAGTTGTAACACAATGTGTATAATTTTGTACACAATATAACAAAATATAATGTAAACATTCTTAGGCCACACAAAACAAATTAGGCCAACTAAATAAATATGATAGTTACAATATCATAACACCTCCCCCCTTAAAAAGTTTGAGTGTAACAAAACTTTTCATGAATAATATGTACAAAATACATAGTATATACACAGTGTTTTAATAAGTTCTAGATAAAGCATCTGTTATTACATTATCTTTTCCTTTAAGATGTTTTACAATAACATCATATTCCTGTAACAATAAACCCCACCTAGTCAATCTCTGGTTCTTGTTTCTCATTTTATTTATGAAGGTGAGAGGATTATGATCAGTATAAACAAGAATAGGATGCACAGTGTGATTTAAATATACATCAAAATGTTGAAGTGCAGACAACAGTGCAAAACACTCTTTTCAATAGTCGAATAATTTTTCTGATGTTTATCTAATTTCTTAGAAAAATATGATATAGGTTTCTTAACATTATTATCTGTCTCTTGATATAAAACAGCTCCAACTCCTACATCGCTTGCATCAACGGCAAGTTTAAATTGTTTTCAAAGTCTGGAGTGATCAGAACTGGACTGTTAATTAAAAGTGATTTGCTATTTTCAAAAGCAATAGGATAAGATACAATAAGATCATCAATATAAGCATAACAACAGTCTAAATCTTTTATAACATTATTGATCATTCTTTGAAATGTAGCTGGAGCACTTTTCATGCCAAACGGCATTACAGTATATTGAAATAAGCCATCTGGTGTGACAAAAGCTGATATTTCTCGAGCTCTCTGTGTCAATGGGACTTGCCAGTAACCTTTCAATAAATCAAATTTGCTCACAAATTTTGCTTTTCCAATGTTATCAATACAGTCGTCTATCCTTGGAATCGGATAGGAATCAGATTTTGAAACAGAATTTACTTTTCTGAAATCAGTTACAAAACGAAAGGTTTTATCTGGTTTGGGCACAAGGAGACAAGGAGAGCTCCATTCACTGTTACTCGGCTCAATAATATCATTGTCAAGCATATATTTAATTTCTTGTCTCATATATTCAAGTTTGAGTGGATTGAGCCGGTAAGGATGTTGCTTAATTGGAGAAGCATCGCCTACATCGACATCATGACAAACAGCAGTGGTTTTGTTTGGCACATCTGGGAAAAGATTTTTAAAAGAAAATACCAAAGCTTTTAATTTTTCTCTACGATCAAAAGACAGATGTGCAAGTTTTGAATCTAAATTTGACAAAATTTCTGAATTTTTCAATCTAACTGTCTCTTCCATAGTTTTAGAACTAAAAGGTGGTTCAATTATATCTTGTTTGTCATGATTGTTCTCCAATTTAACCATGGCCAAAGTGGCAACTGGTTTACTCTCACCTTCATTAGTACGCTCAAAATATGGTTGTAACATATTAATGTGACACACTCTATTTTGTTTACGCCGACCTGGTGTTTTACAATATAATTCAAATCATTAATTTTACTCTCAATGGTATAAGGACCACAATATTTAGCTTGTAATGGATGTCCAGGGACTGGCAAAAATACAAGTACCTTATCACCAGGCTCAAAAATCTGTCTATGGCATCTTTATCATACCATATTTTCATCTTATTCTGAACAGTTTTAAATTGTTCTGAGCAATTTGACAAGCAGTATACAATTTTTCTTTAAATCTAGATACATAGTCTAGAAGATTCAAGTCATTTTCCTTAATCAATTTTAAAGGTCCCTTACAGTATGACCAAATACCAACTCAAAGGGACTAAAACCAAGGGATTCTTGAACAGCCTCTCGACCGCAAAAGTAAAAGTTAACACCATCATCCCAATCCCTGTCAAATTGAAGACAAAAGTTCTGATCATGTTCTTCAATGTTTGATGAAAACGTTCTAAGGCACCTTGAGATTCGAGATGATAAGCACTTGACCTATACTGATCAATCCCTAACTGGTACACGACTTGCTGAAATAAACCTGACATGAAATTTGAACCCTGGTCGGACTATATAGACTTTGGAAGTCCTACTAGCGTGAAAAATTTGATCAGAGCTTTGACAAAAGTAGGTTTCTTGATATTCCTTAACGGAATAGCCTCAGGAAAGCGAGTGGAGGTACACATGATTGTCAATAAATACACATTTCCAGTCTTGGTCTTCGGTAAAGGTCCAACGCAATCAATGAGTACTCGGCTAAAAGGTTCTTCAAAGGCTGGAATAGGCAGAAGTGGTGCTGGTGGTATTTTCTGGTTAGGCTTACCAACAACCTGGCATATATGGCATGATTAACAGTATTCTGCGACATCATTTCTAAGTCTTGGCCAGTAGAAATGCTGCAAGATCTTAAGGCAGATCTTCCTTATACCTAAGTGTCCAGCCAAGGGGTGTCACGAGCAAGACCAATAATGTCTTGCCTATAAACTCTAGGCACCACAACTTGGTATACCACTCTCCATTCCTCCTCAGGGGTAGCATCAGGGGCCTCCACTTTCTCATTAAAATGCCGTCTTGATGGTAATAGCATTCGGCCACTTTGTCTGCTTCCTCCTGTGGTTGAGCCCTCTTGCAGAGCTGAAGAACCTCAGGGTTTCTATTTTGTTCTTCGACAAATTTCCTTCGGTCTAATGAATGGCTGTTTACGTCTGGTTAAGGCATAATTACATTCTTGCTACTACTAGGTGGTCTTATGACGGCCTTCTCTGAGCTACCGGGACCTTCATTGTCAGCTAGAAAGGTGTCAGAAAGGTCCATGTAATCAAACTGGTCTTCTTGCAAATCCTCATTTTGTTGTTTTCTAGCCATCGCCCTAGTAACGACACAAGCTGGATACAGTTCAGCATCATCTTCAGGTGATTTAACATCCACCACCGGTTCACTGGTAACAATTGGTTCAGCAACCACTTTGTTCCTAGCTAGATCATTTCCTAGCAATAATGAAACACCCTCAACAGGAGATTAGGACGAACACCCACAACAACTGGTCCAGTTATCAAATCTGACTTCAGATAAATACGATGGAGGAACATCTATACAACTTAGCTCCACACCTTGTAACAAAACGGAGGCACCAACAGAAGTCTCCTCGGACAAAGGCAACACACCTTCCAACAATAAAGACTGAGAAGCTCCAGTGTCCCGTAAAATCTTAATAGGCTGAGGAGTAGTATTATCAACAATAGAAACAACCCATCAGACATAAAGGGTTTATAATCCTCCATGTAATCACAAAACTGGACTTAAAAGCCTGACTCGCAGGACATTCTAACGTATTGTTAACACGGGGTGTCGTACAAGCACTGGTCTTGGGCTTATTATCTCTTTCATTCTTTTCTGGAGTCTAAAACAATCAGCCATCAGGTGACCATTCTTTTACAATAAGCACAAGTCAGTGACTTCTTCTCAAAAGTATCAAATTTTGGACTAGACATATTATAACTAGACTGACTCTTATTCTGTGCAACAGGCTTACTATCACTACGCTCAGTGCTTTGATTCTTGTAATTTCCACTCGAAGTATTAAAATTTTGATCTTTGAAACTTCTCTTATGTGAAAGGGTATAATTATCGGAAATAACAGCTGCATCTTGTAATGTCTCAACAGTTTTGTCATCTAAATGTGTTTTAAGTCTAAATGAACACACTTCTTGAATTCTTCTAATAACATTAATTGTCTTAAATTATCAAAATTTTATCTATTTTCTTTGACGTAAGCCATTTATCAAATAGATCTTCTTTTCCCTAGCAAATTCAACATAGGTTTGTGAATCAAGCTTTTATAAGACCTAAATTTCTGTCTATATGCTTCTGGCACTAGCTCATAAGCTTTCAAAACTTCTTTTTAACCTTGTCATAATCAGAACTATTTTCTGATGAATGTGCTGAGTAAATTTCAGCGGCCTTGCCCTCAAAAACACTTTGCAGCACTGTAGTCCAAAAGGCTTCAGCCATTTCAAATTTTGAGCAATTTTCTCAAACTGTGGAAAAAATTTATCAACTGTTTTTCACAAAATTTGGGAACCAAACGTATGTTTTTGCTGCATCAAAATTAAAATGTTCTGATTTTGATTGGAATTTAGTATTGCTTTCTTCTTTTGCCATTTCAATTTTCATTTTCTCAATCTCTACTCTTTCCCTCATTTCAAGTTCTGCCTGTTTTAATTTCAATTCATCTTGTTTTAATTTAAATTCATCTTCTTTTCTTTTTCTCCATCTCCAACCTTTCCTTCATTTCAAGTTCTGCCTGTCTTTCTTCTTTTTCTAATTGTTTTAATGTTAGTTCGTGTTCTAATTCCAGCTGTTTTAATTTGAAAGCATCAACATTTTCTACCTTGAGTTCGAGAGCCTCTTCACCAAAAATTTCTGAGTCAACTAATTTATCTATTACCAAATTTTTATAATTTGTTTTCTCATAGATACTCTAAAGTCTAATTTCAGATGTTTAGCAAGCAACACTAATTCCTCTTTCTTTAAATTATCAAACCCTTCCAGGTCTGGCGTTTTCAAAATTTACCGGCATCAAATGCCATATTATAGAATTTTGTTGGCTAGTTCTAATAAAATACTGAAAAAATTTTAATAAGATATTAACGTTATCCCGGACTTTAGCCCCAATTTCTGTTATGCCAGAAAATCGCCTTTTAATTGTAGCCAACAAAAGACACAAATCAATAATAAAATTTAACAAGATTTATTATACACAAGTTTACAAGAAGTATTACATAAAAGAAATGTCAACAACTGTCAAAATATATGTCCAATTTTTATCTTTATCCGGAAATCTTCTCGGAATCCACAGAATATTATATCCAATTGGTCACAATCTAGTATGATGTAGTTTGTAAATAAAAGTGTCAATCCAACTGCTGATAATGTTGATGTCTATCGATGTCTAAGTCTATCTATCTTGTCTATGTCTAAATCTCTATATTCGACTAACTTTTGGGTCTGCATTTAAATACTCAAACGGAAACTTCTAGACAACGCTAGAAATATAAATTACGCATCTTTTGTTGTGATCATTCTGGAAACATTATGTAAGTGAAATAGAAAGTTCTAATCATTCCATGAGTATTAGTGATTGTTCCAGTGAATTCTAAACTGCATAGTTGTAACACAATGTGTATAATTTTGTACACAATATAACAAAATATAATGTAAACATTCTTAGGCCACACAAAACAAATTAGGCCAACTAAATAAATATGATAGTTACAATATCATAACAATACACCTTGAGGGCGTGAGTCCAAATGGATTGATCTAATATACACCAAGTTATTCTTTTCAATGCAGAACGATTGTCTTCAATAATTTAGGAGGAAGTTTTTCAGCTATTTGACCATATGTTATTGATAAGCATGATAAATGCAGGGTATGCAATTTCATTTGACTACATTTTTGGTGTAAATAAACAAGTGAAAGCAAATTTGTTTTATTCTATTTTTTCGTCACAGGTGCAATCATGTGAGGGATGCATTGCTATAGATGGTAAGAGATAGTTCATATATAAATATGCGTACATCATATTGCGGATTTTTCAGTAGGGTTTAAACAAAGGAGAGCTATCATAATGAACAGTCTTTAAAAAACTCATTAGATTAGAATGTGTACTTAAATCTTCTGAAATTTATAAAATAAAAAAAAAAAAATAACAAAAGAAATTTCCCATAACTATTTTCTTTCATTAGTTAAAATATTGGTCCAAATAGTTCCATAGTGTACGCCTTCATTTTCTAAGATGTATCTCATCAATGTGAACCATAACTTAAAATTCTTATTTAACTCTGATTAACATTTAAGATATGACACATGAAATCAATCGAATAAATTTGAATAAACAACCCTACATATGCACGTCAATTAGACAGAAATCAAACACTTAAAATAGTAAAATAAGCAAAAGACAGTTAGTGGGCACGAAGCTATTATATATCCCATTCATCATCTTAAGTAGTAAGCTACCCTGCATTCTTTTTCTTTTGTATTAAGAATGTACTTAGGTGAAATTAAAACATCTAGAATTTAAAAGTGATACTATATGGCAGAAGAGCATTAGTTAAGGAACAAAATAAGCTAAAAATATTGATAGGTTATGGTTTTGAGATATTTATTTTTTTAAATGGCGGGAATGGGCTGACTTGGACTTTTACCTTACATTTGCATTGGTATTATTTGGGTCTCAAATCGAAAGAAAAAGAAATAAAGAATCTTCTTAAATTTTGGTAAATGACCTTTCATAAGCTATTGAAGTCTTATATGAAAAGAAAAATGGATGTTATGGGCAAAATATTTTAGCATGTATCGTAGGAAAAACCCGAGGAGTCCGAACATCTGACAAAATTCCTAAACCTGACCTAAGTATATCCTTAAAGTAGTTTTATTTTATAAGACACACGTCACTTCTATGTACCATTATGTTCACTTTAACTTTATTGTTGATCAATTATTATATCTAATCAATATCTTCAATTCATTTATTATACTTCAGTATGTACATGTATTCTCTTTATAAAATCCAATACGAATAGAATGACTATTTTCACTAGGAAATTGTTTCAATGACTATTTGCCCAAGAGATAATAGTTCATCGGAATAATCGTATTCCCGATCTTTTGCGTGAGGGGTTCACGCCTATTTATCCGTGAGTTTTGATAGCTTCTTTGGGCCATTCAGTATCATCGAGAACAAGATTCTCGGAACGTCTCGAAAATATTCGATCATTTATTCTGGGGCTCTCTGGTCATAATCGAGCGACAGAAATATCCTTGTGGATCATGTATCAAGGTAGTTATCTGTGTCTTTGATACAGTCCCTCGATGGATATGCTTCTACGTCATATTGTATATTTACAATCAAAGTTTATTTATAGATCGGAAAGTTATCAAGTTGGGACTAGATTGCAGTGAAAGAATATTTAACATTCATATATTTCAAGTTAAACCTATTTGTCTTCTGACAAAACATATGCGTTTTAATGTGAAGGTTTATTTAAGAATATCAACTACGATGATAACGCAGTTATATGTGTTTTGAGACGATCCCTGTTCGCATTGTGTGTGTAGTATTTAATACAAGTGATATTGTGCATTGTGACAATAAACCTGGGAATAGTATACCGACAATATATTATGTCAACTATTATAGAACGTTTACCACATGATAGTTTGTATTTCCATCATAACCTGAGTAAATGCCGGAAAGCAAGAAAAAACTAACAGCATATTATTAATATGGTTTTATATTATGTCCAACATGTTTTAATAGTGAATGCATTTAAAATATATATGCTGATTATTTGCAACATGTGAGCACCAAGTGAGGGATGCACATAAATAAATTAGTATCAAAACTGTAGTTTAAAAACATTGCCTGGTTTAAATTTAGAAGGATTTTAAATCTTGCGCAAGAAAAAACACGTGCATGCTTAAATATTGATTTCACATGCGGAATGTTAATTTTTGCATTTCTCAGTTATCTTATTATAATAATTCAGGACACGGCAGTACGAGCTTGACATGTGACTTTGAAGCATGGTCATTATTAAGGTATTCTGACCTCTACTTGTTTTTATTTTTTTATTATTATATTTTTTTTTTTGGAAGACTGTCCTATTGACTTTAACCATACCTATATTATAACTTTCTTATAAAGTAGTATTGATAAAACGGCTTCTGAAAAACAATTGTTCTTCAAAACTATGTTTTTCCTGTAGAATTTTTGGACTGATTAAAGTAACTACACTAAATCCTTAAAATTTGAGATGTTTTATGAGACCAAAATAATTGTTAGTATACCAGAGGTCCTAATGACGCTTGTGTGTTACTCTCTAGAACAATACATAAGAAACCTTCCCATAAGTTGCATGACACAGAGTTACACTTCACATGAAAATTGGACTTCCAAATTTCTCTATACCACCCTAACATGAGTAAAGACAGCTTCAACAATGAGAATACGAATAATGGAAGGCATACAGGAAACAAAATATGAAAAAAAAAAAAAAACAAATGCATTCAGGTTATAACGCAAATTGGTTGCTGAAATAAATGTGATTAGTCTTTGCAATTCGCTTTAGACATCCAGTTTCCAGGAACTGTGAATTGCAATAGGAGTAGGACTATGTATATTTAACACGAAGAAAACAATGATGTACACTTTTATTTACAACTACAATCAAACAGTGCTTTTAATTCACTTGTGCAAGAATCTACACACAATTACATATTTTCAATACAGGTATTCTAACATCATCCTTACAATATTTCATTCACAAAATGCGACAAAAGCCAAACAAATCTTCTTCTCTTTTCGGTGACCCGCAGTCTCGGGTTCACGAATTCCATCTTTTTAAAGAAAGCAACTTGTTTATTCTTCGGGTGTTTCTAGTTTTGACGTTCAGTTACTTCGAAAGTTTTATCAGACTCTACAGCTGACATAGTTTTGTATCTCTTTGGATAGGATTTGATTTTTTCATACTAGGTAGTTCGGCTTAAAAAACCATGGTTTATTTAACTGTTATATATTCATTTTTCCCTAGATACAAACTATCTGCTCCCGCGGGCATCCGGAAATAGTCAGTGTCTCAGGAAAATAAAATGGAAAATGGCTAAATCACTCAGTACTGTTAAATAACTGAAACATGTTAAATAGATCAGCTACTTTAGCCACTAGGACAATCCTCATTGTTGTTTTTTTTTTTTTAGAATTTTTATTATAATTACATTGTAGTAGTTTCATAAATAGTCCATACTATAATAATATACAAAAATGAGATGTGGTATAATTGCCAATGAGACAAATCTCCTCAAGATACTAAATGCCATAAACGTAGAATTCAACAACTTTAGGCCTCCAGATGTGACAGGGTATTTATACATCCCAACAACAAACATACACTGAAATAGTTTTCCGTACATGCCGTGGAAAAAAGGAGGGGATAGCACGGAGGCATTGTTTTATTACACATAGAATAGTGTTGAGTGAAGATGGCTACGAACACATATAAACATATGTACACACATGTACTACGATATTTTTTTTTGTTTCATACAAAGCGAGGAGATCGTGTATGTAGTATTAGTTATTTTGTCATGTAATGAACATCCCTCAATTTCACTTTCATCAATATGACTATTTTTATCATCTTTTAGACAAAACAGAGACGAATGATAAAATAACTAAATCAGATGGTAAGTCTAACGGTCAGGATGCAGGCAAGTCGATGACATGTTTAATGATAAGAAGCTTATTGCTATATTTGTTTAATTATTTGAGGCTTGTCACATTCAAATAAGAGTATTACCAACGTCCTTAATATCGGTAACTCACCATTTCAACAACAACCAGGAACAACAGAGAAATGGAAAAATAACAATCAAAATATCAAATAAAAAATAATGTCTTGTCTTTGATAAATGCATGTTTTAACACTTATTTTTCGTCCATAATTGCAGCTCTCCACAAATAAGTCTGAACGCAGATACATCGTACGTCTGCTTAACTAATACATGTTAATTCATTATTCATTATTCAACGTTTAGTAATGAATAATAAACAATGAAACAGTTTGTATTTCAGTATCCCAGTTGAAACGTGAATAATTAACTAGATCATTTATCATTTGACTGTGACACTATCCCGTATTTCTGAATTCGCCATTTTTTTTATGTCAGTCTACATATTTTCAAACACTCATTGATACCTTTTAATCTTACATCATATGTGGTAGTCACAGCATTATATGCAGTGGCCACAATTATAAGTGTTTTATTGATGATCAGTGATAGTGATGATGATTGATAATAGTGATGGCGGTGGTTCAAATTCGGTAGACTTCGTTAATTTTATCGGAAATTGCCGAATCCGGTTATAATTTATAATGCCCCACAAACATATGAAGTCATGGGATCTGCTTACCCTTCCGGAGCACCTGAGATCACCCCAGTTTCTGGTGGGGTTCGTGTTGTAGTCTTTACAATGTAGTTTTCTATGTTGTGTTTTCTGTACTATTATTTGTCTGTTTGTCTTTTTATATTTAGCCATGGCGTTGTCAGTTTATTTTCAATCTATGAGTTTGACTGTCTCTCTGGTATCTTTCGTCCCTCTTTTATCTAGGCAATTCGATTGAAAACTTTATCAGAGAAACAATAACACCTGCTTTTGTCTGCAAATTGGACACACATAATTTTACAAATTTAGGGTAGTTCATTCCGAAGAAACTAAGAGTTGCATGCATTAATTATAGTTCTGAAATATGCATGGCATAATGTAAGTAAAAATAATGAATAATGAATAATAATAATGAAATATCAAAGGCAGTTTGTTATCTATATGCCTGGAGCCATTTCCTACTGAACAACAATAGCGAGTTACCACTTTATAGTCGATATTCAATTTAAATTGCATAGATACATTTTGAATAGAATAGTCCGCTGTCTATAAGCCCTAATTAAAACCTCACATATCGCTTATATATGTTATAACAGAGCCATTATTTCGCTTCGATTTTCCGAATTATGCATTTTACATGATTTAGTATCTAACAGACATGAAAATGTAGATTAAAGTATGTTATTGTTGGTGTTTGTCATAACTTTACTTCAATTATATCCAACGTTTGTAAGCTTTTTGAGCACGTAAAGCAATTCGTCTTCTAAATATGAGCAGTAGCCTTAACCAAAGAGATATATAATCATATATGAAAGCATCGATCTTACAACTTCAGATAACCTGTTTTTGTTATAGTTGATACCCATACCAAAATATAAACTTTTATCAGGAAAGTTTACCCTATTCCAGACTCAGTTTAATATTTTTATTCATAGTTATCATCTCTAACTTTATCATCCTTTCGTCAAACGGAGTATGGGAGTGGATACATGCTTTACTCTGTTTGATCGTCGATCTGTTCCGGTTAAGTATGCATTTAGGTCTAGATCGAAACAAACTGCTAGTCAAAGAGGAATGATTTTTCTATTAGTGGGCACATCTTAGATAGTAACGAATGTCCATGAAATAAAATGGGATACCTCGACCATCATTTTAATCATATTTAATTCTGGTTAAGTTTTGCATTAAAATACAGAATATAAAATGATATCTTTTCAGTGCGCACATCTTTGATAATAACAAAAGGACCTTGAAAAAGTTGGTCACCACGACCTATATTTTAATTATGAATGATTCTGATTAAATTTTGTGTTAAGGTCTAGATGAAAGCAACTACAAGTAATAGGAATACATTTTGTTACTGCGCACTTCTTTGATAGTAATGAAGGTCCGCACACAAATTTGGTCAAATCAACAAATAGGTGCTAGATAGCTAGCGTTTAATATATATATATAACTCGTTATAATGTCTCTTAATGGAGAACTATTGTTTTACCGTGAAATCTTCCGTTATTGTTAATGGCGTTCTTATTCTTCTCATGTACAATGTATAAGCTTATCTTGTTGATATAATCTGGGATTTCAGTAATTTGTGCTAACAATTTTTTTCCATATCCCATGTTAGGATCCTCGTAGATAAAGATATATTTTTCGTTATTTAGAAAATTTACTTTTGATGGTAGATCTTGATTGTTTCTGATAAAGACACAGGGCTTCTTTGTCCTGTATATGTTTCACTCATTCACTCACGGAATAAACTTCGTCGAAACTTTTTGGATTTTATATATTACATAGGCCGAATTATATATATAAAATATATTCATTCATGAAATAGTTATTTTGCACTAAAATTGCTGTTCAATGCCCTTTTAAAACAAAATTGCAAATCTTATACGTTTTAGTAAATTTTATTTTTTAATCGCGTACCAACATAAATTAATTTGTTTCCAAAGTACAATACATAGTTAACTTCTGACAGATTGTTGGGTCTTCTTGAAAAATACTTGGTCATGATATATATCGGAATTGCAGTCCCGGTTAATCTGAAGATGTTTATTTGAGGTTAATGTTCAGACATGCACAATTAAATATGTTTTGAATACACAAAGTATAAACATATTAAGCCATGAGTAAGATGAGACTGATCATTCGAATACGATTTAGACATTTAAAATGCCCCTAGCGAGGAATAAATTCAGGGTAATTTGGTCCCGTACTTCTTAATTTCCTTATTTCAGATAAATCAGAGTTTTATATATTGTATACATTGTAAATAGCTGTCTACTGTTGCCGACTGTATGACTCCAGTGTTGTACGGTTATCTGTGTCGCTGGGTTACTTTCTCATTGACGTATATCCATATCTCTTTTTGATACGAATATGAAAGGAATGAGATATAGTACATAGATCGAGTGGATCAACGTGTTTCATGTACGCAAAATATTACTGTCTAAGTGTCGAATCTGATGTTGGTCAATCTACTGTGGATTCATTTATTTTCGTGGGTACCAATTTTCGTGGATTGCCGAAAACTTTACTTTTCGTTGATATGTGATTTCGTGGTTTTGCCATATTCTGCATACAACCTGATAGAAAATTTGTAATTCGATGCACATATAAGTTCGTGGTTCACCTGTAGTGAGTTCTAGATTAACATTAGATTGGCTGTCAGTGGTTGACCCGATGTCATTTATCCATGTTTTTTTCTTTAGTTTTAGTTCATTCTTTGCGACGGATTGCTTTTATCTTTTGTTGTTCCTTTACACAAGTCCTTATGATATGTAAAAATATTAAAAAAAAAATAGTATATTTGTACAGCATTATTCAAAAACAAAACGATCACTTCAGAGAAAGTAAACCGCATCAGTGGTCTCGTGGTAGCGTGTTCGCCTCGAGATTGGGAGGTTGTGGGTTCGAACCCGGCCGGGTCGAACCAAAACTTAAAATTGGTAGTTGTTGCTTCTACGCTAAGCACGCGGCATTAAGGAGTACGAGAAAAGACTGATCGGCTCGGATAATGTGTACAGGTAAGGTGATATGTCTTCCTTCGGACTGTTACCTTGTGAACTAACACGTTAAAATCCGCCCCACTAAAAATCTGGTTATACATTTGTATGTGTAGTTGAATTGCTGTTTCATTGACATATAATGTACATCTCATTGAATTTATTAATCTGCTTGAAAATATTCCAATAGTATAGAAGTATTGCCACCTAATTAAAAAGATTATTTTTCACAGTATTTGAGTACCTCATGCAACTAGTGACGCTTTGGAAATTTGTGAATTTAATTAATGCAGTTATTAACATTATGGATAATTGGTAAAGAAATTACAGATAAACGACGTCTAATGAAATCACGTTGAATGATAATGCTTTCTTCTCACTACACCATTTCTGCCGAAGTTTGCTATTGTTAACAGACTCATAATGTAAACAACATACATTTTGTTAAAATTGTATGCATGTGAAGTTAGCAGCCGGTTCGCTATTCGATATTCAATATCCAACCGGCTGCTAGCAGTCTGTTCGATATTCAAATTTAGTTGATAATCATAAAAAATAAATACTTGATAACATTAATAGTATGATTTTCATAGTTAAGAGGACTTATAACTTACGTAGGAAATCTTTTACTGACCCCTTCAAGCTGTCGTAAATTCTCGTTGTCCTCAATATAAACCCTTTTGTAAGTTGCATATTTGTCTTTATGTACAATAGATTTTTATCAATAAAACGACTTCAAAGATGATTGTAATTTTATATATGATATTTCTTAAAACAAAACGAAAACCCGATAACTCTAGAAAATTTTAAAATATAAATAGAAATATTTATGGAAAGCCCAAAAAAGAAATACGGATATCTACGGAATTTCAGGACAAAGGGCACAGGGCAATGGTGAGAGCCCTCTGATCTCTCAATCTTTCTAATATTATGCAGTTAGTTAATAGGTAGATACAAATGTGACTAAAAGGAATTTGGGTAAACTTCCTGTCTTCCATATTTACGGAGGGCCCAAAGTGCCAGTTTGATATTCAAAATATATAGTGAAAACCTACCTGAGACCGCTTAAATGAGGGTGATACCCCTTGGCCTTTCAATGTCCATAAAATTCAACTAAATCAAAGACTCTGTATATATAAACGTTGTAGCAGAAGCATTTCCAGAATAATGTCATCTTCGATATCTATGGAGGTTCATTCCTCCTATTCCCTCTTTATAAATCTGGTAAGAAAAGTTAAAATTTCATGTGGAATAGGGGAAAACTTGTGCAAACAAAGGATTATACTGTATAAACATTGTTTAATCAACTTTTAATTGACAAGTGTTGTTTTTTTTTTTTGTTAGGTTAAAGGTTATTTTGTATGTGTATGAATTCTATGTTTTTAATTCAAATTAATAAGAAAGAAATGGAAACAGATATTAGTAAATTATTTTATTTCTTTTATAATACAAATTCAACAGTAGATTCAAACAAGCATTATAATATAAAACACACAATACAAGTTAACAGCACTAAAACAAACCACACATTCTAGCATACACATTAGAAATTCACTGTATATAAGTCTATTAATGTTTAATAATCTATTCAACGTGAATAAGGTGGGAGGCTGCATCACCAAACTGTACTGTTGTGACTTCCTAGTTGCAATATCTATCCATCAGCTCTTCTAATCTGTTGTTGATTTCGACATTCTTTCGTTTTTGGACCACTCTCTTCCCATCGACTGCATACAGGATCATGGTTAGGGATTAGCTTCCTCATGTTTCAGTAGTTTTATGAGTTTAAAGATGTTTGGATATGAGTGCTGGATGTGTTTCATCAGCTTGCTTTGCCATCCCTCTAGATGATGTGTAGTCCTCAGTCCCTGTGTTGTGTAATGGTTTCATCAGTATTTTGTTACATAGTCTGTAAAGGGCGTGTAGCTGCTGTTAGTATCAATCTGATCTATGTCGGTTAGGGCATTAAACCACACATCTTCGACCTCAGCAGTAGGTAAAAGTTGAAGGACAGCGGCATGGCGTTCTAGTTGATGGATGTTGTTGTCTTTCTTGTATGGAACCCGAATCCCTGTTCCTTGTGCTTTTCTCCAGATGCATTGTGTATAATGGAAAAAAACAGTGGTTGCGTTGATGTAAGGAAATACATAAAATATGCTGCATTTTGGATGGCGACTTCATAGTCCAGGACGATAGAGGTAGGCTGAAGTTGTAGTTGGTGTTGGTGACATGCATCTTCGAGTAAAGTCATGAACCTTGTGTATACTATGTGTACCAGTGGATACATTGCGCCTTCAACAATTATGTGAAATGTGTAAATCTGTGAAATTTTATTTTCGTCAAAAGTAACCGATAGGGGAGAATCTGATATTAATGAATTTTCGTCAATATTTATTATTAGGTTTTTAACTTCTTTTTCAAGTTCACCATTTTCATTTTGAAAGGAACCTATGGAGCTAAAATGCTGGGAAAGGGCATTATTTATCTTATCCGTAGCCGTTTATATTTTATCAAAATAATGTGGATCATTAAACTCTATATGTCTTTATCGGTTCGTTTTATTTTAAGGAAATTCCAAAACCCTTTCATTTTAATTTTTGCGTTTATACATTTTTCATTAAACTTTCGGATTTTAGCTAACCGTTCTTTTCTTTTGATGGCCTCTTGTACTTGTGCTTTCCAATTAAAATAAATTTCTTTCAGTCTTTTGCCAATTTTGTCATCATGCGCATGAAATTTAGGTTTACAAATTCAATGATTTTTTAATCTTACTTCTGTTAAGGTGATTAACTCCTTATTTTAAGGTAATTCTTTGAATAAGAAAAAAAACCTGTTCCAAATAAACAGTGTATTATTTTTTTTATTTTTTTCAAAATATACTTAAACAGTGAAAGAAATATGTTTTCTTTTAAAAAATACAGGTAAATCTTAGGTCAATTATTAATTAATCTTGATTGTTATAAAACAAATTATTTATCAAAACATCTATTGTTATTTGCATGTGGGAAAAGAAGGAATAGTGATTTTAAAAAGCGGGAATAGGAGGAAGACACCTCTATGGAGGGCTTAGATTGTCACTTTTCAGCTAAAATTGTCAAAATTTCAGGACAAAGGGCACAGGTCAATGATGAGAGCCCCTGATCTCTCAATCTTTCATATATTATGCAGACATTTAGTTAATAGGTAGATACAAACGTGACTAAAAGGAATTTGGGTAAACTTCCTGTCCCATATTTACGCCCAGAGGGCCCAAAGTGCCAGTTTGATATTCAAAATATATAGTGAAAACCTACCTGTGACTGTTAAAATAAGGGTGATACCCCTGGCCTTTCAATGTCCATAAAATTCAACTAAATCAAAGACTTGTCAGCTAAAAATTGTCAAAATTAAAGGTTTTCACTATATATTTTGAATATCAAACTGGCATTTTGGGCTTCCGTAAATATGGAAGACAGGAAGTGTACCAAATTTTTTAGTCACGTTTGTTTCTACCTATTAACTTAATGTCTGCATTATATTAGAAAGATTGAGAGATCAGGGGCTCTCACCATTGCCCTGTGCCCTTTGTCCTAAAATTAATATATTTCTTTTTTTTTTTTTGGGGGCTTTCCATAAATATTTCTAATTATATTTCTAAATGTTTCTAGAGTTATCGGTTTTCCCTTTGTTTTAAGAAATATCATATATAAAAGTACATGTTTGAAGTCGTTTAATTGATAAAATCTATATTACATAAAGACAAATATGTAACTTAGAAAAGGGTTTATATTCGAGTACAACGAGAATTTACGACAACTTGAAGAGGTCATTAAACGATTTCCTACGTATCTTATCAGTCCTCTTAACTATGAAAATCATGCTTTTAATGTTGTCAAGTATTTTTTTTTATGATTTTGAACTAAATTTTAAATATCGAACCGACTGCTAGCAGCCGGTTGGATATTGAATATCGAATAACGAATAACGAACCGGCTGCTAACTTCACATACATTAAAATTGTAGCTAGGTTTTTAAGACACGGACTGAAGTTTAGCAACTTTCACAATTCAACACAAAAGATTTCACGCTTCATGCGGAATGTGAAGGTAACTTGACTTTATGTTGTATTCAATTTGATATTGAATCGTACTTATATTTTCACTTGGTAATTTGGCGATAATAATCATACTCGTATATATTATATCGACACGTATGTCTGCATAATGTATTTGCTCATACATGTATTTCAAATAAAAGTTCAGTAGTTAAATAATATAACCATGATAACTGTTTATTAAGGATAGCACATGTCTTTTGATATTTTGATTTTCATAATCATGTCATTTCAGCAGTTACATTACGGGAAATCATACTTTTATTGTCATTACATCTTTTGGCCTTCTTATTGTTTGCGGATTGGTGTATATGTGTTGGAAAAGACAAACAAGAATACTAATAACTCAACACCAACATAATGAAATGAAATTAGATAACAGCAGAAATAATATGCAGAAACAAATTACTGAAGAGGAAGTGAAAGTGTATATGACATACAGTGGAGATCACTTCTAACCTCTCATTAGAACTGTCAGAATAATCTGTCATAGAACTGTTCTAACCTGTCCTAGAACAGTTCTACCTAGAACAGTTCTACCCTAGAACTGTTCTAAGTAGAACTGTCAGAATCAGTTCTAGGTAGAACTGACTAAATCAGTTCTAGGTAGAACTGTCAGGATCAGTTCTAGGGTAGAACTGTCTAAAACTGTTCTAGGTAGAACTGTCCAAATCAGTTCTAACCGTAGAACTGTCAGCAGAACTGACTAAATCAGTCAGGACTGTAGAACAGTTCTAAATGACGTCACTGCAGTAAGGGCACTTTATAATTTAGAATAAAAATCAGTTCCAATTACTTTACTATATAATAGCAGATTTTCTATATTTTTACTGATCAAACGTTACATGTACAAATATCGAAGTAGATAGAAAGGTTATCCAACTCATCGGAGAAATATTTTATAAGATTGCATATAAACATCATTGTTTACGTTTCTTCGTTCCCCGTTTTAACAGTCTCTTCCTAAAATATAACTCTGCATTTAATTCATGGAATTTTAATTGTAATTTACCTTGTTTGCCTTGGATTTACATTCATGATTTAAGATTCTGTTTTGACAAATGTTCAAACGAAAATTGTACAGTGGATGAATTATGGGATATTAATGAAAAAAGTGTTGTATAACGTAAAAAAACTATGTACATTTGCACCATCTCGTCAATTTAGCCAGACTTATCCATAACGATTATAAATGATATCTGGGAGTCTGGAACGTCAGAAAAATATACTCGATCTGAACATGAATGAAACATTTGCCCCTGGACGTTAGGCTAAAAACAAAATCAATCATTTTCTTTGCCTGCTTCAAATTATATTAACAGTATACTATTCCAAGAAGAGAACTTCTCATACATGTACTTTTCATTTTAAAATAAAGTATATGAATCAGTCATGTGAGTGTTGGATGATGCCGTTTAATAGTTTTGTTTAAAAAACAAACCATCACGAACTACTGACTTAAAAAGTCACTTTAGTGACGGTTCATTATTATGGATACAGAGAGGAAATAATGGCACGCTAAATTGATGTGGACAAAATTTTTAGATATGGTATACATTGTGTTCCAAAGTTGGTGTCATCTTTATCATACGATCTGTCCTGACATAGAAATATTATTGGTTTACAATGAGGCCATATATATTTATTTGATAAAGTGTAAATATGTTCAGTTTTGGTTGATGCGGTCAAATAATTTTGTTAAAACGAATCAGTCTGATATATTGAAACTACTGAAATTTGTTTACGATTCAGTATTTTGAATAAAAAGAGGACATGCTGGTACTCTAAATTGATGTGGAAATTTTTCCAATATTGCTGTCATTTGAATTATACAATCCATCGTGATATGTAACTATAAGTGATTTACTATGCGGCTATATATATATATATATATATATATATTAAGATTTACATAATAAAGTGTAAATATGGTCAGTTTTGGTTGATGCTGTCACATATGGTCAGTTTTGGTTGATGCTGTCAAATATGGTCAGTTTTGGTTGATGCGGACAAATAATTTTGTTATATGAGTAAGTCTGAGATATCAAAACTACTGAACATGCTAAAATTTAATAGTTTACGATTCAAATTTTTGAATGAAATGGGGACATGCTGGCACTATAAACTGATGCGAGCATAATTTTGTAGTCATTGTTTTCCAATATTGCTTTCATTTATATTAAACAATCCATCCTGATATAAAAATATAAGTGATTTACTAAAAGTTGCGGCTATTAAGATTTACATCAAATGCATAATAAAGTGCAAATATGGTCAGTTTTGGTTGATGCGGACAAATAATTTTGTTATACCAGTCAGTCTGAGGTATGAAAACTACTGATGTTTGTTTATGATGCAATATTTTGAATAAAAGAGGACATGCTGGCACTCTAAATTGATGCAAACGAAATTAGGTAGCATTGTGTTCCAATATTTCTATCATTTGTATTAAACAATCCATCCTTGCATAAAATATTACAGATTTACTATGCGACTATAAGAGTTACATAAAAAGAGTAGAATATGGTCAGTTTTGGTTGATGCAGTCAAATATGGTCAGTTTTGGTTGATGCTGTCAAATATGGTCAGTTTTGATTGATGCAGACAAATAATTTTGTTACATGAGTCAGTCTGAGATATGAAAACGACTGATATTTGTTTCTGATGCGATATTTTGAATAAAAATAGGAAATGCTGGCACTCTCAATTGATGCGAAAAATATTTGTGGTCATTGATTTCCAATATTGCAGTTATTTGTATGCTACAGTCCCTCTTGACCTAAAATTATAACTGAATTACTATGCAGCTATATAGATTTACATAAAAAAAAAGCAAATGTGGTCAGTTTTGGTTGATGCGGTCAAAAATTTTATTACACGACTCAGTCTGAAGTATGAACACTACTGATATTTGTTTACGATTCAATATTTTGAATAAAAGAGGACATGCTGGCACTATAAATTGATGCGAACAAAATTTTGTGGTCATTGTTTTCCAATATTGCTGTAACTTGTAGTATATTACAGTCCCTCTTGACCTAAAATTATAACTGAGTTACTGTGCAGCTATATAGGTTTGCAGAAAAAAAGAGCAAATAATGTCAGTTTAGATTGATGCGGTTAAAAGATTTGTGTTAAACAGGTCCGTCCGAGGTATGAAAACTACTCGTAAACAGATATCGCATTTGTTTACGATTCAATATTTTGAATAAAAGAGGACATGCTAGTACTATAAATTGAGTGCAAACAAAATTTTGAAGTCATTGTTTTCCAATATAATTGCTGTCATTTGTACAATACATCCTTGCCTAAAAATATAACTGGATTACTGCAGTGTGCGGCTAAATGTATATAGATTTACATGATGAATAGCAAATATGGTCAGTTTAAGTTTAATTTAAAAACATATTTATTTATAATACATGTAATAGTGGATTGGGAAACAAGTTATTACATTTGGTTAATGAGATCAGATAATTTTGTTAATATGTGAAACGAGCCATCCTGACTCCCGGAATGACAAATGTAACACAATTCAAATAATAATGCCGTAGAATTTATAAATCAATTCTAGCCGTAGAATTTATAAATCAACTCTAGCCGTATAATTTATAAATCAATTCTAGCCGTAGAATTTCAATTTGTAATCAATTCTAACCGTAGAACTGTTCTAGAAGTAGAACTGACCAAAATTTGGTCAGTTTTAGGTAGAACTGTCTAAAACTGTTCTAGGGTAGAACTGTCAGGATCAGTTCTAGGTAGAACTGTCCAAATCAGTTCTAGGTAGAACTGGCCAAATCAGTTCTAGGTTAGAACTGTTCTAGCTAGAACTGACTAAAGGTGTCAGGCTGACAGTTCTACGTACTGTCCTAGAACAGTTCTCTTGACAGATTCTGACAGATTTAATGAGAGGTTAGAAGTGATCTCCACTGTAATAGACGAATCAGCTATGTTAAAACATTAGAACCGTCCACTGTTAGAACGCAAAATTCGTACTTAGATGTAACGTATAGTCCAAATATCCCAATGAACGTTAACGATAATCTAGGCATCATTTGTTTAACAAGTGTTTCCTCTCAGTCGCAACCGGTGCAAACAACAAGTCTACGAAGGCAACGAGGCAGTTTGGAAGAAAGCGTTTAAGATGCCAAGGCGCACTTGCAAGTGCTTACTCGGATGGTTTTCTAAGGTCAAGGTCTTTTGAACATCATAATGGAATTAACAAAATGATGGAAAAGCAAAGGACATTTTGTTCAAACAAAGACAAAATGGCACGAAAAGAATATGATGGACATGTTTACGATGAGCCAGCTTATGACGGAATCGGTAGACAGGCTAATTACGATAGACTCAACGTTTCTAAAGATAGAAGCAATTCAAGGAATGAAATTGTGCTGGTACAACACCAAGAGCAACTTGGGATAAACATCAGGCATCCAAAATACACAACATGCTCTCCAAAGAGAAAGACTATATAGTTTGTTAAAGTCTTTTAATCCTTAAGCTTTGATATCCTAGTAACATATTTTGTACACTAGCTAGGTGGTACTTAACATGGACTTTTTAAAAACATTTATTTGTCTAAAGTCTAGTTGTTACTTCTTCAGACAAATTACTCAAATTGTTGTTTTTTGAATAAAATTTGTTTTAGTACTGTTTATCAATGTATCTACACAACTTGCATGACTATACAGTAGACAAGTATGTGATCTTATGTTCGGTAAACAATATTTAATAAATCTTAATATACATTACCCCGGTCAAAGAGTGGAGGAATATAGCATAGGGATATTCAAACTCATAAGTCGATGATAAACTGACAAAGCCATTGTAATAAACTTTAAAAAATACAACAAAAAACACAAAATATACAAAACACAAAATACAAAACTAAAGACCGATCATTTCTTATAAAATTGGCTGTGATATGTGTATAACGGTCTGTTTTCTTCTTTGAATAATTAATCCTTTACTCCAAGTTCAAAATTTGGTCGTGAATATTTAACAGATATACATGTATCATATATATAAGGGTATTTTAGTCCTTACAGATAAATACTTTTCAAACGGTCAAATGAATATATTTTTATTTTATACGTCTATCATCATGTATCTGACAACTCAACCACTGATATTCCAAATCAAATGGCATTATACAAACAGTGTGTGCATGTTAAGTGTAAATATTTACATCTAGATATTCAAATTGTTTATGGAAATAAAAGAATCTAAAGGTGACGTACTGTATACAACAATGCAGTAAAATATGTCTGATTTCTGCCGATTGCAAATACATGCATATATTATGTAAGACTCAGAAACGTGTCTATTTGACGTCACTGTACTGCAAAACATGTCTAGTTGCTACATGGCGCTAAAATGTGTTCTTTTAGTAACGCCCAATCGTGTCCATTTGAAAAAAAAAAAAAAAAAAAACACGCCAAAACGTGTCCATATGAAAACTAAACGTCTCATTATTTTATGAACGCTTAATCGTGTCTATTATTTAAAAGTTATTTGTAGTTACATAATGTTGTTTAATAATAAATATGGTTATGTCGGTGGTCTAGCTGTTGCAGGGCAATATTTCTGTTCCCTCATTTTCCATGCCTCCTTTATATAAGGGTGTATGAAGGTGTGTCATCCTGAATTCTCGAAAAAATAAAGCATTCTTTCCCGGATCCCGAAAAATAATATTTAATTCCCGAGTCCCGATTAGTGTAAATCCCGAATTACCGTAAAACTACAGGCCCAATCCCAAATTTCCGCAAAAATAAAGGCCCAATCCAATTTTTTTTTCGCCCCTCATTATAGAACATACCTGTATTTATTGTTAATATGTTCTCTTCCTGAACATGCATGAAATATTTGCAACTGGACGTTATTCCTCTTGTTTATATGTCTTTAGTGATGCTCGAACTCAAAATATTTAAAATCTAAAAACTGAATACCAGTAAATACTTTCAAGAGCTGATAAAATCAGTACTGTACTGTTGAACAAATTGGAAAACACTTCTGCAGGAAGCCGACCGTGCAATATCCCAACACATTGTACATGATTAATATACACTTGGTTATCACCGGTGTTTATTAGTACAAAAGAATTCACTCAGCAAAAGATTAATCTGCCGATCAAACCTAATTAATTGCAATTTTTATGTTCGATCAAAATATAGATGATATTTTTGCCACTGGACATTAAGCAATCAACAGTTAAATTATGTTTTGCAAATTATCTTGCAATCATGCTAAATAATAACAACCGTCGTTGAACAAACTTATGTCTAATGCTAATAAATGGCCATTATCTTCTTTTTAGAATCTACAAGTGCGTGTACACGGTACGATTTTTCTCCGATTTTCAATCCAATTTGATACCGTTGCCCAGGTAAATCGTATAGCGTTCTTTTTAAATGATACGACTTTTCATCCGATTTTGAACAGATTCGAAAAGGTGCTTTTGCTTGATATTTGAACAAATATCACGTCGTGTATTATACAAATAAAATAGGAATACGTTTTACTGGATTACATTTTTCTACTTTTTATTGTTCAATAGACGTATTTACACTTGTATGCAAATTTGTCCGCCATTACGTAAAATCACAAAGGTTCCCGTAAACTTTGACATCATAATTCAAAACATTTGACGTCACAATTAAAAGTGATTGTTGCCTGACGTCAAAGGTGATTCGGAGTAGATCTAAGGTCATTCGGAGGCAAAATATAGCTAAATACCAAAAGTGTAAATACGTTTATTGCTAATGTTAAATAAGATGATAATCTAACAACAACGTGACGTTACGTTTCCTGCAATGGCGTCATTTGTAGTTTGCGCCATTTTAAGCTTGAAACAGTTATATGGAACAACTTAATCGCTTTACTGTTCTTCCTTATTTTAGGACTAAAAGTCGTAGACTTGTTTAGTTTACCTAGAAAATTTCTATATAAACCAAAATCCCAACTGTACTTCAGAACAGTGACATGTACAGTGACATGGCCATATCTCCTTTTATTTATTGTGAGTGACGAAGGTCACTCACAATAAATAAAGGAGATATGGCCGTATACAATGTACGTCAATGAACCAGCATCCCAAAAAGACATATATAGGCCCTATGTCCAGGAATAGAAATTATTGCCACTGGAAGAACTATTAGAGTATTTGTTCCTGACAAAATAAATGGTATATAATATTAAATTCAACAGGAACAGATAGTACACCTTAGTTTCTAGAAGAACCTCTGTTTAGTTTAAACATAGTTTATTTGCAAAAGTAGCAAAAGGGATAAGAAACAAGTTTTAACAAAATTAGTGACGTCTTCTCCCTTTACAAATATGATCACAAAATACATAACATAATGACGAAAAATATAATAGGAATGCATGCTATATAAACTTTAAACAAAAGCAAAAGCAAAAATACAATAAAATATGAAATATTAGATAAGACTGGACTGGAAAAAGTGTGAAAAGGTAGAAATTCAGAATTTTAATTAGATGCTTTGAATTATTGTGTTGTTCTGATATTAGATTGGTCCGTGTATATTTGCGTTCATTCGTTTTCGTTTTGAAATATCAAAAACAAAAAACGAAAACGAAAGTGTTTTCATTTTCGTTTTGATTTCTCAAAACTAAAACGAAAAACAAAAGTGTTTTCTTTGTTCGTTTTGATTTCTCAAAACCAAAACGGAAAACGAAAGTGTTTTCATTTTCGTTTTGATTTTCAAAACCAAAATGAAAATCAAAAGTGTTTTCGTTTTGATTTCACTAAATAAGAAAAACATCTACATTTGGATTCAATTTCTGTATTTTGTTCTATCTAATTCTCGTTTTCCTTTCTTTTTATATAGCCATCGGAACCCCGGTGTAATTTCTACTTAATGTAGACAGAATAGACCGCCTGACTTATGATTTGAACTAAGGTGATTAATGAATCAAAGACTTTCAAATTTTCTTGTTTTATCTATAATAAAATGTAAAATTACTATATTTAAATATTAAATGAATCACAAATTTAAATAATACAATGAAATATTATATAAAGATGGTAAAATAAAACGATTGATTACAACATCACATTAACAAGGGAGGTTACTACTTATCTGATAAGAAAACTAGCCCTGCACAGCGGTTATCAGATCAATAGTATTTAAATCGGAGATAATGTCGACGAATGGAAAAGACTTTATCAATCTGATCAATAAGGATGCATGATCTTTACTTTTCAGTTTTGAAAGGTTAGTAATCTAAGATGATTAGAACTGATGACCTAGGTCCATCTGTCAGTGTTAGTACTATTACACGAACATTCACGACGATAATCTGTTTTTTTTTTATTATTAAGATCGTTTGATTAAAAACAAATTTCCGAAAGTTCACAATTCAAAATGGGATTAGCATTCAATCATTTTGCCATTCGGGGCCTATTTGTGATGACTTTTAATCCTTTGTGAAGGCTATATGGTGACCTATACTAGAGGTTACGGAATAGAGAATGATGGGCAAAAATATAAAGAATAGAGAAAATGGACCAAAAAATAAAGAAAAGAGAATAATGCGGTGTTAGAATATAAAGAATAGAGAATAATTGGCAAAAAGTATAATGATTAGAGAAAATGGCCTAAAACATTAAAGAATACAGAAATGAAGGACCCCAATCCAGACCATTATACTAGTTGCCTATACCAACGTTTTCTGTCTCCAGTAGATTGTTATTGGTAATCATACGTTTTCTCTTTATTTTTACTATAAATTAAGACGTGAGCTTCAATAATTCGCCAGCATATAGTTACTTAACTTTTTGCTCCTGGTGAGAAAGTGGGAAAATATTATTAATTTATTGCGTCCAAAGCACTTTTCTGGTTTTATCTTTATCAGGAGGGTTAGGCGGGAAAAACAACAGTACATTTCACCTGTTGGTACTGTAGCGTCACTCTTCTTTCATTTTCTTGTGCCTGTTTTTTTTTTTATTTACACCAGGTTAGACTTTTCATTTTCAAAACCTGTCTATCCCCACAACTCCACCGTGCAAAATAATATAATTTTATTAAAGGTGACCCCTTTATGATTAACAATAATTGAAAAAAAACATATAATTATATGGCATACAGCTACCGACGACAACAGAATTAAAGGCTCCTGACTTCAAACAGGCCAATATATTCGAGTGATACTCCCCAACTCATACCTGGGTGTTGTAAAAATCAGTTCATAAGAACAGAGTTGTCTTTCACATGAAACCACGTAAAACATTGGTAAATAGTTACTTCGGTATAAATGATCGAGAAATTAAGAAGGTAAAAAACAAAACAAATATTAAAATTAAGACAGTATTCATGCAATAACTACAAATTGGATACAGTCACTTTGTTCAGTTAGAGTTTGATTTTGACAATTATTATGCAAATCACCATAGATTTCCGATAATTGTTCTGCTTAAAACCTTATTGGGAAAGCACATTGACATAGTTTTCTAAACGTTTTTTGGAATCGAATGACATTGCATAGTGTTGCAACCTGTAATGTGAAGATGTGCATGAAATTACGCAGGTTATGGGAACTTCGGTCTGGTCAAACCAAAGATTTTAAAATTGTTTTGCTGCCTCTCTACAAGCACGCGGCACTAATAAGTAAAAGCAGAGACTGGTCGGCTCGGAGTCAAAATATTGAATCCGCGTAGGATAACATGTCTTCCTGCGAAATCTAACATCACGAACTAGCACGTCCGGCTCAGCGTGTTTATCTAATCCAAAGCAGAGTTAATAATTCATATTACAATAACATGTTCTCGTCCTGAATATGCATTTAATTTGCCACTGGACATTAAAAAGCCATCCATCATTACCATCTCAGGCACAACCTTGCATAAAAGAGTGATTTTGCGGTCGTATAATGGTATGACGTTTGTCGTCATCGTCCGAAGACATTTGGTTTCCAAACAATAACGAGTATACATGTAAGTGTATGGATCTTTATGAAATTGTACCACAAAGTTTCATACCACATAAGGAAGGTTGGAATGGATTTGAGGGTTATTGTCCCAACTTTGTAGGAATTAAGGACCAAAAACAAGCATTTTTCTTGTTTCAGGACAATAACTTAATTATAAGTGTATGGATCTCAATGAATTTGTACCACAAGGTTCCATACTTCATAAGGAATGTTGTGACTGATTTTGGGGGTTATGGTCCAAAACGTTAAAGAATTACGGACCAAAAAATCGGTAAAAAAAACTAGGATTTTCTGGTTTCCGGACAATAACTTAAGTATAAGTCTAAAATGAATCGTTTTAGGAAAAAGGACTTAAAAACAATACTTTTCTTATACTTTTCATACGTTTTTCATTTCTTGACCAATTTCAATGGGGTTTCATTCAAAGTCTTGAATTCTTGGGTTTTTTTATACAGAATCTCACCGTGTATTCAATTTGGTCCTCATGAAGGTCCAAAGGGTCCAAAATTAAACTTTGCTTGATTTTAACAAATAAAATAGATTATTAGGGTTCTTTGCTTTGATGAATCTAACCGTGTATTTAGATTTTTGATTTTGGGCCCGGTTTTCAAATTGGTCCACATTAAGGTCCAAAGCGTTCATAATCATAACAAAAATTGAATTCAAGGGGTCTTTTAATTGTTTAATCTACTCATGTATTGGTATGTTGATTATTGGATTATGCTAGATAAATATCCAATTTCATTTTTTACAGCGGATGACCGTGAGGGCATTCCGGTGTTATGTTACCACAGACATTTCTACCTACGTGACTTGCGATTTTTGATTGATAACAGAACGTATTTCGTATAATTACGCGGATATCATGGAGTGCAAAATAACCCTCCTTATCGCTTGTTAGATATTAATTTCATCAATAAATATTCATGAAAATAATTTTAAGAACATAGATAAATGATATGAAAATGTTTTGTCGTGAGAAATATATATCTCAATAACAAATCAAGAATACCGAAATTCACCAGAACTTGCGGTCATCCGATGTTCAGTACTTCAGTACTTTGATTTAAGTTCTTATGCCACATTCATTCTGTGTCAGAAACCTCTGATATGTCAAATATTTAATCACAATTAATAGAAAGTATAAGTAGATTCACAGTTAAAAATAGATACCGCATTAAATTTTAATTTTATAGAAGAAATTATGTATAAATATAGTTTGAAATTTTCTATTCAATAATAGATCTTTTGATTAAAGGTAAGTTTTATGGATTTTTTTAAAGATATTGTATTAATGATGAATGATATTTTGTGAATTGTTTTTTTTTTTCCATTTCTTTTGTAAATATTTTTAAGAACTTGGTGGTAGGTTTGTTTTATTCTATATAAATTAATTTTCAGAATGCTATATATATATATATATATATAACGTCTGAATAATAGTCAACGATTTTTCCACGAGGGCGCTGGATCGTTACGAGTAACGATACATGTACACAATAAATAAATTATATAAACGCCTAAAAGTGTACACAACAACACCAATAACAATAAAAGGAACTATAAATGTAATCATTTATAAATATTTCGGATAACAGATATCCTTCATCGGTAAATATGATTGTGATGTTGAATGAATCATATATCAGTCTACTTAGATTAAACTATAACAATCTTGAAATTTATACAATAAAAAAGTCAAACCGAACATCAGGTAAGACGCTTGCACAATTCTAAATATGTGTTAAACACGACATAGGTTATAAGACTAATTACAACAGAGAGTTCAAATATATGCTTTAAATAAAATAATAATGTGCGATATGAACTAGCACAATTCTAAAGCTTTAACGGTGACGACAGTTATGATGTTACAAGAACGATTGCGTCAATAAGAATTCCAAATAAACAGCACTGAACGATCTAAATTTGTAAATATTTCAAATTTGACAACGGTAGAGTAGTTACAACAGAGTCTGCGTATTTAAACATCGCAAACAAACGGCCGTTAAAATATAATAATAAATTTTGACTAAGGTTAACTAGTTGAACGTGGCTTAGTACTTTAAACATCCCTCAAAAATTAAGCAATTTAAATTGGTATATTCAACAGATTTATTTTAGAGATGAGTAAGGTAAAGAAATAGAAACAGAGACTGTAATAAATAAATAAGTAATATAACCCAAATGTGAAGCACTGCATGGAGTCGTACTTTCTTTTCATTTATCCCATTTGGTGCCAACGTTTTTAATCTTCTTATCCAAAATCTTTGCCGAGTGATTCTATCCTCCCTAGACCAAACAGAAATGAGGTCAATGATAGTAATAGTCAGTCGATTGAGATCTGCCTTAGCGTGGCCGGGGGATCTCAAATGTCGACTGAGAGGAGGTCTGGCTTACATTGGTAGTCGCTACGATGACCGTTCATTCGTTTGTGAAACGGCTGTTCTGACTCGCCAACATACTGTTTACCACATTTACACTGTAGGAGATACACAACATTTGTAGTCTTGCAATTAACATTGCAAAATATGGTGTATTCTGTACCAGTGGAGTGACTGTTAAAAGTCTGGGTAACCAGTATTTGTTTGCAAGTCAGACATCGTTTGTTTCCGCAACCCTTGCAAGAGCCCACAGACGAAGAGCCTGCTTAAGAGGATAAATCAGCTCTCACCAGCAGGTCTTTAAGGCTTTTGGGCCTACGGAAAGCCAGTACAGGTGGCTCGGGAAAGATCTTGGATAGTTTAGGATGTTTTTCGATTTCTTTCCAATTTTCGCGGATAAGGTGAGATAAGTTGTCAAATTTTGGATGGTAAGTCAACACAAAAGGCACCCTCCTGTTGACCTTTTGACATTATATTGTAAAAGTTCATCTCGGCTGATGTTGTTAGCACGAGAAAAATATATATAGAAAAATATAGATATATATATATATATATATATATATATATATATATATATATATATGTATATAATTTTTTATGAAGCTAACCCTTGACAAACTTAGCTGTTATTGTCCATTGATAACTACTAGTAGATTAAATTCTTGGTACTGAAGCTAACCTTATACAAATGTATTTAAATTTTGGATATTGGACCACATTCTGTACGTGCCTGTCTCAAGTCAGGAGCCTGTAGTACAGTGGTTGTCGTTGGTTCTTGTCTGTCATATTTATTTTCGTTAATTGTTTTGTTAAAAATTAGGCCGTTAGTTTTCTCAACCGAATTGTTTCATATTTTTCATGTTGGGGACTTTTGTAGCCTACTATACGGTATGGTGTTTTCTCATTGTTGAAGGACTTGCGGTTACCTTTCATTGCTTACATCAACTTTATTTGAACCATGGTGGATAATTGTCTCATTGGCAATTATACTTCATCTCCTTATTTTATAAAAGTCCAATTTCAATTTTTCTGGTCTTACACCACCTTTATTCTGTGTCAGAAACCTATGCTGTGTCAAATATTTAATCAAAATTCAAATTCAGAGCTGTATCAAGCTTGAATTGAGTGTCCATACTTGTCCCAACTGTTCATGGTTCGACATCTGCGGTCGTATCATTCTGCGTCCCGCTGAGCATTTTGTTTATATTTGCAATTCATTGGATATGTAATTTAACTGCAAAAGCCACCAAGGAACGGTGGTGCATGGCAAAGTGGGAGTTAGACGCACATTGTATACATACTAGTATTTATAATTTGATTAAAATACCTCGTATCTGATGAAGAGGGGTTACTATACATTGTGATTTGACTCCAGGCGGCACCAAGGGAACATGCCATGCACAATTTACTTGTGAAAAGAACACTGAAGAAAAAAGTGCTTTAAAAAAGCTAATACGTGCAGAATATCCACTGTCATGTAGCTGAATAGGAATAATTTTACGTTAAATGAAAAGACTTTAAACTATATTTCATCTGTAATGCTAATAGCACACGTAAACTCTTTTCCTCCATTTTAAATTAACTTATATAATCGCATTTACTCTCATCAACTCAATCTTAGTTGATCTGCACTGATTTTTAAACTTGTCCGAGATACATATTAAGCTAAGACGAGGTCCATATTCGCTTCCGTATATATTTGCTGTCGCTATGTTCTTAACACGTATCTACTGTACAAAAAGAACGCATTAAATAATTGTAAATAATTTTACAAAAGAAGACTAATGGCCAATTTCCCCCTGTATTTTATTCACACCACGGCCATTTTAGCTCAACTGGCCCAATGGGCCAAGTGAGCTTTTCTCATCACTTGGCGTCCGTCGTCGTCGTCTGTCGTCCGTCGTCCGTCGTTGTCCGTTAACCTTTACAAAAATCGTCTCCTCTAAAACTACTTGGCCAAATTTTAACTAACTTGGCCACAATCATTTTGGGGTATCTAGTTTGAAAAATGTGTCTGAAGACTAAAATAGAACGTAGGGTAAAATGAAAGTTTTGTCTATTATTTCGTAAACCGTTATGAATAGAGAAAATCTGACATGAGCAAATATGTTCAGAATGTTGAGCTCTGTTGTCCATACATGTCAAAATTGTCAGACGACTTCTTATAGGAGTTATTGCCCTTAAATGACAAATTTTACCATTTTTTTTTTCATTTTTGCCTATTATCTTGAAAACTATAATAGATACAGAGAAACATTAATATGCAAAATGATCAGCAAGATATGTACAAGTTCTACAAATAAATTCAATTGTCGAAATCGTCAGCCGACTCCTTATTAGAGTTATTGCCCTTGGATGATGATTTTTACCATTTTTTTGCGTTTTTGCCTTACAAATGTATATCTTAAAAATTATAATAGATAGATAGAAACTTTAATAAGCAAAAATGATCAGCAAGACAATATCTACAATTAAAACAATATTGAGGAAATCGTCCGACGTCTCCTTGGAATTATTGCCCTTTAATGACGATTTTTATCATTTTTGGGGGGTTTTGCTTTACATGATAAAAATTATAATAGATAAATAGACACTTTAAATCACAAAAATGACCGATAAGGCAAAATCTACTAATAAGTCACTTGCATACCCTCTTTTGTGTTTTGAGCAAAACTAGAGAAGATAGAGAGAAACTAAGCAAACTAAATGATCAGCAAGACAAGACCAACAAAACGGAGATTTTTGTCATGAATTTTATTCTCGTCTTCTATGTTGGAGAGTGTCCTTTGTTGAATATGCACATAGACCTAGGTGAGCGACACAGGCTCTTTAGAGCCTCTAGTTAAAAAGTATATCAATCTTTAACTAAATTCTTAGTACACGTATCGCAACCCAATGTATGTTCTCTATGGTTCTAACAATATAATGGTAATTCTTTAACAGATTACAAAACTATAAACCCTAAAGGTTCTGCAAATAGTCCATACCGGAAAAATTTAAAAGATTTTGGCAACGTTTAAGTAGTTATCGTCAAAATGAATAAACAAAAATAAAATAGTTAACCAAACCAAAACTCTTTATTTATTTCAAACCAGGGCCATTTACAAAAAGTCTTTCAATCTTAAAGTTTACTTAGATTCATAGTACCACATCCCAAAGTGTACACTCTAAGGGTTTTACAATATGATCGCTTAATTTTAAACGTATCATCAACTTATAAACGCCTAAAGATAGCTCAAAATCGCGATTTTTACAAATTTTTGCTTTTTAGTATTTATTCCTAAAACGTATAAGAAGGTCATCGTTAACCAAATCCAAAATTGTGTTAGATGTAAAGCTATTAATTGTCTTTCGGACACTAATTCATTTTGCTATCGACGGCCTTCGATGCCAAATTTGACAAAAACATGTGAAAAAAATTTGTATCTTCAACAGCATGCAAGATGTAACGCTGAATAGCATTTTGAGTTTATGGAAATTTATGTGTAAAATTGTTAATTAAAATAAAATTGAGAATTGAAATTTGGAATGTGTCAAAGAGACAACAACCCGACCAAAGAACAAAAAAAAAAAAAAGACCAAGGCCACCAAATAATTTTCAACACAGCGAGAAAATCCCGCACCCGGACGGGCTGCAGCTGGCACATGAACAAAATATGTACCAGTTCAGTGAAAATGGATGTCACACTAAACTCTAAACATATAAATGAACTAAAATTACAAAGAAGATATTTTAAATATATAATTTAAACTTTTACATTACATTTCAAGTATGATAAAGATATGAAAAACACATTTTGGGCCCTATGAGTGAAAAAAAGTTATAGAGAATTAGGCTCTAACCCTTTGTAATTTTGTATTACAATGTCTTCAACAGAAACATATAGCACTGAATAGTATTTTGATTTCAGGGAATATGTAAAACATTGTTACAATATATGACGTCATCTTCAATTTACAATGTGCAGACCAATTTTAGATTTTGACCCTATGAGTGAAATAAGTCCAGGAAAATTGTCTTCGTCACTTTCAAAGACACCCCCATTTTTCCTGAAAATTGGAGGAAAGCCACATGTTTCTCAAGTGCCTGTGTTTTTGGCTATTTCTGTGGTTGACCAAACATGCTGCCAACAATTAAGTTTCGATGCTTTACTGCTTGAAAAAATGGTCCAACAAGTTCACGGTTATGAATGATTATAAAATATCTTTATTGCCATCACGCAAAGTCAAAACGAACAAAATAAACCACCAATTATTGAGGCAAAATAATAAGAAACTGATCAAACCAAATTAGTCTTAAAACCTTATGTTTTGTGATTTGCGACTTAATAAAAAAAAGTAGTAGCAATTTTATCACATATTTTATATTTTGATATAAATCAAGTAAGGCAGGAAGTACAATAATGTGCCGAGCATCTTCTTTTGACTGCTTCCTGGTGACTCTTAAGATGGCCTCCTAAACCTCAATTGGAGTGTGAACTTTTCTAAAATAATCTAAATAGCGTATACATATTACCGCCTTGAATGCTGAGCTTGAATGTTCGTGTAATATTAGCTGATTGGCCTCAGTCATCATGCAATTCTAATAATCTTTAAAGTAAAGATCATGCATCCTTATTGGTCAGATTGATAAAGTCTTTTCCATTCGTCGACATTATCTCCGATTTAAATACTATTGATCTGATAACCGCTGTGCAGGGCTAGTTTTCTTATCAGATAAGTAGTAACCTCCTTGGTAATGTGATGTTGTAATCAATCGTTTTATTTTACCATCTTTATAAAATATTTCATTGTATTAATTAAATGTGTGATTCATTTAATATTTAAATATAGTAATTTTATATTTTATTATACATAAAAACAAGAAAATTTGAAAGTCTTTGATTCATTAATCACCTTAGTTCGAATCATAAATCAGGCGGTCTATTCTGTCTACATTAAGTAGAAAATACACCGGGGTTCCGATGACTATGTAAAAGAAAGGAAAACATTGTACAACGTAAAACGATAATTAGATAGAACAAAATACAGATATTGAATCCAAATGTAGATGTTTTTCTTGTTTAGTGAATTCAAAACGAAAACAAAACACTTTTGATTTTCATTTTGGTTTTGAGAAATCAAAACGAAAAATGAAAACACTTTCGTTTTCCGTTCTGGTTTTGAGAAATCAAAACGAAAACGAAAACACTTTGGTTTTCATTTTGGTTTTGAGAAATCAAAACGAAAATGAAAACACTTTCGTTTTTCGTTTTTGTTTTTATATTTCAAAACGAAAAACGAATGGACGCAAATATACACGGACCTAGATTGTACCCACTCAAACATTTCTTTATTTTGTTGAAGTGAAAGGTCACCGTCATCAGCCAATAGATGCTCAGTTAGCATATCTTTCTAATTCAAAAAAAAAAAAAAACAAACCTGTCCAATAATTCTCTACGTTAATTGTGAAAAGGGCACTCGACAAAATAATGAATACTATCGTCAACAGGATGGACACAGCTGCATGCGGGATTTGGTTTAGTATCAACACGGTGCAGATCTGTAGCAGATTGTCATCTTTGTTTTGTCAACAATCTTGTTGAGTACAACCGTCCCTTAACTCACATGCGTATTTCATAATTAGTCTAATAAATGTTTTAGTATATACGAGCAAGATAATTTCTTTTCAATATATATTTCAATGTTTTAAGAAATTAAATCTTGTGTTTGCACAAATCACTATGTTTCTATATGTGTAAGGAATTTACCATTGGTATCAAAAGTAAAACCTAAGTGTTTATGACAAATTCTAGTGCTTGTCAAATTGTATGCATTTTATTCTTACGAAATATTTCTAGGTTATTGAAAACCCGAAAGATTGTTAATTTAATGTTTGGGATGTGAAATCTGACATGGTTGGGCGGTTACGTTTGGGGCGATGAACACGTTTGAGAGTGTTACATATAAACTTTCCAATTATGTACTCCTTAATTGCTGAATGAAAATTAAACTGAAATAAGACATCATAAATCGACAACAACGGCCACAATGTATGCTCGAACCCCAAAAGACATTCACAAAACAATCAAAACCGTTTTACGTACAATTAACCGAAAGGAGATGTAATATTAATTCAAGTAAAATTCTAAAATTATATAATGCAAGAAATTTACAAATGCAAAGTATTGTTAACTTTTAAACATAACAAAACACAAGCATTAGTTATTGGACGGAAAAGTACCATCAGCCCGTACCGACTGATATGTAGTAAATGTATTCCAATACCATAACATGAACTCATTCATTTCTCATGTAAGTTTATTAATCCACCCCAAGACATAATTGCACCAAACAGACATAGAATCTTCTACAGGGAGTCGGGCTGCGCAACTTCTATCTTTAAATGTTTAATATTTAATCTTCCTGACTCTCTACTAAAACACGGACTTTGTACTGTAGCCTTATATTATTTGGAGACGGCTACGACTCATACATTTTTAAATGATGCTAGGAGATTTAATACACAAGTTGCTTAACATACTATTGCTAGTAAATGACAGCAATAAATCATACTTTCGTGCATGTTTATGAAAGTCTTTTTAGCAGATTCAACTGTGGTGTTAAATTCTATTGATGGCGAAATTTTGTTTAAATATCTGTAATTTTTGCTTAATATGATATCATGATTTTTGTCAACTCAAAGACGATTTAATGTCAGTTTTTAGTGTTTAATGTTTTTTTTTATGTCTAATCCTGAACCTTTTTAGCTCACCTGGCCTATATAAGGCCAAGTGAGCTTCCATCGTCGTCTGGTAACTTTTACAAAAATCTTCTCCTCTGAAACTACCGGGCCAAATTTAACCAAACTTAGCCACAATCAGCATTGGTGTATATAGTTTAAAAGTGTGTCCGATGACCCCGCTTGCCAACCAAGATGGCCGACAAAGCTAAAAATAGAACATAGGGGTAAAATGCAAGTTTTGCTTATTATTTGGTAAACCGCTATAAATAGAGAAAATCTGACAGGGGGCAAAACTGTTCAGAATATTGAGTTCTACCTATTGTTCATTTACGTCAAAAGTGTCAGACGACTTCTTATAGGAGTTATTAATGATGAAGGATGAATTTTACCATTTTAAAAAATGTTTGCCTATTATCTTGAAAAATATAATAGAAAGACAGAAACTTTTAAAAGCAAAAATGATCGACAAGACACGATCTACAAATAAGTTAACTTGGCCGAAATCTTAAGTCGACTCCTCATTAGAGTTATTGCCCTATAATGGCAATTGTAACCATTTTTTTGCGTTTTTGCCTCAAATCTTAAAAACTATATTAGATAGATAGAAAGTTAGAGAGCAAAAATATCAGCAAGACAAGATCTACAATAAGTCTACACGACCAAAATTGTTAGTCAACTCCTTATTGAAGATATTGCCCTTTAATGATGATTTTTCTCATTTTTGACTATTATCTTGAAAACTGTAATAGATAGATAGAAACTTTAAACAGCACTTATGATCAACAAGACAAGATCCACAAATAAGCCATAATCAGTCGATTCGTTATTAGAGTTTTTGCCCTTTAATGATAATTTTTAATATTTTTTAAATTTTGCCCATTATCTTGAAAACTATAAAAGATAAATAGAAAATTTTAGAAAGAATAATTATCAGCAGGATAATTTCTACAAATATGACTGAAATCATCAGTTAACGCTTTATAGAGTTATTCCCCTTTAATGATGATTTTTACTAAAAATTGGTCATTGTTGATGATGCAGGTGAGCGACAAAGGATCTTAACAGCCTCTAGTTTAGTATGTCCAACCCTTTTTATTTTAGCTTTCTTTTAAGTATTTACTACAATCATGCACTCTGGAATTTATCGGCGAATAGTGTATCGTGCTATGTTTAGGCTTCGTGTATTACATTCAATTATCGCTATTTTGTGCATTTTCCTTTGATCTTTTTGTGATAATTGTTCACATCATGCTACTCGCTTGAGATGGAAAATTATCGCTAGAAACTAAGGAGGCACGTGGCGTTGCTAATGAAATTGACATGAAATTGACAACGTCCTCATAGGTAAAATAGCGATAAACAGATTATCATTGGTCATCTTAACTCGATTGCTTTTCTCGCTTTCGCCGTACCGGCTCAAGCGAGAATATCAATCTCGTTGAGATGATCAACGATAATCTATAATTATAAACTTTCGTGTTACTAGGGCGAATAAGAAATGGAACATATTATTTATGACTTTTGCCTCAGACTCAACAAAAACAATGATCTGTTGTATTTCTTCATCAACAACTATATTCAGACAGCCTAGTATTGTATAAGTCAACAAAGCATGACCACAGTGTTCAATATAAAGGGAAATGTATTCCAAGTTCGTCTTCATGTCAACGCCTAGTACTTCAAAACATCCAGCCCTACCAGAACATCTGCGTCTACCTGCTGTTTGAGCAGGATTTATGAAACACAGAGAGTTTGTTTCAGTATAGACTTTTATTTTTGTTCATAGTCTGGCCGTGGCTTCTTCTACTTCTGAAAATTAGTATTTTGATAGTTTACTATAGGAACTTGGTCTGAGTCAACACGTCTTTATTTCAGAGTTTTATACCAACAATGAGCAAAACCTATTCCAATAGAAAACAATTTTGCAGCAAATGAAGATGAGTACATTCGTTCCACTTGACCGAAAACTTCTTTTTCTAATTTTTGTTATTGCTTTTTTTAAAGCAAAATATTGATATGACTCGTGTGATCCATGATAATTATCCGACATAAAAGAAACATTAACTAAAACGGAAAACAAAGGAAGAAAAAAAAACAACATAACATACATAAAGTTATTCTTTTTCATGTTTTCAAACAAAATATCAGCACAAATAACTAAAATATTTTTGATTTTTGAAAGTATAATAATTTACAAGCAATATTTGAAAATGGTACAAACTGCACTGAATGTATATTTTCTTTACTATCTGATTATTTTCTTTGAAAGTGTAAGTTAACAGATTATAAAAGTATAACAGACGCCTTAATACATGTGTAAGTACATAAACTAAACTAACTCATTCTGCTCAAGGTCCAAAACTATTACTGTAGAGCTGCTTAGACCAGAAATAGTCTAAAGTCAAACCCAGATAAGGAAACAATAGCTATACGTTAGGGAGAATACAGTCAAATATTTAAAAAATACATTCATTTTATAGTAAAATGAGTATTTAAACATTCAAATAAAATGATGATGCAACTTATAGTTCTGACAGGTGATTTTGCAGTTGGATCATACTATGAACTGTTTGTATCAATGTCTGTTCGTTAATGTATGTTATGTCTCTCTCTCTTTAATACACGCGTTGTCTAATTTATGCAATCGTTATATTATGTACACATGCTACTGTCTAATGTTAAACAAACAAATGCAGACTTGAAACCAGGTTTTGACATGAATAAAAGCAAACAAAAAGTTACTGATCTTCGGTGCCATAACATCAAACATATACTGATTCATTTGATAATATTTTGAGATTTAACTGATCGGCTACTTGTAATTGATATTTAACGTCTTATTGCAAATGTTGAATGCTGACGAATCCCGCCAGACAGACATGGTCACCACCTTACAATTATTCCATTTATTGTTTATAATACTGATAACAGTTAAACCTATGAGACTTTGATATTTTAATTAATGAACTAAGAAATAGGGTCAAGGTCAGATGCAAATTGCCAGACAGACTTACGATCCATTCCTAGCGGCCCTATTATTATAGTATCTAAAAAAAAAACTGGAAAAATTTAACATTGTCCATTGATTTATAGATGAAAGGTAAAGGTCAGATGAAACCTGCCAGATAGACATGTACACATTATAACATTCCATACACCAATACATCAATATCAATGTCAATATCATATTGATGCATTTGGTGAGTTCAAAGATCATGTAATATTCATATACAGTAAAGTTAGATATTGGTTCTTGCATTTAATACTTCGAATCACTGATTAATGATATAAATAAGAGATCTTATCATTTTATTAATTTTCTTATTGCAAACTTGACACTGTGACATTTTTGGCATCGCAATAAATTCTGAATTCACATTTTCTAAAGATATAGTTCTCTAGCAATAATGCTGATACATTCCTTTTGTTTTTAAAGTACCCACAAGTTTATTCTACTTTTCCCTGTTAAAAATTATGATCACAACAGTTTTTATGGAAATGTTCTTTCTTCTTTGCCGTAGTCTATAGCTATTTGTGCAAACAAAATGCCATTAGAGCGTAAAACGGTTGTTTTAACTGTTATCAATTTGACATTCTTCAGACTCTTGTTTACAAATTATGCTAGATTAGAAACTTCCGTTTATTGTAAATTATTCTCAAATGATTTGATTGATTGGTCTGAATTGTCTTAATACATCAACTATGGTTTTATGTCCTTTTATTTCAGCAATAGCGAGAGGAGATATTCCGAAATTATCACAGATATCGACAGATGCTCCGTGTTTGAGTAGAATATCTAAAATGTCAATATATCCATTAATACTTGATTTAAATAGCGGAGTCTGTCTGAGATTGTCTTGCGCGTTTACATTCGCTTGATTGTCTATCATAGACAAAACTACATTTTATGATTATTCATGCATGCTATGTGAAGTGATGTTATCATATATTTATCTGCTAAATGTATATCAGCACCATGTGTTAACAATAAATTGACCAAATCTACATTCCCGGTTTTACAAGCAAATGCAAGTGACGAACAATTATCTTTATCGCAATGATTAACATCTGACTATAATAGCAGCAATAAACGGACCACATCTTTATGATTCTCTTTGCAAGCAACAATCAATGCCCTTACTTTATCTTCATCAATTATATTTGGATTTGCTCCGTATTGCAGTAATAACAGAACTATTTCACGAAAACCCTGGGAGCAACTAAGAAAAGCGATGTCTAGTCATATACATTTGCCGCATTGATATTTGCTTTATTATGTTATAGTAAGTTGACAGCTTCAATATGCCTATTAGAGCATGCTTCATGAAAGGGGTTAAATCATCTTTCGACGTGTGGTTAACTGACGCATTGGATGCAAATAATATGTTAATGATACTCGCATTGCCAATTATGCATGCCTCATGTAATGGTACAGTGTCTGGTTTTGAATTGTTTATTTTCGCACCTTTCTCTAAAAGCATTTTCACTATGCGAATACTTCCAGATTGACAAGCAGAAGGAAGAGTGTGAATCAGTAATTGTTTTCTGATTGCCACTTGCATTGTGTTCAATCAGGAGTTGAAGAACCATTTCATGATTTTCACTACATGCACAACATAAAGTTTCTACCAAAGAAATCTACTGCATTGATGTTTGCTTTGAAATCAAGTAAAGCCTTAACTACAGTAATGTTACTCGCTAAATGTAACGGTGTACACCGTTTCCATCTTGTACATTTACATCTGCCTTATTTTTCAGCAGTAAAACACAAGATCCGTAAAACCTTTTGCACTAGCTATGTGTAGAACACTTCCTTGTTCCTTTTCTGATATTTTTCATCTACGTTTATCCACTTAGCCGAATGTTGTAGTAAATACTTGGCGATTTGTATAGTATCATTTTCACATGCATAACAAAATGGCTTCAATCCTTCTTTGTTCGCAATGTCTACGAAAGATTTGTTTTCGACAAGAGTTTTTACAATTTTGTATGTCCTTTCATGCATGCTAAATGTAAAGGTATGTTGCCATTACTGTCTTTTTTTTTTACCATTTGATTATCTTGTATGAAAAAGCAGTGTAATCATGATACCCTAGAGCAGACACAACGTGAAGAACTGGCATATTTTCTTGTGTTTTCGTCAAATAATCGCATGTATTTGAGAAACTTAAGCCTGAATTCAGGAAATTTGTTTTGCTCATTTTCAAAAACAGCTGTATTACATACTCCACCTACTTTATAAGCAAGTCGTCGAATATATGTATCCACGTTCTCGTTCGAACCTCTATAGTTAAGACATCGTGTTCTTCAAAAAGCAATCTAACCGAATCTGATTTAATATGACTTCAGTTTTACAATACTTTATTACTGATTTTATTAATGTTTTTGCAATGCAACGAAGGACGATGTTTTGCAACGTTTTATGGATAAACATGAAATCATCAATAGCTTCCTTTACGTATGTTCCAGTGAGGGCAACTAATGAAGACTTCAGTAGATTTTTCGATGGATATTGAAGAAAAGCCGATTCATGAAACACATCCTGAAACAATTCATCATATTCATGGTTGTCTATAGAAAATGAGTTCTTTGAAATCGTCTGCTTGATGGCAAGAATAGCCAATGCAATAAAACTTACTTGTGATTTGATCTTGAAATTATCTATTTCGTCCTCGATAATCTGATAAGGAACTGTAAAAACCGTTTAACTGAAATATTGTTCGAGGATGCATATGAGGAGCATAACGATGGCAAGAAACTATACATCAAAATTGTGTCATCTTTTAAAGTTTCCATATCAGCTTGGTTTAAATGAGACTTACATATATCCAACTTTTCGTTGAATGATAAACTTATCGCTTCAGATAATAAATCACACATATAAGCACTCATAATTAAGTATTTATACCGTTCTGGTTTCCAGACATATGTTCTGACTGTTAAAATAAGTTTTGTGTTACTGTTATTGCTTAAAATCATGTTAAGTAATGGCCAGTTTTTTCCCATACACCTGTATCCGTTTCATCAACGGCATACTTTCCGATGAAATCATCAATGATGAAAACTTGTTTTGTATCTGATATATGGTAGTTTGTTATGTCTATTGATTGTCTGGCAGGAATTACTGTATAACCACTCTCTTTCTTTAATCTGAATGCTACATGATAAGCATTTGCTGATTTACCAGAACCTGTTGGTCGTACTATAATAATCACGTTGTTTTCCTTGTTGCGATCCCATATGAACTGTGTTGCTGTTGATATAACATTAAGCAAGTTTACTGGTCCAGTCTTGAAGTGTTTCAGTTTGAAAATCTGTAAACAATATAATCAACCATGATTGTCAGTATCTTTATAATTTGGTTCTAGATATGGTATTTAAGTTGCAAGGTGATCCTTGTGCGTCTGGTATTCACGTATATATCAAAGCTGAAGCCTTTTATTTTGACGGATAGGCAGATAATTCAAATGTTTAATAATTATGATAAATGAGGAAAGTAAAATTACTCATTTCCTCTCTGAAAAGAAGAGATTGTGTATGCAATATTGTTGTTCATTGCATGACATCCAGTTGCAAATATTCCATGCATATGCCGGCCAATTACAAATACAACTGATGCAACACTTAGTCTTAGAAAAAATGTTTCACGATAGAAAATAATAGAAAATATATATAAATTACGGAGAATGTTTCTAAAGAAGCATACGAGCTACCTGAAATAGATGTAATTTGTCTCTTTGTCTTTTTATTTTTAGCCATGACGTTGTCAGTTTATTTTCGATCTATGAGTTTGACTGTTCCTCTGGTATCTTTCGCCCTCTTTTACATTCATCCATTGGTTAAAATTAATCTCAGACACTGAGCAATCTTTAGAATTATAAATAGACCGAAAACTTCATAAAAGCTAGGTTGTCTAGACGTACATAAAACGCTGCACTAAACAACATTTGTAGTAGATGTTACCCATCTCCCCTTATCAATTTAAAAACAATCATCCTGAAAGTAGTGTGTGTTAATTCAGTTGATGAGTTGATGATATCATCTTAAGCATTATAACATACAATTACTATTATCAACATGTCAGTGTATTTGCAATTTCTGAGACAGTGTTCAAGATAATGTAACGTTTGAAAAATAATAATAAATTGGGGAACTAGTTCAATGTTGGATAAGAGTGTGCTTGCAAATCATAGGTATATCACAGATTAAACTCAAATGTAATATTACATGCATGTCTTGAAGGTTTTCATAGATCAATTAAAAGCTTTCTGCAAAACAAATATAAAGAATCGTCTCCAACTTACAAAATCAAACAAGCTTACATGTACACATAAGGAATCAATCAATTAATTACATGCAAAAGTTGACTTTTGAACTTAGAAAGTGTGTTGATACTTGAATTTAAAATTAACCATTGGAATCTATCTCTATTGTTAAAATGAGAATGGAAATGAGGAATATGTCAAAGAGATAACAACCCGACAAAAGAACAGATAACAGCCGAAGGCCATCAATGGGTCTTCAACGCAGCGAGAAAATCCTGCACCCGGTGAGCTTCAGCTCGCCCTAGATAAAATGTGTATTCTATATTATTAAACTATTTTCGTATCTGACATTTGCATGAATGTAATACCAAAATAATCTATAATAAGTATGCTACTTTTCTAAAGATAAATGTAAGACCTTTTGCAAAGTATTTTGATTTATATTTCAAACATGTGCCTTGCACAAGGGTCGGCATTGTACTTTAGTATCTTCTAAATATGTAATTCTGTCTTCTATTGGGGTGTTTGATAAACCTGCAACAACAAAAAAAAAAAAAAAAAAAAAAAAAACAGCACGTTCAATATATCAACTCTACGGTTTTAGCGAACATTTTTTTTATTCTGTAACAAAATCAAAATTTTAAAGATTATTTGTTTTACCAAAAATGAGCACGTAGCTACTGTTGATTTTGCTCAACTTCCAGTAAAACATTTGCCACAGATATAGTTAAATAATGTTAAAACGAATCATGTTAAAGGAAAATAAACATTTCATTTACTGTGTTGCTATGTATAATAGTGATTCAGGTAACAATATATTCCAATAACATATCGCCAAGTTTACATAGTGCAACAAAGCCTAAGAACAGACCGAGATAGTGTGTGATTACAATGTCTAAATGTCTTCTGGATTTTTACTTTTATAAACTTATATATATATTTAAATATATATTAATATTAACAAATAAATATAAGTGGACAAACATAAATAAATGAATCAATCAATCAATCAATTACCCAATTAATAAATCAATCAATTAACCAATCAATCAATCAATCAATCAATTTTGAAATACGTTAAATGTGTCGGACCACCAATTCAAAATCCCTATTTATTCAACCAAATATTGCAAAAGTAAATAACAAAATTACCAAATTTCGAGGAAAATTCAAAACGGAAAGTCCGTTATCAAATAGCAAAATCAAAAGCTCAAACACATCAAACGAATGGATAACAACTGTCATATTCTAACTTTTCAATTTTCGATTTTCACACCTTTCTTAATATTTTACATTTAAAGTTAAACTTCATAGAAACTAGGTATATCCTGTATTGTACATGCCAAATTTTAAACCCATGTTTAAAGTCTTCTAAGAAAGAACTGCCTTTCGAAAGACAAGCACTTCTTAAAAACACTGGTTTTCTTGAACTCCTAAACAAGAACATTTTGGTTCAAAACGGTCTAAATTTATTTCTCTTTCGCATCTCTGCACATTGTTTGGTTATTTTAAGTAACAATGACATCAAAAGCACTATTTCGTGTCAGAGTAGATCAACGTTCTAAATTGGAGGGAGTGAATTGGTTGTCTGACACCAAAAGGTGTAAAAGTTATGAAAAATAAAGATTTTTCAATACGTTTACGGTACACAATTTATGAAATACCCGAATATATTTCATTGCGGATGCAACATTTTTCAGCATCGCCGACAAATTATGTTGCATACATGTATGTCTTGTGAATTTGTCTAATATAAGGATTCTAGACATGATAATGGTTTGAAACCATTTCATCCCAGAGTTAATATATTTAGATCAAGGAAGGAAACTTCTCTAAGATGCATTCACTTTGTAACTATGTTCATCAACGCAGGTCTTTGCTTCTGAACAGATTGTTCACTGTTTGTTTTATTATACCTACCGCCAAATTTAGTGTAATTGGTTGCAGGGAGACATTGCCAATGGGTGATTTCATCGTTAGATTACACCTTATTTGATAATTTCTTTTACACAATTTGAATTTTTTTCACGGCTATGTACTTTTAACTATTAAGTCTTTTTTTATCTTTAGTTCAAAATAGGAAGCTGCACATTCGATAATGTTTAATTTAAATATTATACTTTCTTGGATGTAAAGATGTGTGGCACTTTAACGTGTAGCGACAAATTAAATGCATAAACATTACGAGCACATGCTAATGTGCAATGAATTTATACCATGTATTATACTATACCAACACACTGACCTAATATTTTAAATGTGCTAGTTCACAAGGTAAAATTCCAAATGAAGGCATTTCACCCTACACGGACATATTATGCTGACTCCAAACCGACCAGTCTCTGCTCATGTTCCTAATACCGCGTGTTAAACGGAGAAACAGAAGATTTATTAAAAAGCACAAAATAAAAAAAACAAACAAACAAACAAAAATAACCAGTCCAACCCCCACACCCCGAAAAAAAAAATAAATAAAAAATGGATGAACACGCTGCATTGTTTCGCCAGCTTTACTGACCATTGAGTAAACATGGTATATGTTCAAGTTTTAAAGATAAAGGTTTTACTAAAACTGAAAGCTTCACATAAACATTTTAAAAGTCTATGACACTGAGATCAAGTCCAGATAAATTGTGTCAGACAGTCACATATAACATAATGGTTTGATTCCGCCAGTGAACTTTTCCGGAAGGTAGACAACTCCCAGTGTTTTATATCCACCAACAAATGTGCATACAGTTTTCTTTTATCCGAATCTAGTATAAGATATCCAATACTCGCCAATTGACAGTGAAGAGGGTTTTCTTGAAGGAAAATGAATTGAAAAAAATCTGGCTTGCTATTTTTAGGGGTTGAAGTAACTAAAACTTGCAAATAGGTAATTTATGTAAAAATAGGCCCAAATTCTTGATGTTTATATCCATCAACATACACGCTGGATTGATACAGATGGATAAGACTGGTTTCCTGAAAATTATTATCATTTAAACCCATTAGTTATGTAAATATTCAAAAATAGTCAACCAAAACGTGATCTTCGGTTTTAAAGTCTCTTTAAATAAACGCACGGTGGAATAGAAACCGCTTACACATATATACCTTACAATATTTTTATACACCTACTATAGTTAACCTATTGCGTATGTTAATTGAAAACCTTCCAAAACCTTCCAAAACACAAAACTTGACTCTGAACAACACTGTCTCATTTCGAAATGTGGAACTAGTGGCTGCAAAACTTGTGAAATTTTAATAACAGACGCTCAATTCACTAGCAATTTAACTAAAAGTCTTACTTTACTAGAAGTTACGATGATCTGAATTGTAAATCTATAAACGTCGTCTACGGATTTGAGTGTAACCTTTGTGGATTGGTTTACGTCGGTGAAACGAAAGGAAGGCTAAACAAACGTATGTGCGGCCATAGATCAGATATCAACCTCAATGCAAACGACATTCTGTACCAGCATTTTAATCAGCCTGATCATTCCATCGTTTCTATGACAGTTCGTATAATCGAAAAATATACCACAAGACTAACAATCCTCAACTTGCAACGTCTCCATAGACAAAAGAGGACTACTGGATTCGACAATTGGGAACTGCGACACCATATGGTTGCAATGACAAAATTGATGGTATAGGTATTCTATCTAGTCCTTCCTGTAGCTCGGTGAATGTGATGAATATTTTCAACTCTACTCCTCGACGTAGACGCAGTCATGGTCAGCGTCATTATACATCACCTACTTTGCATGATGTCTCTATTAATGACTTGCTGCCATTTATACAAAAGCCGTTAGGTATTCATCACATTCGCACGAAACTGTATTCATTACCCCTTTCAAAACTTCATTCTCTGTTCAATTTATGTTTGGAAACCACTGTTACAAACCCTCATTCAAACCAATACAAACTTACAACTATTATTTCGGATATTGCAAGTCACAGACTTTTCAAACCAGTTCGCATTGGAAAAGATGAAAAGAGAAAGATCTTTTCTTAAACTTTCCTTTGCCAACAAAAGTCTCGATGGCGTCAACTTAGGCAATATCCTTCATCATAAATTAGTTCAGTCGAAAATACCTCCTTATTTTAAAGATCAGTCTGTACCAATAATTTCTTATACCTATACCAAACCAATTGCTACTAAAATTTTCAATTACAAACACGTTTTGCAGGATCTCAACATTGACGACTTTAAGTCTAAACCTCCTGATTGCACCTGTGCTAGTTCCCAATTCACATATAATCCGGCTGGACACGTTATTACCGGAGACCTCAACATTGTCAATAACACTTCCCTGCGAAATTTGTTATCCAAAGGTCCGAAATATCGTGAGCCTAAATCCATCAACTGGAAATACAACTTCAAAATACTGATGGATTCAGTCGAGGATTATGCCAGACAATGGGCTAAACGCGAGAAAGAAAATGTAGATACTCTTTCCGAATGGATTAAGGCTGTGAGGTCGTTGATACAAATCCGAATTAAGAAACTAAATGGGCATATCAATACCCACGCTACATCAATTTTAAAGACCCAAATGTTGCAAAGCACTTGTCCTACCTTCATGACAAATATGTTGTTGTCCCCGCAGATAAAGGCCCCAAACAACATCGTTTTGTGTGTAAATATCATTACATAAACTGCTGGATAAATGAATTAGGTATTGACAATTTACTTGGAAACTCAACATATACCCTCGACACTTACCAAAGAGGAAATCCTGGATAATCATAGGTCTGTTCTATGTTCCTTTGGAATTTCAACCAAAGATGAAGAACTGGATCTTCCATCACTGTATTGGATACCTAAACGACATAAGTGTCCTTACAAACAACGGTATATTGCTGGGTCTTCCAAATGCTCCACGAAACCTCTTTCTAAATTATTAACATCTATTTTATCAGCAATCAAAGCCGGGCTCCAAAGTTATTGTGAAACTGCCTATTCTAGAGGTGGCGTGAATCAGATGTGGATACTAAAAATTCCAAAGATCTTTTAGAGTACATACAATCTAAGACTCTCTCATCTTGCAATAGTATTAAAACATTTGACTTTTCTACACTTTACACAAGTATTCCCATTCCAAACTAAAGACAAATTGAAAGAGTTGGTATTACTTTGTTTCATTAAAAGAATGGCGAACGTAGATACAAGTATCTTGTCTTGGGAGGGCTAAATCTTACTTTGTAAAGAATCACTCTGATTCAAACAAAAATTCTCTGAAACTGACATTATCAAGATGCTTGATTTCTTGATTGACAACATATTTGTTACGTTTGGAGGACGTGTTTTCAACAGACTGTCGGAATTCCAATGGGAACCAATTGTGCCTTCTTTTGCCGACTTGTTTCTTTATTATTATGAGGCTGACTTCACAGGAACTTCTTAGGAAGAAAGATAAAGTAAGCAATATCCTTTAACTCTACGTTCCGCTATATAAATGATGTTCTCTCACTAAATAATACAAAATTTGGTGACTATGTTGAACGAATCTATCCCATCGAACTAGAGATAAAGGATACTACAGATACAGTTAAGTCGGCCTCATATCTTGACTTACATCTAGAAATTGACAATGAGGGTCGGTTGAAAACAAAACTTTACGACAAAGAGATGATTTCAGCTTCCCAATTGTGAACTTTCCATTTCTATGTAGCAACATTCCAGCAGCGCCTGCATACGGAGTATATATCTCCCAATTGATACGATATTCCCGGGCTTGTGTTTCCTATCATGATTTTCACAAGTTGGTTGACCGTTACGGAATAACCGTTTCACAGATGATATCGGATATGTTCCTTATGTCGTAACTACAATATCCTTCCCTTTTCACGAATGTGACTTACCGAATTAGACTATTTACCGGATTCGTAATAACATAAGCAACACGACGGGTGCCACATGTGGAGCAGGACCTGTTTACCCTTCCGGAGCACCTGAGATCACCCCAGTTTTTGGTTGGGTTCGTGTTGCTTAGTCTTTAGTTTTCTATGTTGTGTCATCTGTACTATTATTTGTCTGTTTGTCTTTTTATTTTGGCCATGGCGTTGTCAGTTTGTTTTCGACCTATGAGTTTGACTGTCCCTCTGGTATCTTTCGTCCCTCTTTTTAACATTAACCAATGACCTATTAATATGAGTTCAAGGTCAGATGATACCTGCCAAATAGACATGCACCTTACAACTGTCACATACACCAAACACATATGATTAATTGGTGTACGTATTTGAATAAGCATACCAAAACAGAAAACTTAACATTGATCGATTGAATCATCGGGATTAGGGCAAGGTCAGTTGATACATTCCAAAAGACATGTTCACCTTACAATCATTCCATACACCTAATAAAGTTGACCTATTTCGTACACTTGAAAACCAGACCAAAACACAAAACTGCACATTGACCAAAGAACCATTAAAGTGAGGTCAAGGTCGGATGAAACCTGTCAGACAGACATGTACTTTTACAATCTTTCCATACACCAAATATAATACTGCTCAAAGTATTTGAGAAACGAACATTTAACTTTAACCTTGATCACTAATCCATTAAACGAGGTCAAGTTCAGACGAACTCTAATTCTGCCTACAAGCTATGAACCATCTAGGTATTTTACCTTCTGAAATATAAAGTTTTATACAAATAGTGTACGCCGTCGCTGCCGCCGCCGGATAGTAATATATATGTCTCGCATACGGCGATTTTCGTCGCAGGCGAGACAAAAATGGAGTGAACTGCAGTAATCTTCACCTAATTTATTCTATAAAACACACATCCACAATGACCATAGAACATCAGTTGGATTGTATTATCTTAAATTCTGTTCGAAATGTGGACGATACAAAAAATCGGACGAGAATAATCGGATAAACTACGATTTAGGTTTTAGGTAAAAGAACATGATGAATAAGCCGACAGATACATGATTTTATTAACTACTGCCTTGGATTGAAGGGTAAACTTATGTGCCTCAGATCGGTTTATAGATACTGTATGAATAATTCCAAATGTTGCTCACGACACCAAAAATTGAGGGAGAAGGATAGGACTGTGGTTCTGACTAATTGAGTGGAAGGGAGATATGTATAATTTACCATCTGTGTACACCTTAGGGAGTTATTCTTGCATTTTGATGTTATATTTAGGAACTCCGAGCCATCACAAACTATTGAAACGCCTTGTTGAAATTGTCCCAATTTGATTAATTGATGACTTATATACGTATTTTTAAGATGAACTAGGCTTTGAATGAAATGTATTCAAACAATTATCCAATTCAATCGTAATGATTAAACGTATGTGATTTTACTTGTTGTTTCAACTTTCGCATGTGTTAATCAGCATAAAAGCGACAATAAAATCATGTTATACGTTATTAAATGGACCGGATCCCCGTGCTTAAAAGCAAACACAGTGTAGTTTTCTGTTTTCATATCTTAACGCCATTGATACATAAAACAGCATGGTTTTTATACTTCACGCAATTTTGCGTTGACCCGTGCGTCTGTCTGTCTGTCCACCAGATCGTCCGTCCGTCCGTCAGTCAGTCTATTAGTCCTGTTCTTGTCATCGCAACTCCTCTGAAACAACACAACAGAATGGGACATTATGATTCAATATTTTTCAGGAATTAAGTCCCTTTGCACTTATTGGCCTCATCATATGCATACTATTGCAACAGTTTGTCATCACAAATCCTCTAAAATCTACACATATGATTATCATGAAACTTTGTAGATAGTAAGGACATAATATGTAGATGTGCTTATCCTGAAGAAATTGTAAATGTGGACTTAAGTAGAAGTTATGAGTCTTTTATCTCAGGATTATGTTTGCCAATTGACAATATGGGCGTTGGGAGTTCAATATTTCTTTTACACATAAGTTATGTTAGATATATACTGACGAACTTTAGAAACGCAACACACATTTTGGTGAATTTTACCAAATCATGATTGATCCTCATAGAACTACTATTCATGCTTATTATACTTCCTTTTGATTAGAAAAATCCAATACCTGACGTACCTGAGGTTATTGAACATATTGAGTCGCACGAATTTCTTAAAGCGAAAATTTGAATCCAATAAAAGATTTTTTAGGGTTGTTTTCCTGGCACAAATCTTTCAATAAATACCCACACTTGAATCATTAAAACATGTTGCACCGCCATGTTGGCGCAAATAAGGAATGAAAATCTGATCTGGCCATAACAATATTGCAGACAGGAATACGTGAACGTGTTGATTTCAGACAATTTTACGTAAAAACACGGTTTTGTTTTTCCTGACAACAACGGTAAAGGCAGACGGGATTTGTTGACGACCACCCGTGACCAGATAAATATGAAATGTCAATGCAACGTCAATCAATTTAATTTTTGCCGGACATTTTTACGACCGCAACGACAACTGCTAATAAAGTCGACGAATGCCATGGCAGGCAGATTCATGCCCAAAATGTTTCCCGTATACTTAAATGCCAAAAATCGACTGCAGAAAAACATTTCAAGCACTAAAGTTTTAACCACGTAATTGTTAAAATATACTGTAATGCATGGGAAAGATACAAATCAAAAGGCATAAAACAGGAACTCAAAACAGGCCCAACAATATTGGTTGACCTTGCTGACAATCATTATGGTGTTGGTTGCAGGCAGTAATTGTCGCCGAGTGACACATCCATTGATTAGGGAAAACCAGGGTTTCAGTGCATACATGATTTGAACTTTAATATCGACGTCATCAGTTCCACTTTTGAACTGCAAACTTCTTTCGGACAATTAAGAAATGGATAAAATTTCAGTTTATATATTTCATGCATTTATTTGACATTAATTGCCTATTTGGATATTGGAATAAAAAGAATAAGCTAGTGTTGCGTTGTCAAAGTCCGTCGGTTTACTACGATATATAATCGATCAGAAAAAAATCTCTTGGTATTAGAAGCAAAAAACACAACAAACTTGAGATATGTTAGTGTAACATGTCGTTATAAATATTATTATAATCTGTTTATACTGCTTGATGAATGTACTAAACTGTACGTAACAGGTAACTGAAACATTCAAAACTCAGACTTGTATTCAAATGTGTACTGATTTTATTTATGGTACAAACCTGTTAAGTGTAGTTTCAACTTAAATGGAAAATACTTCGAAGTTAGAATCCAAACAATCAATATTATAACTGAAAAAGAAGAATCAAACAGGGATTAATTGTGAAGTATGATATTAAATATGGGAGAAAGAGTCAGGTTCATACACGGAATCAAGATGAATGAAACAAGGTGTATTTATACATACCAATAATGTATCCTACGTTGCTGAAGTATACGTACAATGCACACAAATGTATGGTGGATAAAAAAAGAAAGAGTGACTACAGAAATACTGTGACAGTGTTAACTCGCAAATTAATCGAATGATGATTATTTATTTTTTCGAAGTCTAGGTCTCAAGATACAAGTATAGTCTATCCTTTGCAGTATCGTATTTCACTAAAATGTAATAGAAAAGGAATTTAAATACTTGATAATCTTTTGATAACAAATAGTTCCAAAAACTAAGGCTTGCAAATTCAAATGTGACACAATTATCTAATTCATCCATAATTTCTCTATATAGTGAAAGAATACAACACTATATATATGTTTAAAACAAACCATCTAAAGTTGAATTATTAGATCATGCAACGCCATTTCTTACTAGGGGCTTGTTGGTTAAGGTGATCATCTGAATGAGATGTTACCATTAATTGCATTGACTATAATTTAATAATATGAAAAATCTCAAATTATTATTCTTACAACATGTTTTAATAGGTCAATATATTATATCATTGAAAAATAGCTGTGATAATGATAAAACACAAATCTTTCATTTAATTGTTCATTTCTGATCGCACTGTAAGAAGGTGACCTGAGCCGTGGTATAACGAACAGAATGTCACCGTTGGTTTAACCAAAGAAAACTGGTACGTCAACAAGAGGTATTAAAACAAAGCCTAGCATATGTATATAAGTCACAACTTGACAATACATAACGACTATTATAAATAACATTCTGCATTATAAAATATATGCATATTATAAAAACACTAAAACAGTATGAACGTAAATGTATGGATTTTATGTGTTGTGTGTTGTTCAAAACTTTTTCATTTTTTATTTGCACATTTATATCAACTAACAGCTATTTTGTTTTAGCATTGCTTATGACGAGCAACTGTACAGTCGTATACATGTACTATAAGTTCCCAGTCTAATAAAAAGTAAATTTTCAGATGTTAAGCAAGTAATGTATTTTCATAATTCATATAACGTCATTAAAATAAGGTGTTCCAAGATGTAGTTAGCCAAGGAGCATCAAAACGAAGAGGAATAAACGAGACAGATAAAGATCCTTACAAGTTATACGTAATGAAAAATATTTTTGCAGGAATTCAATTATCAAAAATAAAATCTAAAACTCGCGTATATACCAAAATTAGAAAATAAAACGAATTCAAAGGAAAATTCAAAACGGAAAGTCCCTTTACAAATAGCAAAATCAAAACCTCAAACATATCAAACGAATGGAAAAGAAACATCCTATTCCTGACGTTGTACACGTTTTTCCTTACGTACGAAATGATGCATTGAACCTGTTTTGATAGCTAGCATAACCTCTTATTTGTATGACAGTTGCATACAATTCCATTATATTGACAGCAATGTGTGAGTAAAACAAACATACACTTACAAGCAAAATATCAAAATAGGGATAGTGCAATTGGACAATGGCGGAATGTATCCGACAACAGAGATGTCTTTACCCATGAAAACATGAAACACTGAATAATTAAAAAAATGAAGTTATTTCAGGAAACTGAAAATGTAATATTCAAAACATTTTAATGGTAAACTTATGCCACCAAAACCGCTATATGTTAAAATGAGACACATTTTTATCGAATCTGTTTATCAACTGTGGACCGTGACCGTAGAGCTGATAATGAAGCGTCAACATTTGTCGTTTGTTCTCAAAACCATATTGGACCAGTTGTAATGCAAAATGACTTAAGAACATTATAGCTTTTCCTTTTATGTCCAATTTATTCATCTTTATTACGTTTCTGCCTGTTTTTATGCATATTCTTAATTGTTCTTGATGATGGTAATCAAGAAAGTGCGTCGGAAAATGTAAAGGGCCTACTTCAAATTTCCCTTGAAAAAGTAAAATCACAAAAATACCGGAGGCCGAGGAAAATTAAAAGGAAATTCCCTAATTAAATGGCAAAATCAAAACTCAAACACATCAACTGTCATATTCCTGACTTGGTACACGCATTTTCTTAAGTAGACAATGGTGGATTGAACCTGGTTTTATAGATAGCTAAACCTCTCACTTGAATTACAGTCCCATAAAATTGCATTATATTGACAACGATGTGTGAACAAAACAAACAGACATAAAAGGTAAAATGTCAAACCTTGGGATACAGAAGTCAACATTGTGTTATAATCTTCATCACTATAAAAACAAAGAAACAAAAAGGGATATAGACAAAGGAAATATTTAAAATGAAAGACAAAAATACAAAATTTACTAAAATACATACACACATGGGTACAATGACGGATGTACAAGAACAGAGCCACGTCATATGTAACAAAGAAACTCAACAAGGCATATACACAAAGTACATTAGCAAAATGAAAAACAAAAGTACAAACATTAACGTTATTAAGATGATCAACAACGTCAATACCCAGAATCTATACTTCTAGACCATCCTGTATTATTTGTGAAGTTGTAGGAATTATCATTGCAGAAAAATATTTCTGAGCCCAAATAATATTTATGAGGTGTTTCAAAGCACCATTCTTTTATTTGGTATTTCTATAAAATATTTAGAAACATTGAGGTAACATTGCGACTAAAGCTTGTAAAATGACAAAAGGAGTACTCATTGATAGGTTCACCTTCGTGTTTTATTAAGTGCAATGGAACGAATGTGAAATTTTACAATAGTACTGGACATGATAAAACTTTTGTATCCGATTATTTCTTCAAATAAACAAAATTTTGGATAAATTACGCATAATTTTAAGAACATTCAAGTATGAATTATCAGTTAAGTATTTGATATTAGAAACAGACACACATTTACTTGGCATTAATCTTTGTCTTCTTAATAGACAATATAATATTAACGTGACTTCATTGGTTACGATTGCTTTAATAATCATTCGAAATATAATCTAACAAATAATAGGGATAAATGGATGTTTGTAGTCATTTTGTAACATAAAAGCATTGTAAAATAAAATGTCACACAACATTTTTGCAAAACTGTAATGAAACTAAGTAAGCATGCAATCAACATAGTTTTACCTGGTACATAAGTTTCAAACCATGGGATGACAGTCGATGATACTTCGATATCTCCAGGCAATCTAACAAAACATCAATGTTAAATGACTACAGGTAAGATAATTGCACCAAAGGACGAGGTATGATAAGATGTGTTTAGCATCCTCTCGAAAAAAGTCTATATTAATATCATTGATAACCTTGTACACAAAATTGAGAACGCAATATTATTCCATGAAATGCTGTATCGGTAACAATTAGCCCCATTCTAAATATGATCGGTTATTCCAAATAATCTGAAGTCACACATGAGTTCATGATCAATTTATGCTATAAAAAACCTGACCTAGGACCTAACAAAGAGCATATTATCTAGCACAGATGAAAACACTTGGCTATTTTGCACTCTGAAGTAAAAATAATCTTTTGTTACCAAAGTCATAACAACTATTGGCATACCCATGTAAACTACTCAAAGGTGTAGTATACAAAAATAACAGAAGGTAGACATACTACACCATGACAGATCTGAAATTGTGGGTATGCAATATGAAAAATAAAATCACACATATACCGAACTATGAGGAAAATTCAAACGGAAAGTTCCTAATCAAATGGCAAAATCAAGAGCTTAAACACATCAAACGAATAGATAACAACTGTCATATTCCTGACTTGGTACAGGCATTTTCTTATGTAGAAAATGATGGATTAAATGCTGGTTATATAGCTAGCTAAACATCTCACTTGGATGATAGTCGCATCAAATTACATTATATTGACAACGATGTGTGAACAAAACAAACAGACACAAAATGCAAAAATGTCAAAAATTCTGGTACAGCAGTCAACATTGTGTTATAATCTTAATCACTATAAAACAAAGAAATATGTAACAAAGAAACACGAAACGGCATATAGACAAAGAAAATAAGTAAACTTAAAGAATACAAAATTTTACCATAGCACAATAACACAATGACGGGATGTACAAGTACAGATCCACCTCATATGTAACAAAGAAATTAAAAGGGCATATAGACAAAGCACATTTAATTAGCAAAACGAAAGACAAGAATACTAAATTTTACCATAGCACAAAACCACAATAACGGGATGTAAAAGTACAAATCGAATCACGTCAAATCAAATGTAATAAAGATAAACAAAAGACATATAGACAAAGCACATTCGGAAAAGTTTCTGAAGGAACTCCAACTCATATGAAAATAAAAATAGGTCGGCAAGAAGAGGCGCACAGTTCTTTCAAATGAATGTCATTGAAATTGACAATACGCAGTCTTGTTGTTATAACTTTCATGCTAATTACCATCTAATACGTCCAGTATGTTAATGTTAAAAGGCATGGACAAGGTTGTATAAAAGAAACACCAGAAAAGGAAGTACTGCTAATTTGACTAAAAGTCCCACTTTACCTCTTGTACTTAATGCCATAAAGAAAGGCCCAACGAACACATTATAGAAAAGAAAATGTACTGTCATGGCGATTACACATTTGCAGAAATTAAGGCTATATCTAGGATAACACTTACAGTTGACGAAAAACAAGGGTCATATCGAATTAAAAAAGAACAAAGAACAACAATATTGATGTAGTTGTCAAACCGAATTATTTTTGAAGACACAATAATGTATCGTACATGACCACAACATATTTTAATCGCTTTATAAGTTTTCTAACTCCGTAGTGTATAATACGTCAATTTAACATGTTTAACTTTTCACTCCTCCTCTACAAAATTAGAGCTTTTGGAATCATCTGTTGTCTTATATAAGGAATAGTTAGTTCGTCAGGTTTGTATGAGAAAGAGAAGCAGAAGGAGAAAAAATCGGATGATAATGGTCTTATGTTTTCTCCTCCATTCCGCACTATGAAAGTGGTATAAAGTCTGCAAAGTTTTGCAGACGTTGAAAATGAACCAAAAGAAGATAGAGTTAACATAAAGGAAGTATTATTTGTTCTTTTTGGGTCTAAGTACCTTTCTATACCATAACTATTTAATCCTAGATATAGTACGACTAATACGAATTCAATTTAATGTGGATGTTAATAAATGTCAATTTTGTATTTCAATGTTCAATATCGAAACTATAGTGTTCTTTTAGTGAACTGGTTTTATAAATCTTTTTAAATAAAGGAAATGAAATATAAAGCCTAAAATACTAAAATGAAAAAATAAAAAAATAATAATGAAATATAAGTGATGGCCGTACGTTGACCCATATCTGTTTATAATTACGTCATTTTGTATCTGGTGCTACTTGCCAGTTGTTTCATCGGCAATTGTTCCTTATTTGTTATATTAACATAAAACAACAAAAGAAGAAAATAATAAAAAAAAAAAAATGCAAGAAATAAATTCTGCAAGAAATAAATAAAAAAGGTTGAAACTTGTAAGATTTGAATATAAGATTTCTCGAGCAAGTACATGTAGTTTTTTTTTAAATCTTTAGTTTACCGGCTAGCCACATGAACTGCATAAGTAGGCTTGTATAAAAGTTAGAATTTTTCCTTCGACATGCCAATCCATGTTATTAAGGGGAAACACTAAATTTTTCTCTTTGTAATTTTTCTTATATTAATTTTATATCATTGAAAAGGTAGGGGTCCATGCATCATCTGCCGAAGTCTTGGTGAAATTCACAGCTACATTTTATGTTTAGGTTATATTTATCATAACCAGTTTTGGGTACCCTAAAGAACGGTCGAAAACACTACTAGGTGTATATCATTTGTGTGTTTTTGTACATGTTGTCATTAGAAATACCAACGACTATTACAAAATGCATAGAAGAAACATATTTAAAGTAAAACTGAAATATCATGGTAATACTAATAGCCTGAATGTAAAAAAATGTATTTTAATTATTGAGAAGGCAAGAAATCTCGTCAGCTCAGATAACACATTTTTTTTATCAAACTTTGCCAGAAAATTAGTTTCTCATTTAATTCCTGCAAAATAGCTTAATCATTTATTGGTTATAAATCTTGAAAATTGCAAACTTTTCTCGAATTTGACCGTTTGAAATTTAAAAATCTTTAAACAAATTGGTGCACAAGGCACAAGAAAAACGAAAAAAAAAAAAAGAAAATAGGACAAAATTTGATTTCCCCTACATAACCTTCAACAGACTGTCTTTGCATTATTTTTATGTGCATAAGTAAAATTGTACTGTCCCAATTATAATTGTAATTAAGTTTATAATGGAAAACAGTAATATTCAGTATGAGACGAGTATCATTGGGACGAATTGACATCTCACAATTATCTCCCAGACTACAAAATGCCCTGTCATCAATATCAGACGCTATTAGAAATCATTTTTTGACAGTCTGTCACTATCTAAGTACTATCTATGTCCTAATGTAGATTATCTATTAGCATAATCTTGTACTAGAATTGATGTTCAGATGATATCTTCTACAATAGTGCCCTTTACATATGTAAAAGAAACAAAGACATACAGTTAAGTACAAACGCTGTATAAACGGCTTAGCATTAAAACCATATAACTTCTTTATGTAATCCATTTGTTCAATTCGAATTGCCCAAACCTTCCAACATTATTTTTGCTAAATGATGCCACGAGACACTATAGTCAGTATAGTCGTTCCAGAACTCCTTTGTACATTGGTGTTTTTTAAAGCATTTCATGTATGAATGGTAATTGTCTACCTTTTCATCTTTTGCTTATTGATCCTTAAAAAAAGTTAATTAATTTAATGCTTGGTGGTGTCTAATATGTACAGTTTATTGGATCTGTTTGCATCATTCTCACAGCCAAATGTAAACAGCATAAAATGGTAGATCACTGTTTAAATTACTGCTATAGTAAAACGCACAAATGACTTTCAGTACATGTGTAAGAGTTGTCTCCCATATATCAGGGCTACCCTCTTAAACCAATGAAACAAATAATCACGTAAGAACTATATGTATATTTGATTAAAAACAGTAAACAATAATCTTTATTTTCTTTTAACGAAAACATGAGAAAACCGCCGTGCATTTGGAAATCGTCGCATTTTGTGTCTGGATGGTGCTTGTTGAAACAAGGATATGCTTATTTCTGGTCTGTTAGAAAAGTTCATGATAATCTACATATTTTTATTTTTATCGCTTAAAGTTACCGAAAACTTTTATCCTGAAAACGGAACATCTAATTGCCAGTCATAACACTTTGTCAAAACTCGATCCTGTCTGTAAAAATCTTAGTTTCAATTCATGCAATTATAAATGCTGTATTACGACTTGTTAAAGCTAAACCACATCGAACAAAAGGTTATGACCCGACAAATCATGAGAAATGCAGACTAAAGTATACAAAACACTTCACACAAAGGCTGAGAAACAAAATCTGAACCAAAACCGTTGGTGGTGAAAATTGTCCACCCATTAATTACAATGTGTGTTTTCTATATAATTTCATTCTACCATATAATTAGACCAATGAACATTGAAATTGAGGTAACGTATCAGTGAGACATGTCTGACGATCATAGACTCTAACAATCATCTCACGAGGATTGTTGATAATAGTGGTCCTATTAGACCTTTTCAACAATTGCCTACACCTACAGTTGACAACGACTACGACAGGTAAAATGTTAGTGGTCGTCTGAAAAGTATTAAATGTTGTATATAAATGTTATTGGTCAGTTATTTAATTGAAAATGAAAAAAAAAAAAACATGTTTGTTTATTTCCATTTATGACAACGATATTTGTTTATTTAAGTTGTAAACCATTTACTGATTTAAATTCTTAAGTACAATTTTTGATTGAGTATGAATAAGAGTCTGGATGGGATTTACAGAATAGACATAAATGTACCAAAACTACAGAATTAAGGGCAAAAATAGAAGAAAAAGAATAGAGAATACTGGGGTGCTAAAATATGCTAAGTACAGAGAATAGAGAATAATTGGTAACATAAAATACGGCATAGAGAATAATGGACAAAATAAAAGAAGAATACAGAAAAATGAGTAAAATAAAAGAAGAGGAAAAGTGCTAAAAATAAGAGAATACATAATTAAGGGACCCCTATCCCGACCCTCGCAAACGAATAAAAGGAAATATTTAATATTCTATTCTTTTTTATAAGATAAGATTCTTGCTACTTTAAAAAAAATTGTAAATATGTAAACAGACAATTATTTTATGTCTTTAGACAAGGGTGGAACATCACTATACACAGTCCGTTATTTTTGCCTCGGATGCCTTCACAATGCACTGCCACATGTGGAGCAGGATCTGCTTACCTTTCCGGAGCACCTGAGCTCATCCCCAGTTTTTGGTGGGGTTCGTGTTGCTAAGTCTTAAGTTTTCTATGTTGTGTCTTGTGTACTATTATTTGTCTGTATATTTTTTATTTTTAGCCATGGCGTTCTCAGTTTGTTTTCGATCTCTGAGTTTGACTGTCCCTCTGGTATCAATTGCCCCTCTTTTAAACTTTGTATGTTTTATCAATTCACTCATGCTATGTCCAAAATAATCAATGATAATGTGTACAGAACATATAGATTAGGCGAATGTCCTATTTCATATTTTAATTATATATATTTTTCAATAAAATTAGCACACAACAGACTTTAATCATAATGAGAAAAGGCGTGATCTCCAATACTGTAGGAAAATCAGTACCTAGCTGCTAAATCTTAACGACTCTGACAAAACAAAGAGATAAATAATATCGTTAGCTAAAATTCTACCGAGAAAAGAACGTACCGGTATTACGGGGTTGAAAAAGACATCACTCATGTGGTGGGTTGAAAAAAAAAGGTTAGGTGGCGGGTGAAATAAATAAAACAACATTAGGACGCAAAACAAAAATAGATAAGAGAAGAGAAGAAAACCGAATCGTAGATCAACTAAAGGAAACTTTCGAAGACACAAATCGGGGAAAAGAGAAAGGTCAATTTTCACATAGGAGAAACCAAAGTTGTATGAAAAACACTGACTCCGTAAAACTGCTATCAACACAAGAGCTCCGACAGGATAGACTATTCAGTTCAAGTTTCTTTCAACAGACTAGACTTTTTTCCCGTGATGATAATGCCCGGGAATGGAGAAAATGTTTCAAAAACAAAGGGACAAGGTTTTACCATTCGGGCCGAAGACAACTTATAAAAGTCAATTATATTCAATATGTACAACAAGTATAATGAAGGTCTGTTGAGAAGCAACATCTACAATGTCCACAAGTGTGCTTCGGACACGTTACGGACAGGCAGATGGTCCCGTTACAATGTCCTAATATGGAACGCCAAAACTGTCTTGTTATGACCATTTTCATTATATGATGTGCATTTACCTTTATATGATGTGCACTTGTCATTATATGATGTGCAAACACCTTTATATGATGTGCAAATATCCTTATATGATGTGCAAATATCCTTATAAGATGTGCAAACATCATTATATGATGTACAAACATACTTATATGATGTGCATATAAATGGCTGATATTTTGTTCGAGCATATTGTTTTTGTTAAATTGTTTAACATTTCATACCGATATAACATGTTACTTTTATTATTCTTCCTTAGTTTATTTATTTTGAATTTACATTGTATCATAGGTCAAATTTATTTGTTCAGTGTATGTTCAATGGTGTTACTATGTCCTTTGATTGAGTTAAGCTATTTCAGTTGATATTTTATAGTGTGTCTTTCTATGTTGTGATGTTACACTATTGTTTTAGAAAAAGGGTGAAGGTTTGGTACCAATAAAACGTTTAAACCCGCTGCATTTGTTTGCACCTGTCCTAAGTCAGGAATCTGATGTTCAGTAGTTGTCGTTTGTTGATGTGGTTCATAAATGTTTCTCGTTTCTCGTTTTATATAGATTAGACCGTTGGTTTTCCCGTTTGAATGGTTTTACACTAGTAATTTTGGGGCCCTTTATAGCTTACTGTTCGGTGTGAGCCTAGGCTCCGTGTTGAAGACCGTACTTTGACCTATAATGGTTTACATTTATAAATTTTGACTTGGATGGAGAGTTGTCTCATTGGCACTCATACCACATCTTCTTATATCTATTATATGATGCGCAAATATACTTATATGATGTGCAAATGTACTTATATGATGTGAAAACATTCTTATATGATGTGCAAATATACTTATATGATGTGCAAATGTACTTATATGATGTGCAAAGATTCTTATATGATGTGCAAATATACTTATATGAAGTGCAAATATACTTATATGATGTGCAAATGTACTTATATGATGTGAAAACATTCTTATATGATGTGCAAATGTATTTATATGATGTGCAAATATACTTATATGATGTGCAAATGTACTTATATGATGTGAAAACATTCTTATATGATGTGCAAATGTATTTATATGATGTGCAAATATACTTATATGATGTGCAAATGTTCTTATATGATGTGCAAAGATTCTTATATGATGTGCAAATATACTTATATGAAGTGCAAATATACTTATATGATGTGCAAATATCCTTATACGATGTGCATTTTCCCTTATATTATGTGCAAACATCTTTATGTTATGTGGTTGTGTCATCATATTATGTGCTTGTGATCTTATATCATGTGGTTCGGTTTACTTCATTATATGATGTCGAAACGTCATTATATGATGTGGTTTCATCTTCGTTATGGTCAATGAACATGATTACGATTAGAATGATTACTGTCTACGTCATAACTGATTCCGATCTGCTACTGCGGAGTTAACAAAACCCGTCTCAAATTTGTAGCTATTGTTAGCGAAATTGCATTTCATAGGAAAAATGCGACAGTGCAATTTAACAAAAATCAACGTTTCAATCATTTCGGAGGAAGATTAGGATCAATTAATACAGTATCTATTTAAAGAATTTTCCGGCTGCGGCGAAAATATGATGAAACAAATTTTGTGGCTCTTTATAGGTTGCTGTTTTGTTTGAGCAAAGGCTCCATGTTGAAGGCCGTACTTTGGCCTATAATTCTTTCCTTTTACAAATTTTGACTTGGATGGAGAGTTGTCCTCATTGGCACTCATACCACATCTTCTTATTTCTATTCATTGCAAAGACACCAATGAACTCACAATCAGTTTTAAAATATTTCATAACAATAGCTATAAAATTATCTACTCATGCATAATCATACCGGTATGGATGATTGATTCATTGGTGTTTAACGCCACTTTCGACACTATCATGCTATTTCGAGGCGGTGAGTTTATATTTGTGGAGGAAGCCGAAGTGCCCGGAGAGAACCACCAGCCTTCTGTAGGAAAACTGACAACTCTAGTCAATAAAGATTGGGGTCGAGCTTACCTGCCATGTGTGGGATTCGAACTCACAACCTAAGTGTTGACAGACTAGTGATACAGTAATTCGACTACGTAGCTACTTAGACCATTCGGCCACCGAGTCCCCCCTCCCCCCCCGAAATGGATTAAAGGAGATATGGGATGAACTTCAACTCGGTGCTTCACATTTGCGTGCAGCTTTTTATTATGTTTTCGTGCATTTATTTCACAGCTTCAACTAGATGATTATGGATGGATGCTTGACGTCCAGCTGCAAATTGATATGCATATTCGTACGAGAACATGTTAATGTGATATGAATATTAACCCTGCTTTGTACTAGACCGACAACCTGAGTCGGATTTTCAACATGCTATTTCACAGGAAGACATGTCGCCTTAACCGGACACATTATTCTGATTCCGAGCCGACCAGTCTTTGCTCTTACTCCTTAATTTCGCGTGCTTAGCAGGGAAGCAGCAAATTTCGATTTTCAAGTCTTTGGTTCAAACCCACGACTTCCCGCACTCGAGGCGAATATGCTACCACGAAAGCACCGCCACTAGACAGAAACTCGCTATATAAAAGGTTTCGTGGAAACCGCTCATATATACACCTCCAGACTCAAGTAAACACGGCTAAAGTACCGAGCATTGATTATTTTTTTATTTTGGCGAGTGGGGGCATGTTTTTTGTAAATGTTTGATTCCAAATTTTTGAAAGAAATTTTATCTATTTCAGAAGGAAGCGAAATAGTTTGTTTCAATTGAAAATGAGGCGAAAATAAAACAATAATGAAATTAAAAAAAAATAACCATGTTATTGAAAAAAATCGAAAATATGTTTGTCCTCAGCACAAGGAAATCATGACACGTGCTCCTGCCCACACTAGATGAACTAGCCAATCTGATTAAGATACAATGTACAGATCATCTGTCTAAGCTTTGGATACAAGGATCTGACAACACTTCATTTTACCTTCTGTTCTGGTAAATATTACATCAGCCAATGAAATTTCAGCCTTCAAATTTATGAAGGTGTGTATCAATCCGACAAAACCAGAGAATCCAAATGGTCTTTAAAACAGAAATAGAATGGAGCGTTTTCAGATCCGCGTAAGCAAAGCTTCGACACAATATCTGTAATTTAATCAGATTGGTGATTAAATTAACATAAAAAACTGCATTAATTTATTGTTTACTGAGGCCTGTTGGTCTCTTATAGATAGGGATTGTGTTTTGTATTTTGATTTTTTTAAGTGAAGATTTACGGCGGCGGCTTTTAATATTTTGCGTTTCTCTTGAAAACTACAACAGATTAAAAAAAAAAAAAAAAAAAACAAATAGTGCAATGTGTTTGAAGATATTCTATAGTAAAGGTACCATTTGGGCTGTTTGGGCTCTAATGAGTTTAGTTGTTTTATTGCCTATTATCTTAATAACTTATCTATAGAAAACCTTTCCTTACAAAATGGTATAGACAAGAACAGATTTAGAAATAAATAAATTATAATTATGGTCATTTTCTTTCATTGTGGGTGGGGACGACGTGGGAGGAAACATGAGCATTTCTCTTATTTTTCAAGTCTTGACCTTGAAGAAAGAAAAACAAAACAAAACAATCACGACCCCCTTTCCGAAGACATAAACATTTCACCCCTCAAAAAGTCACCACCGAACAATCACACACACACACACATTTCTCAATACTTTTGTTCGTTAAAACAAATAAAAACGCATTAAGTTTCTATTGCTTTATAAGTTTAAAATATTGCGTCAGTAGTGGATCTAGAACTTCAAGTGTGGAAGTTGTTTGCGACTTTGAGGAACTTAATTTGGATATGCCGGTTATTGTCTCATTGATATTTACCACACCTTCATTCGATATAAGCTTCAGATAAAAAAAAAAAAATACTCTGCTAGAAGAAATTGTTAAAACTTTTTTTTCAGGTTTTGATAATTGAGGCGAGCTCAGCGAGGCGTAAAATTGATGTCTAACGAATCAAAACTATTATTTTTACTGTAAAGCGGGGACGGGGGGTACGATGAGGTCGAACCCTGAACAGGTAGGGCAAGTATGGACACACCTTTCAAGCTTGATACAGCTCTGAATTTTGATATGATTAAATATCTGACACATCATAGGTTTGTGACACATAATGAATGTGGTCTAAGATTTTAAAAAGATGAAAATGGACATTTACCTATTATAATGTCCAATATCCAAAATCTAAATATATTGTTAGATTCAGCATATCAAAGAACAATAAGAATTGTTTGTTTTGGTATCGTGTTGGCCCCTAATTCCTAAACAGTTTTGTCTGGCAACAAAATATTTACGGACGACGAAGACATCGCCATAACATTATACGGTGGCAAATCTATAACTATAAAAAATGAATACCACCTTTCCATCCAAAAAAAAAGAATTAATTCAAAGGCCCCTTAATTAATTTCTTCCTATCCCTCTTATTGGGGTTACAAATGACCGGTCCCTTATATGAGTCATTACCCTATCAATGTTCGATTTTTTCCCCATTTTGGGTCTATCTTAAGAAAAGTAATATATAAGAGAAACTTGAACAGCTAAAATGATCAGCAAGGCATATTTACAAAAATGAACATACTGTAAATTCATATAATAACTTTTATAGAAAAACGCTAACGCTAGGTATAAAGATATTGACAAATATAATGCCTACCCTTGTTAAAATGAGCATAGAGCATGGCATAAAAGAATTATTTCTTAAATTTAATACCTATAATCGTATGTTCATTATTGTAGACCCTGTATGTTTATTATTGTAGACCCATCGATTAAAACTGAAATTGCAATTCATATTTTGACAATTTTCCAACAATATTAGATGTGATCTTTTTCATCTTAAAACGAGGTACCAACAAGCCAAGGTTTATCTCTTTTAAATCTCAACCATTTTCAAACGATTGCTACAGATTTGCGCCAGGTTTATAGTTAGTTATTCCACAGAAGCAGAGTGAAATCAGTTATGACGTAGACAGTAATCGTTCTAATCGTAATCATGTTCATTGACCATAACTACGATGATGAAAGCACATCATATAAGGAAGTAAACCGAACCACATCATATAAGATTACAACCACATCATATAATGACACAACCACATCATATAAAGCTGATTGTACATAATATAGGTACATTTGCACATCATATAAGAATATTTGCACATCATATAAGTATATTTGCACATCATATAAGGATCTTTGCACATCATATAAGTACATTTGCACATCATATAAATATATTTTCCCATCATATAAGGATATTTGCACATCGTATAAGAATATTTGCACATTATATAAGAATGTTTGCACATCATATAAGTACATTTGTACATCATATAAGTACATTTGCACATCATATAAATATATTTGCACATCTTATAAGGATGCTTTGACATCATATAAGGATGTTTTGACATCATATAAGGAAACTTGCACATAATATAAGGATATTTGCACATCACATAAAGGTGTTTGTACATCATATAATGACAAGTGCACATCATATAAAGGTAAATGCACATCATATAATGAAAATGGTCATAACAAGACAGTTTTGGCGTTCCATATCCTATCCGTAACTTTGTTACGATGGGGATTGTAACATATAGAGTCATAAAAATCATTCCAAAAACGAGTCGGGAAGCGAAGACGGCATCCATGGAAAACTCATACAACTAGATATCAACAAACAGAATACCGAAGATGCAAAAGTTTCGGATGTGAATAGGATGACGATTATTTTTAAAGGTTTGAAAGTGAACTGATTTATATTTTTTTACATATGATAAGAAGTATAAGAAAGAAAGAAATTCACAATAACTATTTGCAAATTATTCGTTCATACTTTTTATAATATCGTTAAAATAAAATATTTAGATAAGTACATTTTGTACTAAGTTTATGTTATATTCATGTTATACATGAATTTTTTTTGTCTTTGAGACGACCCTCCATTTTACCTGTAAACTGTAGGAGTCATTAGTCGGTGTCGAGAGTTGTTGAAAAGGTCTTTTACTTAAACATGTAGTACTATGAATACTGAACTAGTAACGTGAACTTACTACCGATAATCATTGAACAATCTGCAGGAGAAACTTGCATATAGTGTGACCACCCTGCAAGGTTCTATCTTATAAATTGTGTAATACAAAGTCGTGGAGTTAAGTTAATAACTTTGAAAATCATGTACTAAGTAATTTATGCAATTACAAATCAGTGTAAAATAAATCCAACGTCACTTTTTGTAAACGAGCACGCGTGTTATCTCGAGTAGAAAATGTCCCATTTTGTTCATATCAGCAATAATTATGCCAGACAATGGATAACATTTGTTATGTAAAGGTAGCATACAACACTTACCCTAGAATATCAATTGAATCACAATTAAAAGTGGGTTTCCACGTTTTCCTATCAATGCACTCATAATCTGGAATATAAAATATTGGATTTAATACGTAAGAGGACTATTAGTTATAATACATAATTAAAAATCGTTAACAAAATTAATCATTTCTTAGAAATGTTGGACCCAACAGAGTAAGATTCTTTATATATTATGGCAAGAATGCCAGTATAATTATTTCCATTATATTATTACTAAATGACTTATTAATCACTCTTAACAAAGTTAATAAAACAAGTTTTATCTGGGGAATGTTCGGCACTGCAAGCTCTTTTAATTAAAGTATGCAAATAACTTCAACATTATTGTGTAAAAGTTGTCAATCGAATACTTTAACATTTTCTCATTTTTCAAACTGAAAATTTGAAATAAGGAGATGCGACATACTAGCATTTTGTCTACCAGATACAAATACTTGTTATCAACTACTATAATTGTTTTCGTATGATCTTCAATAAAGTGAAAACTCATATCACTTCGAACAAACGAACAACACATTTAATATACCGTAACAAACAACGACCACTGAATCACAGGCACATGGTTGAGGTGCCCAACTCTCCTATTACTTAGGACAAGATAAGAACAAACCACACAGATCAGTTGAAAAGAGCTCAATACAAAGCAAACTATATAAATAACAAAAGACACAAAGTATCGATTTGGACGCACTGAAGGTACTGAAGGCTAGTGCATAGTCAATAACAATTACTAAATGTTTCATTATATTGTGCTGCACATGACCACTTTTAACAAGATATTTTTATTGTATATGTCATTAGCATGCAAACCAAAGGTTTGGTCTTTTCGTGATAGTCACGATTACTATCAGATTATACCATTAATCCTCTCGTATTTTGTTTCTTTATAAGAGTAAGAAAAGTGTTAAATTTTGACCTTTTCTATTATTGAACTTTGAATGTTCAAAATTTACCCAATCAAACTTTTGATAACAAATACAAATATGTACAAATAAAGCTAAATTAGTCGCCTCACAAAGATGTATTTACATACCTGGTGATAAAATGTCTTTAATGGAACATGTCTTAGGATAACAGGAACAATTTTCCTCGGATAGTACACAATAACATTGATGTTTTGGCCTGACTATAAAATCATAACCTCTCGTATAATCACAGCGACATAACCTATCCTCTTTCGTTGTACCATTATTAAAAATCATTTGTCCTTCATCGCTGCAGATCGATTTTTAAAAGCACAGCGACTGTTCCCAGAAGACCAGAATTTATTTGGTTGGTAAAAATCATTGTCACAATCAGCACCTTGAATTGACCCGGCAATTGTAAGTTTTCGTTCTATATTGAAACATATTGCACATAGATTTTATTCACAAAACGTTAAACACAAATATGACTTACATATAATGGGAGACCATATGAATACTTACTAGTTTAATTAACATAAACATTAGCTTCATTAAGAGTTTTCAAACATAAAGATATAATGCTCTCACGGATTAATTTGTTTTTATTTTAAAGTTACCTTCAGTTGATCATTTTGCTAAATGTTTAGTTAAGTTAAGCTGTTCTGTAAGTCGATATCGATATATTAGGAACAACAAATGTAAAGTAAAATGAGTTATCTTATATAAACATGATAAAGCTGAGTATTGATGATATTTCATTAAAACAGAAATCATATCTTTTCTATTAAGTGAAAACTACATTTATGTTGATATAATACAATACGAAGGTTAAACATGTTTTGTGAGATGCTAAACATTGAAAGATTTTGAAATATACTTGATGAATTATACTCTTTACACACAGGTCCTAATTCTAGATGAATTGATATAGTTTATCAAGCTTCCTTATCCATTTAACAAATAACAATGATACATGTAATTATCGGAAATTGTAACAGACCTTCACCGCCGGTCTACTAGACATGTCCTGACTAGGATCTACAGTCAGAAAATTATGAGAACAAAGTAAAATAACAAAATAAGTTGTCACATTGGCACTCATACCACATCTTCTTATATCTATAAACAGTAAAAGTATAAAAGAATAATATAACACGTTATTTTAGATGATAAACAATACTAGTACCTAGAATATATACTTCAAGACACTCGTGCATTATTTGTGAAGTTGATATAGAAAACGTATCAATTTATGAGCAAGTACAATTGCATCAAAGTTTTTATGAAAGCTCCTTTCTTTTTTTTTTTCTTTGCTATTGTAATACATGTACCTTCCATCTTTATTTGAGTACATAATCTGCAAATTATATCCTAGTAATGAGCACTTCAGTGTTGACATGAATTTTCCTGCTATTGTCATAATTTACATTATATGTTAACAAATTTAGAATATTTCGAAAAACTTATGATGTTCTACCAAGTAAGCATGGTAAACAGATTACCTCAGCTGTGTTTGACAAAAACTTTCTGAATTTTAGGTTCCTCTATTCTTTTCAACCTTTATTTATTGTACCGTTTAATTTATTTCGATTTTGGAGCACACAACTTTAATCCTGGTATCACGGATGAGTTTTTTTTTCATTTGTTTGTGCTTTTTTCAGATTACTTGATCGGTGTGAGAAAAGATTTCTCCTCACTAATGAAATATCTGTTCTCGACAAATGATTGGTCGAAATTTAATTATGACGTCAAATGTCCTTTGTTTCTTCTGAGTTGTCATATTGTGACGTAATAAAAAGGCGACTATACTGATGACGTCACATATGAAGAACACAACTTTCTGCAATTCTATGAAAAGGATGGTTATAAATCATTAGAGAAACAGATTCAACCACTATAACTCGTGTATTACGATACATTTCGCCACTCTCAACAGTTAAATTTTAATTATTTAAAGAACTTGGCAAACCTTGTGCTAAATATATGAAAAGTTAATTGTCTCGAGTGGACAAAATAGTGTTGAACAGTGGTATACTACTGTTGCCTTTATTTATGCAGTGGTGGAATCTATATATTTCTATTAGGATAGAAGAAAACGTAATATATTACATTTTCATCTGTCTTAATGACGATGATTACAGTTATAGACAATAAAAATAAATGCATTACCAGGTGCTTCAAAATCTGGATTTTCTCTGCAAAATTCGGTGAAATTGTTTTTATTTTGATCATACAAGCAAAAGTATCTATCACAAATTTCACACGATGCTTCTGATCTTTGTTTCCAGTATGCTTGAACAGGACACTGAAAACTATAAATAGCTTCAAATGTCTTGTATAATAACAGAATCTGAAAAAGTTAAGTATGCGATAGTTATGTCAGTTAACAGATGTTGTTTACATTGTAGTGTATGCAGAATGTTTATATTTAATCATAATAAAACAATGTTTACTTAAAAATGTTACAATTTTGTTTAAGAAGGATACATCATATTTCGTAAAACAAAATCACTCTGATCCAAAAAAAAAACAATTCTCCAGAACTGACATCATCAAGATTAATATTTGATTTGATTGACAACTTGTTTTTCGAAATTTGGAGGAGGAGTATGAATTTTTCAACACACAATAAGTTTTCCTAAAGAAACCAACTGTGCTCCTTGTTTTGCTCATTTGTTTTCATAGTTGTTTTAGACAAACTTCATGCATATGATTACGATTGAGAATAAGCTAGTATTTATCATGTTATTCTTGAACTTCCTGTTTCGATATATAGACGAGGTCCTCACACTGATTAGTTCGAAGATTGTTTACTATGTTGACCGCAGATACCTTTCTTAACTTATATAAAACAGGATACTACAGATACAGTTATGTCTGCCTCATATGTAATATTCTAAGTATCAAATTTTCAGCAATGCCTGCATATGTAGTATATAATTTCCAGTTGATGCGATACTCAAAGGTCTGTGAATAGAATTGAACTTGTATATGGGGTCCACGACAGGTACCACATGTAGAGTAATAACTGCTTTTCCGGAGCACCTACCTGCGGTCATCAAAGGTGATTGGTGGAGTCATGCTTTACCTTGCTATGCAGTTTTACTTGGATCTGTTCTTCTTGTTTTTAGTAATAGTGAATGTCCTTTTGGTATCTTTCGTGTCTTTTAGTATTGAAATTACATATTAATTAAAAATGGCTTTGAGTGATAACATTTTTTCACGGCTCACTTCATGATTCCAGCAGCGCCTGTATATGGAGCATGTATCTCCCAGATAAATTATTCTAGAGCTTGTATTTCCTATGACAAAATCATAGTGATGTTGCTTAAAATGAAGCTATTGAACAAGAATCACTATGTCGACCAACCCGGTCACGTTTTAGTTTTAAGTTTACATGCTATTAGTTGTATTTGAACTTTGCATGCCTATTTTACCAGAAGAGTCGAATGTTGCTGGACATTGTGATCTTTTGAACTCTATTCGTTTGATAATTTCAAGCAATACTATTTTATTTAAATTTGTTAACGATGTAAGTATTCGAGTATTTAAACTTTAAACTTTTTCATTCGTGAATGTAAAACATGTACCCCAAAGTATATGTGATCAGTGTTGAGTGTGCTTTAATATATTTTTATGTATATATAGATTCGTACAACCAACTTACCAGGCAAACACTGTATAATTGCATGTTGAAGCGCTTTGAAACCAGTCTGAATGCTTAAAAAGAAATTGGATGTCACGGAAAGGAAATGTATTGAAACAATCTAGCGTTTTGGATGTATAAGCCGTTATATTATTTACAGTGTTGTGTCTGAATTTATATATATATAAGTCTGAAAATTGAACCTAACAGTGAAAAAGTAACTTAGATTTTTAGACTGACAAATGTTTGTCCCTCAACGGATTCGAATTTGCACCTTTGATACACTTCAGCACCAATCGCTTAGCCTTATCGCAAGCGCTCTATACCACTCGACCACATTCGCTTTAAAAAGAATATAACTTCAATGGTCGTAGTGTTACCATGTCGCGTAAGACGAATCTAGAGATGAACGTAATACATGTATTTATATCTATATAAGCCTATTCGAGACATTATTTTAACACTGAAGTTGAGGAATATACTCCGTTTCTAGTTCCGTTTTGGTTTAGAAATAAAAGATCGGGTTATTTTAATGACATTAACAGTACAACATGTACAAAACAAGTTTTTTTTTAAAGAAAACTCTCATATCTATGAAACATTATATCGTTAATGTCATCAGCAAAAATGTTTTAATAACAAAGGGTGGTAATTATACCCTACATTATATATAAGGACATTTACAACTCAGTTGAATACAGAATAGAGCTAAGTTGCTGACATTTTAACCATCATTTATAAATGAAATTGAGAATGGAAATGGGAATGTGTCAAAGAGACAAAAATACCGGTTTATATGTTACAGTGAATATGTAAATTCAGGGATTTTGTAAAATCGATAAAATTTCAGGGATTTTGTATAATCGCTGAACTGAAAAGTGATTCTAAAATATCTAGTAGCTTTGACTAGGATTTTACAAAATCACTGATATAAGTAGGATCTTTTCTTATAGATTGCATGATTAAATTTAGGAATTTGTACAAACACATTTATCTGATTGATTAAAAATTCTTTAAAAAGTGGTAAGGTTTGTTTTAAAGTGCTTCTTTAATTACTGAAACAAAAACAATTGCATCAAATTGTATAATCAAATACAAAGGCAGTACACTGGAGTGATTCCCGTCACGAAAGAACAACAAACAAATGGTAAGAGTACGATATTGATTGGTTTAGTTTATTTGATCCAGTGGCAAATATTACATGCATATCAGGACAAGAACATCTTATTTTGACATGCAAATTCAGATATAAAACACAAAAAGGGTTATATTATTAACTTGCAGTATATATAAAAGCCATTTATATCCACAAAAAAACTAATAAATGAGACAACAGATACATGTACTACTATAAGTATATGAAATAATACTTTGTTTTGTACATGCATTTCTATGAAAAGATATCTAACCACAAGATAGACCACCTTGATCATTTTACATGTCTAACTTACATTGGTCCTATCTCGATAAATCTTTAAAAAGTTTCTATACTTTCTCAATATTTAGATCAGCATCAAATAAAAAGTAAATAATATTTAATGTAGGTATGAAGTTCTTCAATATGGAAATGTAAAAAAAATTCATTATGAAAAGGGTACCTACCGAAGATGTCAATCAAACTTATCATGCAAGTAAATTGTTGTCTTAATAACAGTTCATTTGCATTTTTCATCATCACTGTACAACAGTTTTAACTAGTAATGTTTTTGAAAGAAATATATTTTAAAATTATAGGTCTGTTTATCAACATGAAATTTCAATCTAAAGTTGATCTTGGTCAAATGTGTCTAGGTTTTAGAAAAATAATTGATAGTCAAGTGGGTGTGTGGAATGGTTTTTACTGTCGGTCGTCAGACGCCCTCTTCTCACTAGTATTAGTCATATTAAGACAAACAGATTTATACTGTCAAGTTTAAACTTATAATCAGTTATTTTACAAAATATCGAGCAATAATTAAAACTAACTAATTATACCATAGATTTTACAAAATCCCTGATTTTACAAATTTACTGTTACATATATATCTAAATTCACAAAATTAGCATTACAAATTATGATTTTGTTTTGTTTGATTATCAAAATAACAATGTAATTAACCTGGTGCCTTCCTGTTACATGTGTAATGACAGTATTTGATAAAATATCCAACCTATGAATGGAAATTTATTAAATAAAGGGTAATAAAATGGTTCAAGTTAGTGTGTACCTTGCAAATATCATTTTTCTATCACAAATAAAGTGAAGTAGAATTTAAAATAAGGAAAATAATCCTGCAGATAATTTTAAGAAACGGGAACTAGCAGTTCAATTTAGAGATATACATGTATATTCCCGGATAAGAAAATTTACCTAAATCATGTATTACCAATATCTGTTTACATGTATATATGGGAATTGCAGAATCATTACTACAGTATATTTCTAATTATGTTTATAATGTCATTCAACAAATTTTGTTGAGTGTCCAGGTGATATTCACACCACAAGTTTCTTGTCATGTGTTACTGATACATCACCACTGCGATCGATAGATCATATAAGAAAAATATGCGTGCCATGTGCAGACTATTGTCTTTCCTTTTGATATGAACTAAAAAGTATGAAAACTGAAGATGATTTTCTAGATTAACAAATACAATTGAAACATATAATAGAAATATGTTGGATTGGATGTTTTTAATAAAATTACCGAAATTAAGTTTAGATTGTATTTTCTTCTTTCAAATCCGTAAAAAAATCAAAAGAAATTTTTGAAAATATTATTCATAGAAGTATTAAAGTGCAAGCATACAGCATGCTGCCCGTTGAAAAATATAAAGATGTCTGTTTTAACGCATCAAAAGCTAAACACAAAACAACTATTTAATGTGGTGTCCACAGGATAAACAAAACCATGTTTAAAGTGTTGACTGGTAAGTAACTCGCATTTGTGAAATTATATGACTTTTGTGCAATGCACATGTTCTCTATACAAATACTTGAAACAGTTACTTGAATAAATATACTAGTATTTTCTTGTTTCAATTATCTTTTTCAAATCAAAATCATTCATGTAATTGACATAACAAACTTGTTACTGGATTGTAATGTCGTATATTGTATTGTATAATGTACGCTGAGGGTAAAGAGAGTATGTGTAGTTTTAGTGTGTACGGTTTGCAGATTGGCCTGCATATGTGAAATGACACACATCAGTTTTACGAAAACAACAAGTACTCTGATTATGTTAAGCTACTCTGACAAACACACTATAGTCCCGTACAAACGACCCACTTTTCTTGACTTTTTAGGCATTTATGATAATTATTATTTCATTTTAAGATATATATAATGAATGAAATTAAAGAACAAAAAATGAAAAATATTTTGTGAAAGTCAAATATGAAAATATAATAAAGTATAAATAAAAAAGTCACATGCAAGCCTAGGTTGGTAATTGGCGAAGAAAACTAAAAGATGGCTAAACATATTCATTGAAAAACTCAATCTGTGTTATAAATGATTACGTAATTCTCTAAACTAACGGAATCGAAATCATAAACAACTCTGTATTGGGCAATATAGAATGGTAGCTGTAAGTGTGTATACAATTTAATCACTCCTGAGATTTGTAAAAGACGTTAAACTTTATAAATGTATATTATGTACTGTGTGCATAGAATAAAGACACAGTTACCTGGCTTTAGAGTTCCCAGTCTAAAATACCAGCCATTGAAATCGTTTCTACTACGTCAAGGTAATTTATTCATTTGATATACCATTTATCAGTGGAAAAATTCCTAAAAGTTCATTGGCATTTGTATTTATTTATTTATCAATGAATCCAATGAATAATCAAAAGTCATTTGTCAAACAACAATGTCATAAAGTACACGTTTTATAGCTTACATGCTAGTTTCCAAATAATACGTTATCCATAAGTTATTCAACCTACATTAAAATGTAAGATTAAGGAACAAGTCGAATCGTATTTTTATTTCCGACTAGTTTCGCATCCCTTTTGGTGTAGACTAACAATTTTAAACTACTTTTGCTGTAAACAGAAACGTCTTAAGCGTAAAAATTTAGACATATATATTCCTCTTTAAGGAGGTTATTAATTGTCTGATTTACACCCGTCAAGCATTGCCTCGTATGTATGAAACAAACTGAGCTTCAACAGGTCAAATATATTTATTCGTGTTTACTTGGTTTCGATTGTGAGTAAATTGTGAAAAATAATACATCTAAAAATGAAATCGTAACAAAATCAAAAACAAACAAACATAACTTACCTAGAAGACGTTATATTAAACCAATCATGATAATACATGTAGGTGTGTTTACCTGTATCGACTAAAGTTCATTGAAACGACACATTTATCATCTTTTGTGCAACTGATAATTCAGGTAAACACGTTTTATGTGTTTATAAAGCATTGTCGACATATTGCACAAGTCATGTCTTCTTTGACTGTCCATGACGTTAAAAACTAAATCCCTGGGATGTGTTTTAGTTGATTTTAGTCTCTGATGCATGGTTTTTTTATTATTAATTGTTTTGGCTTTTAACTGTCAGTAATTGCGAGTACTCTCAAATCGTTCTTTCTTGTTTATTTGACCTGTTGATACTAATTGTAATGCTTTTGTTATTTAATGTTATTCAGGGTTATATCTGGTCTATATACCAGCTTTGATAAGTGTTTGATACTACTATAAATTTTCACTTCGTACTATGAACATCAAAATTTTTTATTTTATAAAATATTTTCTTTTCTATTGAACTGTACATGTATACCTAACAACAAAATTATTTTTATTTACCTGTGTTTAAAGTTATTGCAAATGGCTGATATTTTGTTCTAGCATATTGTTTTTCTTAAATTGTTTAACATTTCATACCGATATAACATGTTACTTTTATTATTCTTCCTTAGTTTATTTATTTTGTATTTGCATTGTATCATAGGTCAAATTTATTTGTTCAGTGTATGTTCACTGGTGTTAATATGTCCTTTGATTGAGTTAAGCTATTTCAGTTGATATTTTATAGTGTGTCTTTCTATGTTGTGATGTTACACTATTGTTTCAGAAAAAGGGTGAAGGTTTGGTACCATTAAAACATTGAAACCCGCTGCATTTGTTTGCACCTGTCCTAAGTCAGGAATCTGATGTTCAGTAGTTGTTGTTTGTTGATGTGGTTCATAAGTGTTTCTCGTTTCTTGTTTTTATATAAATTAGACAGCTGGTTTTCCCGTTTGAATGGTTTTACACTAGTAATTTTAGGGCCCTTTATAGCATACTGTTCGGTGTGAGCCAAGGCTCCGTGTTGAAGACCGTACTTTGACCTATAATGGTTTACTTTTAAAATTTTGACTTGGATGGAGAGTTGTCTCATTGGCACTCATACCACATCTTCTTATATCTATATAGCTGATAACATGGGACATTGTGTTTGCCTTGCAAATTCTGCTATTCTGAAGTCTCTAACATATAATTTGTAGTAGGATAAGAAACATGGAAAGAGATAAAAGTGATAATTATAGCTTGATTAAGCTACTTTTAATATATCTCGACAGTCTCCCTTTTAGAAGTTTAATAACAAAAGATAACAAAAATAAATCGGTCCATACACAAATTTCATTAAAAGATTAAACACTTTCATTCATTCTCTTGTAAGAGAGAAAGCCAGTTAAAGATCATAATCAGCATTAAATAGTAGCTACATTATTATGATTATTAGAAATCAGTAACACAAAAACTTAACTTGTCAACAAAACATAGTATATAATTGAAATATAATGATTTAACATTTTAATGTCCACTGCCTGCGGGTAACTGTATTTGGCGGTTATGCTAACTAGTAGTAATTTAAATGCAAATATGCATGGTCCAGAAACTTGTCAGAGGTTTTCGTTTGTTAGAATATTATCAGAAATCAGTTCTGATTTTGTGTCATGGATGGATACCCTATTTCCATAGTAACCTTTTGAAAATTTTAGTTTAATATGAACATTTACATATAGATTGATGTAATTTTCTCTAAACAAGCTGAATCTTGCATATATCAATTTCCAACATTTACATACTAAATACATTTTATGTGATAATACGAACAATAATAAGTCAAGCAGCGTCAAATATTTTTAAGATGACTGTTTTTTTTTCAAGGAAGCAAAAATAGAAAGAGGTCTTGTATATTAAGAATACTTTGCTTTACTAGCTCATGGTTTAAAAGTTAATTAAGTTTATTATGTTTGGCTACATGATAGAACTAAACATCAAAATGCTTACTTTTAAAGATATTTTTTATAATTTGTAATCTATACATCTAAATAATCAAAATATTATTCAGTATCAAACATTACTGTTGAGGACAATGTGGACTCACTGTTGCAAATATTACAATTTTGATACAATTTAACATCGAAAACATTCATATCCGAAATAATTTATCTGGTACATAAAAGAAAGTATATCATTGTAATACATGTGAACAAAATAATTTGGTTTAAGTAACAAAACTCTCAGATCCCGTTACATCTTTGAGTAAGTATATACAGCTGAAGCACGCCTCCGGGTGCGGAATTTTATCGCTGTATTGAAGACCCATTGCTGGTTTTGGCTGGTTTTGCTCTTTGGTCGGGTTGTCTTTTGACATATTACCCATTTCCAATCTCAATTTTATTTGACAGATGCAGAAAGCAAATAAACTACAGCTTTTAAATAACCTTACATTTATCACCGGTTTCATATGGTATAGAAAGGAATGCAGTATGAATACAGTGAGGTGAGGTGTAACGGTAATAGAGACAGCAACAAACTGCTATATTAAACGTTAAAAGATACTTATACGGCAAAACGTTTATAACTAAGCTTCCTAACAAAGATCAAGACATCTGGATAATATTCAAGAGTGTGAAATAAAATATCTTATTGATCAAGCCTTTTTGTTTTGTGGATGATTGCTTTCCTGAAAGAGGGGCGAAAGATACCAAAGGGACAGTCAAACTCATAAATCGAAAATAAATTGACACAACATAGAAAACTAAAGACTAAGCAACACGAACCCCACCAAAAACTGGGGTGAAAGTCGAAGTCAAACTATTGTTACAAGAACACATATTTGGGTCATATATTTTCATCCATCGTCAACCAAGTGCAATCCTGCTCAAGTAAGTTAGCTTCTTGTGAGACAGCGAGTAAACGACCTCATCAAACTTAACAGTAGGAAACAAACCAGGTAAGATTCGAGAGAGATCACAATGTACAATGTATATTTCATAGTTTAAAGTCAAAAATAAAGAAGGGTAAATACATGCAACCTAAATACACTTTTTCTCATTCCCCTTCATTTTAGACAAAATTAAAGAATTGGTCTAACATTGTTTAACATGTTTGATACAACTAAAGTACTGAGGTACTGCTCAGGTGGATGAATCAAAGATCTGAGGGCTGGCGAATAAATTACATTTTCATGTCCACACTTAAAAAACACAACTTACAATTCGTTTCTCTAATCGAGTGTCAATCATCCAAATCATATTTAAGATGGTAATATACTATAGTATTTTTACTTCATTAGATAATTTTGCGACGTTCTAGTAGCCGAAAAGGACGACCGAAAAAAATTACTTCATGAATATTGGAAAATACATTCAATAAATGTACGCATTTCTATCACACGTCATTGTTTATAAAACATTCATCCCTACCCATACGAAACAGTAGAAAATCTATTGACTATACGTCTACACTCATGTGTCCCTTGCTTGTGTTAACATAATGCGTGTGTTGTCCTTTTCCATGTTAACTTCACAGCGTAGACCTTCATTTTAGCTCACCTGGCCCGAAGGGCCAAGTGAGCTTTCTCATCACTTGGCGTCCGTCGTCCGTCGTCCGTCGTCGTCCGTCGTCCGTCGTCGTCCGTCGTCCGTCGTCGTCCGTCGTCGTTAACTTTACAAAATCTTCTCCTCTGAAACTACTGGGCCAAATTTAGCCAAACTTGGCCACAATCATCATTAGGGTATTTAATTTAAAATTGTGTCCGATGACCTGCCAAACCAACCAAGATGGCCGCCATGGCTAAAAATAGAACATAGGGTAAAATGTATATTTTGGCTTATAACTCTGAAACCAAAGCATTTAGAGCAAATCTGACATGGGTTAAATTGTTGATCAAGTCTAGATCTATCTGCCCTGAAATTTTCAGATGAATCGGACAATGGGTTGTTGGGTTGCTGCCCTGAATTGGTAATTTTAAGGAAATTTTGCCGTTTTGGTTATTATCTTGAAAATTATTACAGATAGAGATAAATTGTAAACAGCAATATGTTCAGCAAAGAAAGATCTTCAAATAAGTCAACATGATCAAAATGGTCAGTTGACCCCTTAAGGAGTTATTGCCCTTTAAAGTAATTTTTACCAATTTTCTGTAAATTTTGTAATCTTTACAAAATCTTCTCCTCTGAAACTACTGAACCAAATTCAACCAAACTTAGCCACAATCATTATTAGGGTATTTAGTTTTAAAATGTGTGGTGACCCAGCCAACCAACCAAGATGGCTGCCATGGCTAAAAATAGAACATAGGGTAAAATGTAGATTTTGGCTTGTAACTCTGAAACCAAAGCATTTAAAGCAAATCTTACAGAGATTAACTTGTTTATCAAGTAAATATCTATCTGCCCTCAAATTTTCAGATGAATTGGACAACTGGTTGTTGGGTTGCTGCCCTGAATTGGTAATTTTAAGGAAATTTTGCTGTTTTGGTTATTATCTTGAAAATTATTACAGATAGAGATAAACTGTAAACAGCAATAATGTTCAGCAAAGTAAGATCTTTAAATAAGTCAACAAGATCAAAATGGTCAGTTGACCCTTAAGGAGTTATTGCCCTTTAAAGTAATTTTTACCAATTTTTGTAAATTTTGTAATCTTTACAAAATCTTCTCCTCTGAAACTGCTTGACCAAATTCAACCAAACTTAGCCACAATCATTATTAGGGTATTTAGTTTTAAAATGTGTGCAGTGACCCAGACAACCAACCAAGATGGCTGCCATGGCTAAAAATAGAACATAGGGTAAAATGTAGATTTTGGCTTGTAACTCTGAAACTGAAGCATTTAAAGCAAATCTTACAGGGATTAACTTATTTATCAAGTAAATATCTATCTGCCCTCAAATTTTCAGATGAATTGGACAACTGGTTGTTGGGTTGCTGCCCTGAATTGGTAATTTTAAGAAAATTTTGCCGTTTTAGTTATTATCTTGAAAATTATTACAGATAGAGATAAACTGTAAACAGCAATAATGTTCAGCAAAGTAAGATCTTCAAATAAGTCAACATGACCAAAATAGTCAGTTGACCCTTAAGGAGTTATTGCCCTTTATAGTCAATTTTAACAATTTTCATTAATTTGGTAAATTTTGGTAAGTTTTACAAAATGTTTTCCTTTTGTAATCTTCTTTTCTGAAACTGCAGTAGAAAATCAATATCGAAAACAATCTACTAATGAACTGGCAATAAAAATAATTGATAATTCTATAACATGAAAAAACCACATTAATACCTGATGATGGTGTTTCTTTCTTTACATTAAAATGATGTCACAACTATAAATCCCGAACAATAGGTCGAATGTCAGATATGTTTCAGTACTTTGGCTTCATTTTCTACAGATTCCGAAGTGGAAATGATGCTTGAATTCCTACACTAATTTATACAGACTTCATCCCCTTTCACAGGTAATGGCTGCCTCATATTATATTTAAAACTTTAATAGAATATCAGAAATTTTGAGAGAAAATTAATCAACCATGCAAGATCTAAAACTGAATTAATATTGTTCAAATTATCAATTAACTCTTAAAAAAAAATTTCTCACTAAAAAATATAGTTCTTCATTTTATATTTTATCAGAAGTTTAGGAAAAAATTGAATTTAATTGTGTCCCTTGTTCTCATTTCCTGGGATAAATCCAATACAAATTAAAGTATTGGTATTGAATTAATATTTAAGAAATATTTTAAACCTTACCATTTTCTTCACAAGAATGAAGACCATTTTTCAGTGTCATGAGTATCAGTCATCACATTTGTTGTACTTTGTTGTTTAAAAGTTAAATACAAAAAGATCAACAAAGCAATTCAAAACAACTTGAATTTTGCAACAACAAATGAGAGTTTTAACGACCTCAGCTGGCTATACAATCCTTGCACAATCAACTGAATTTTGCAGAAATCATTAATAGGAAAGATTGCCCTTAAATGATAATTTTTATTACCTTTTTGTTTTTTGGGAAAGGGGGGTGTTGCGCAACAACAAAACTTCACAACAAACTTTCTCATCACTTCGCATTTCTCGTTAGATAAATTTTACAATTCTCCCTGAAACTACTGTCAAATTAAACCAAACTTGGTTTAAATCACCACTAGGATATCCAGGGACCACTGTGTATGATGACCCTGCCTGCCAACATGGCACACATGGCTGAAATAAAACATAGGTTTCAAACGCACTTTTAGTCTTATATCTCTGAAACTAGACGACAGTACAACAGTTGCATTTATCATGCATCAATTGTAAATAAAAATATCAGGTGAGCGACACAGGGTCCTTGGAGCCTCTAGTTGGTTATTATCTTGAAAATTATTACAGATAGAGATAAACTGTAAACAGCAATAATGTTCAGCAAAGTAAGATCTTCAAACAAGTCGACATGATCAAAATGGTCAGTTGACCCTTAAGGAGTTATTGCCCTTTAAAGTAATTTTTACCAATTTTTGTAAATTTTTGTAATCTTTACAAAAATCTTCTCCTCTGAAACTACTGAACCAAATTCAACCAAACTTAGCCACAATCATTATTAGGGTATTTAGGTTTAAAAATATGTGCGGTGACCCAGCCAACCAACCAAGATGGCTGCCATGGCTAAAAATAGAACATAGGGGTAAAATGTAGATTTTGGCTTGTAACTCTGAAACCAAAGCATTTAAAGCAAATCTTACAGGGATTACCTTGTTTATCAAGTAAATATCTATCTGCCCTCAAATTTTCAGATGAATTGGACAACTGGTTGTTGGGTTGCTGCCCTGAATTGGTAATTTTAAGGAAATTTTGCCATTTTGGTTATTATCTTGAAAATTATTACAGATAGAGATAAACTGTAAACAGCAATAATGTTCAGCAAAGTAAGATCTTCAAATAAGTCAACATGACCAAAATAGTCAGTTGACCCTTTAAGGAGTTATTGCCCTTTATAGTCAATTTTAACAATTTTCATTAATTTGGTAAATTTTGGTAAGTTTTACAAAATGTTTTCCTTTTGTAATCTTCTTTTCTGAAACTGCAGTAGAAAATCAATATAGAAAATAATCTACTAATGAACTGGCAATAAAATAATTGATAATTCTATAACATGAAAAAAACCACATTAATACCTGATGATGGTGTTTCTTTCTTTACATTGAAAATGATGTCACAACTATAATCCCGAACAATAGGTCGAATGTCAGATATGTTTCAGTACTTTGGCTTCATTTTCTACAGATTCCGAAGTGGAAATGATGCTTGAATTCCTACACTAATTTATACAGACTTCATCCCTTTCACAGGTAATGCCTGCCTCATATTATATTTAAAACTTTAATAGAATATCAGAAATTTTGAGAGAAAATTAATCAACCATGCAAGATCTAAAACTTATTGTTCAAATTATCAATTAACTATTAAAAAAAATTCTCATAAAACAATATAGTTCTTCATTTTATATTTTATCAGAAGTTTAGGAAAACAATTGAATTTAAGTGTGTCCTTTGTTCTCATTTCCTGGGATAAATCCAATACAAATTAAAGTATTGGTATTGAATTAATATTTAAGAAATATTTCAAACCTTACCATTTTCTTCACAAGAATGAAGACCATATTTTCAGTGTCATGAGTATCAGTCATCATATTTGTTGTACTTTGTTGTTTAAAGTTAAATACAAACAAAGATCAACAAAGCAATTCAAAACCACTTGAATTTTGCAACAACAAATGAGAGTTTTAACGACCTCAGCTGGCTATACAACCCTTGCACAATCAACTGAATTTTGCAGAAATCATTAGTAGGAAAGATTGCCCTTAAATGATAATTTTTATTACCTTTTGTTTTTGTTTTTGTTTTTTTTTGGGGTGTGTTGCGCAACAACAAAACTTCACAACAAACTTTCTCATCACTTCGCATTTCTCGTTAGATAAATTTTACAACAATTCTCCCCTGAAACTACTGTCAAATTAAACCAAACTTGGTTTAAATCACCACTAGGATATCCAGGGACCACTGTGTATGATGACCCTGCCTGCCAACATGGCACACATGGCTGAAATAAAACATAGGTTTCAAACGCACTTTTAGTCTTATATCTCTGAAACTAAACGACAGTACAACAGTTGCATTTATCATGCATCAATTGTAAATAAAAATATCAGGTGAGCGACACAGGGTCCTTGGAGCCTCTAGTTTTCAATATTGTCTTTTTTTCTTTTGTTCTTAGACTAGTTTTAATGGATCTAATATCTTAGTAATGTCAAAATTCAATCAATGCATTCTATATTAAATTATTATAATACAATTATCATCCAATATTTGTTATAGCTATACTTGTTTTATTTGTCTTGGAGAATTGGATAACGGAAGGCGTAAAATAAATAAATCTATTTTGGTTCATTTAAATTAATCAATAAAAGATCAAGGAACTATTAAAAGGGAAAGGGTATCAGTAAGGGAAAGAAAATGGCAAAACCTTAAAATACTTTTTAGATATGAATAATGATAAATTGGATTAAGTCACAAGTAAAATTAAGAGGCGACGGAGCTGGAGTCAAAATTGTTTTCATGTAACTTCTACACTATTTGAAAATATAAATGTTGTTTTGGTTTTGGTTTTAATTTCAGAAGTTTACCCCACCTTTCCTACGTACACAGACAGATGTATTCCTGTTCAAAGGAATAACACTAACGAGAATATAAGGTTCTGATGTTTATTACATGCAAATGAAACACATTCTGATATAATATGTATAAACGACTTGCTATTCCACTTAACATTATCATGTACATTCAAGAAATTTTACAGAAATAAAATATCAAGTAATACGCGTAATGCATGTATTCTATTCTTTATATAATTGACATGTAATAGTCGATGTTAAGATTAATTGAAATTGACTTCTGTGTGAGGCACGTGTATTTTTATCAGAGGTTATGACCATATAATCACACACTACATAGGAATGTTATCTTTGAAGTGTATCTGTGTATTTGTATTTTCTACTGGCTACTTTAAGTGCCGTATGTAATTAATGCTATAGTTGCATTTACTAAAATTTAACTTCATTAAAATATAGAATATGTATCATAATTAACTACAATCTATCTTTCAACCAAACATATCTAAAATAGCCAAATCTACGAAAGATAACTCTTGTTTAATATATACAATTCTACAGCTGGTAAGATTAACCGCAATTTACATAGTCATAGGTATACCAACTATATCAACGTAAGTGCTGAAACCCATAATGTGAGCATATATATTCGCACTGCAATTATAAATATGTACAATGTGACAAATATTCTTTACTTATACATATTTGTACTTTATAAAACCTACCCGATACAAAACTATCAATTCATATAAACATGACTAATGAAAATATTTTCCCTTGTGTTAAGCAAGTCTACATTTATATTCATATATAACATTCGTGACAATGATCAAATAGTCGTGTATTGAATAGACAACACAATTCTACCGTAACCAGTAAACCGTAGACAATACAGTTGAATAAAACATAATCCCTTATACATATTTTGTTCTTGTGCTAAATGGGTTCAATCTAAGGATAACGAAATAAGGAAATAGAAACATTACTAGAACTTATAATTTGAATGGAAATATAAATATTGTTATTAAATAAGGGACTTACATCGGTCAGGAAAATATGTCATGTCCAACGTAAAAATAAAATAAACAGGTAAATTTATATTTGGTCAATAAAACGGAAATAAATCAAAACAAGGGTCATGTCTATCGTCCCGCGATAATTTTTATGTTTCTTTGTTACATATATGACGTGGCTCTGAACTTATACATTCCGTCATTGTGTTATTGTACTATGGTAAATTTGTGTATTCTTGTTTTAATTTTGCTAATATTCTTGGTCTATATGTCATTTTGTGCTTCTTTGTTATATATTTGTTTGTTTTGTTTAGTGATTAAGATTATAACACAATGATGACTGCTGTATTTTTGATTTTTACCTATTATGTCTGTGTTGTATACGCATCGTTGTCAATATAATGGAATCTGATGCGACTGTTATACAAGTGAGAGGTTTAGCTAGCTATAAAACCAGGTTCAAGCCACCATTTTCTACATAAGAAAATGTCTGTACCAAGTCAGGAATATGACAGTTGTTATCCATTCGTTTGATGTGTTTGAGCTTTTGATTTTGCATTTGATTAGGGACTTTCCGTTTTGAATTTTCCTCAGAGCTCAGTATTTTGAGATTTTACTTTTACTAAATCGAAAACAAGGGAACTAAATTTGAACACCAAATCCTAATAATCAATCAGATACAACGGTTCAATTGAAACCCAACTTAAGATTCATACATATAAAACATAGAATAAAGTGTAAATTACTATCCGAAAAGTAAGGTTGCATGAAATTATTTACACTCAGATTAAATGCAAAATGAGCAAACATTTCTTTTTTCATTTTCCTCTTCAGTCGTGCCGTTCTAACTGTTCCTTCATATTTTGTTGGTTCCCAGGCTGCTCCTTACTTCTTTACATGGACGTTTTAGTTGTCTTGTTCTGTATTATTAATAATTTGCAGACCTCAATTGGCAAGAAAAAGTAAAATCACAAAAATACTGAACTCCGGCAAGAAAAGATTCTGGTGTACATGGTGTAATATCCGCTTTATTCCTTCTTCTTTTTTTCCTAACCATTTCACTAGAACATGTAGAATTTCAAATTTAGGTTAACTAATTAACAGGTACGGGTCATCTTCTCGAATGTCTGCTAACTTTCCATCAAAGGCGAGTGCCTTGACTAAGACTTTATCTCCAGGTTTGAGCACAGCTTCTTTGACTCTCTGGTCGTAATGTGACTTCTGGTGTTTCTTCGCAGCAAAGGTGTCTTGTTGCTGAGTCAAATGCCTTGTGTAGTCTGTCTTATATTTCCTCTGCATACTTTGTTGTTGTAACTGGTGCACCATCCTCTAAACAAAACTAACAGCGAACATACTTTGTTTTTGTAACTGGTGCACCATCGTCTAAAAACTAACAGTGATGTATATAGGAAGCTTTAGCTATCGTCCGAACATCAGGAAGTATGGTTGGAATCCAGTTGACGTCTGATGTGTACTGTTGTAAGTATAGACGTGACTGGCAACATGTGATTTTTAATCTTTCTGCTAAACGTTTTCGAAGGTACCAAATATGCAAAGTAGTGTTCTGTTGAATCATTGCCCATGAGTTGACGTGTTGTTGTTCGTGACTTCGTCACACAACAGTGACCGTGCATACATGTAATTACTTGATTATTTTAGAACCAACATTTGAACCTTGATCGGAATAGATTCTATTTGGCAGACCGCAATTAACGACACAGTTGTTGGAAAATGCGTCAGCAGTTATTTTGCTGTATTGTTTTTGTTGGAATTTTAAGAGTCGTGTTATATCAGGAATGTTGGTATCACTAATATATTCTCAAATTAGCCTTTAGATCGTTTAGGTGTAATTACTCAAGGAGCTGTATCGTCTCAATGTTAACGAGAGGCGCTATGTGACTTGCATGTTGGTCTCGGCAAATACAACTGTAGCAGGTCAAGATATAATTGTCAACATCAAGATTCATGCAAAATCTATCAAAACGGTATTTGACAAATGACACTGGTTTGTCTCTGTCCGTTCGCATCGTTTAATGTTGTGAGTACTTTGGCAATGCAGACTTCAGGTACTAACAGAATGACTAACTTTTGTTGGTTGCTCACCATCGTCGTTTTGACACATTAAAGTACGTCATCGACTGTTTTCAACTTGTCGTAGTTCCATGATGATGCTCGCTCTAGTTTCTCTTTTCGTTGTATGCCATGTTCATCAACCCAGTAACCATTCGTTAATGTAGATATCCTTTTTTTGTTACATTTTGAAGAAGTTAACTAGACGCTGTGATGGTAAATATGGATCATCAGTGACCTTTGGTGTTACCATCGATAAAGTTTTAACGCAGGGTTATACGTGATGTAACTGATTAATGACTGTCACAAAATTGCGTCTAAAATTGGAAGGGTTGGTACGACCAGGCAGTTCTTGCAATCTGAAACTTGCATTTGCCTCAGCGTTCATTGCCCAAGTTGGATAATCTATATTACACGTTGAATGTGTATCCATAAAGATAGTTGTTTTACTTTTCTGTACCTGACCATTACTTATCAGGACTTAATAGTTCTACAACAATACGTCCTCTGCTGGGATAGGCAATATATCTTTTCTTTCCTTCTTGGTATTGTTATACTCTAAAACCACGACTAGATGCGTCGATTAAAACATGGACAAAACATCGTCAAGATGTATAGGTCATTTATTCTTTTTTTTTTGTAAAGGATTCGGTTGTATACGAGATTATAACCACACATAGTTCACCTTAATCTAGGCAATGGTACTAAAGTTGTGACATTGGCTAGTAGAGATTATATCTACCTCTACATCCAGCACAATTTCCTTATTGATAATCTCTAAGATATAATATTAAATTTATGTTATTTCCCTTTTGTTTTTCACATGAATAGTTAGTTGGAGTAACTAGTAAATCGTATTTCATAGAGCACTTGAGCTCTTGGTATGAAGTTATTTATCAGTAAGCAGGAAATGGAGGTCGATTTACAAATGAAAAATATGTGGTATGCTGGTCATCATTTAATTTTGAACTTTGTTTGTTCAGAGAAACCGTGAAAGTTATCGACATAAAGTATTTGTGAAATTGTAAGTTGCAAGTGACGCCTCGTCAATACGTTTAGGCCGTAGTGGTCAAGTAATTTTTATATATGTTTTACTTCCTTTGAAATTTGAAATACGCTGTTGGGGAGGACAACTTATAAATCATACATAGAAGTATTATGGACATGGGTGTTTTGACAAAATCGCCTATACCTTTGACATTTAAATTCAGGTTAAGGTAAAATTAAATGTGACAATTGTAACTTTATACTAGAACATATACAAACAATACGATCTTTTACATAAGACTGAACAACATATGACCTTGAAATGTCAACTAAAAGTTACCTTGTGTAAATCCGAAATAGTTCTGTCAGTATATTTTTAATGTAAAATACCATGAAACCCAATATTTTCAGCGTCAGTGTGAATCAACCTTTATACTAACCGGAAGTGTCATTTTAAACCAGAAATAGCAAATGCATAGAAACTATACATGATTGGAATTAGGGTAAAGTCAACATTTAAATGACACCGGAAAAAGCAGAGCATCACCATTTTTTTTTTAGAGAAATGAAATACTAACATATATTGTACATGTTTAAGGAATCTGTGTTACCTTATTTATCTTCTGTTAGCGTTTTTGTTGACGAAGGTTACATTTTGTAATAACAAATTTAAAGTTTTGCTAAATTTTCAACATGTGGTGGGAAGACTTTTAATTATTCTATTAAAATTGGTCTTTTAATTTTATAATGTCTATACTGCTGAATTGACATAGATAAAAATTACAGGAAATATTTCTATTACATCAATATATAAATAAACTATATTATCATTTCCTGATTGTAATACACCAACTATTCGTTTATTTCCTTGAGTAAACTGTCATAGTATACATTTATGAAACTTCACATGAAAGTATGGAATGGGTTTTAGTCCATTTTGCTTTATTTATGTTCGGGTCTGTGCAAGCTACAACTCCTACCCCCGGGGTTTGTCAGATACACAGAAGGTATGTGATTTTTCAGTGCAGTTAAAATTTTAACTTACAATAAAAATCGTGAAATTTAAAACATTCCTCACTAGTTCAATAAAAGAAAAATCGCTTTTGATTAATTGATTTGTAGTGAAATACCGTAGAAAAACACATAGTCCCGCTTATTTGTACATGTTTTTTCATTATGTTATTGGCAAAACATTCAATAGCAATAACACAATCATAGATAAACTGTCCGTTTTGCTATCACTCAGAAAATATCAAATTTTTGATAAGAGAGCAAAATATGGAAAACCAATATCAACAGACAAATGACAGAATACAACAATCAACATAGAAATCTAACAAACCCCACAATAACCAATGAGAATTGGGGTGTTTCGGAAGGATAAGAAGACTCTAATAAAACCATTTCTAAGTCACTGGACTTAACAACTTAATATGCTGCTGGTGATCATTATATGGGAATAAACACACTTTTACTTTCTGAGCATGTACAAAATATTTGTCTCGACTTGATAAGACAAATACAATTTGATTTGAATGAAGTTGAATAAAAACATAATTTCAAATCAATATCAAAATCAATGTCTGCCATTTAAGTAAGAAGCTTATTTCCTTAGTTAATGATTTAACTAAAGTGATAATATCTGAATCTAGTGTTGAAATGGAATACACGTGTACATAGTAAGTACTAGTGCTCTTATACTTGAAGAATGCGGGTGTCATGTGCAACGAGTGACTATATTTCCTTTTGCTACCGCCATTGTATTTACTATACATTAAGGATTCCTTAATGTGGTATTATGTTGTTCACAAAATGTGTTAGAACTAAACCTTTCGAGACATGGCTTACTGGGAATAATTCTAAGATGAATGTACTAGATACTTTAAAATAGCTTAACCCATGTGTGAAAGACACCAGTGAAACTGAGTCAAAACCTTTGATCAAGAACTGATGTTTTCGAAGGTTGTACCACATCAGAAGCGCAGTATTTTGATACTGCCATACATTATAGACACTGTGACAAAATTGTGTATTCTCGGAAAGAAGATATTTTAGAAATTAGTTGTTTTCATTTTCATTTATTGTGATCCTTTCTTTTGCAAAAGTTTCGAGGTTCGAGGTAACGGAAATTTAAAATTGTATAATGTCGACTCTTCAGGAGTCAAAAAATATTTTATGTTATATACAGTCCAAGTATCTTTGTGAATATTTAGATATATATAGGAGTTACCGGAACTATATTTAATTATTCATGACGACCTCTTCAACCTGTCTTTGTTTCCAATGTTAACAACGAATCGTGGAACGACTCAAACTTTTTCTTTTACAATTGTTGGAATATTTGTTGTTTAAGACCTATAAATGTAATATTAATGCTCCTCCAGATATGAGGTTTCTTTTAAAAGGATTTTCCCAATATTTCAATCAAATAAATAGCAATAACACAATAAACAACAATTGTAATTGTTTTCTAGATTGTAGTATAAAGTCAATAACAGTGTATTGACTTGACATGTCAACGATATAAGGATTCAGTCCGAAACGGGGAAAAAGCTCGGTAGAGCCTCGCATTTCTCCGTTTCTAAGCCTCATCCATATGTTGATTTTTCAAGTCAATACACTATTATTGTCTATATTCTATGTTTAAAATGTGCTCTTAAATAATTTGGAAAATGATGTTCGATTAACGTTCCTAGTCCTGGTTTTGCTTTACTTGTTGTTTATATGTTTGGTTTGATTATATCTTCGATGTCTACATTAGGCTTTGGATTGTCAGAAATGATTGTCGTAATGTGCAACTTTATCAAAATAGTATTAAATGGTGTTTGGATTAGGCTTATGATTATTCATAGATACTATTCATCTTTAAGTGAATGACATATGTGTCTTGTTTGTTAAAGCTTGCACGTGTATGGACTTTTGGGGAACCATTTTACGCTTTAAATATTGATATGCTCATGACATCAGGCTGTACAACTTTTAAACTTGTATGCATCGTTCAGCTAGATGATGACCAGTGAGCAGTGAACATGAAATTGATATTATTAGAAACATGCAGTCCAATAAAACAACATAATTTGTGAGGATTGGTTTATTCGTTTACAACACAAATTTAAAAAAATACATCAATCTAATAAACAGATGACCGATGCATATCGACGAATCGTTTAGAACTGTAAATGAATTGAACATGTAACTCCATTGTCAACATCACTAGTTTGAAATTAGATTCTACAAGTACCACACATAGTTGGGCAATATGCGTAATAGATTCTCCATAGGCGGTAATGTTAACGTTTTCTTCTGTTGCTCAGGCCATATCGTAAACTTGGATATGTATGATGGCTCATTTTGAAGCTGAGACACTTGCACATGTGTAGTGCAATTTTCGGGGTGGCAAGTGTGATTTGTTTTCCCGTCAAGTGCCCAACCGCGTTAGATAGTGAAAATACCACTCTCCTCAGAAAATTATCCCAAAATTCTGACCATAAAATCATTAAAAATATGTCCTTTGTAATTATTTGTTCAGGTTTATTTTTGTATACTTTTTTCACATCACATCAGCTCTATAAAACACCAGTCCTAGTTCATTTATGTCAATTTTAAAATCACAGCTTCCACAATTGTATGGCGGACTAATTTTTAATGAAAGTCATAAATCTGTGTTCCTCATCTCAAGGCCCATTAGGGATATTGACGCAGTTATAACATAATATGCTTAATACGACACGACATTTATAAATCATTAATTTAAACATAAACTAATATGAAGTGTTACACATAGGTTCGTGTGTACATAAGGCTGTACTGTGTAAATGAATTAAAGATCTGCTGCCAATTAGTTTCTGATGAACACACATTGGAATTGTATTATCCCTATCAAATGTTTTAGGCTTAATATTTGTCCTTAAGATATGACTCAGTTTTTTATTAATACAACGAGATGAAAATGTTGCAGAGCTCTAAGTTTCTAAAATAAACAATCTTCCTCAGTATACATGGTATATTTAATCTGGAGTTTTTCGTCATCACTTCTACCGTGCAACCGATTTTGCGATCTACCGATTAGGCATGTATACCTGTTATCGATAATTAGACTTTGTTTTACCAAGGACGTATTTGTAAGAGTGGAGTACTATACTTTGAACGACATCGCACCAATAGCTTGTTTGTTATTATCCTTATGTTGAATTTAGAATTTTCTTATATATTGTGGTTTCTATTCAAGTCCTTCTACTTTAAGGAATTATTAATGACGTTTTATATTTCCTTTAGTCGAGATTTAGAAGATGGTGCGTACAGATCCAAAAAAGTAGTTTGATCCCAATCCATAGTTTCTATTACCTGTCCTATGGCACCTTTAATTGTTTGATTCCTGCTTCTGTTACATAACCTTTAAAAATCACCGCAAGAAACTGCAAAAACGTTGTGTAGAGTCACACATGTTGCCTTGAGATATCAGCTACGTAGTAATATATCCAACGCATTTTAGAGGACACCCTACTTTTTCAAGGATTTTGCTGCTAGACTGGATTTCAAGTCTACAGCCTTCAGTTATCACCGTAAATTGCAAAACAAATCCGAATAGGATTATTTACTATAGGACACTTTTGCACAAAGCAGTAATTTGCCATGTCTTTATACTATATCAATTTAAACTTTTCGTACATGACGTATTTTGCGCCTGTCCCAAGTCAGGAGCCTCTGGCCTTTGTTAATTTTGTATGATTTTAAATTTTAGTTTCTTGTGTATATTTCGGAGTTTAGTATGACGTCCATTATCACTGAACTAGTATACATTTTGTTTAGTGGCCAGCTGAAGCACGCCTCCGGGTGGGGAGTTTCTCGCTGCATTGAAGACCAATTGGTGGCCTTCGACTGTTGTCTGCTCTTTGGTCGGGTTGTTGTCTCTTTACACATTCCCATTTCCATTTTCAATTTTATTTACTTTAAATGCCTGTTTCATGCCAAGGTTTTGAAAAAAAACAACATTTCGCCAAGGCATAATGCAAAACATATTACTCACAGTTATAGCATCTTGATACGAAATGTTTGTCTCAAAGATAAATATTGGTTCAGTTTTAAAATCAATAACGAGATATCAAATTGATTTTTCAATTTTCATTTTAGTTCGAATACCAACTTATCATACACATATTGTGAAAAGTAAAGTGTAATTTCACAGTTTATTGAACCTTTCAAAGATGTATATATATATATTTAGATTGCATTATATTTTCAAATTCAAGGGAAACACAGGTTGCCTGATTACTCCTGCTCCTTGTCACAATAAGCTATATAAGCTGTAATCATATTGTTAGATTCGTATACATGAAAGCTGTCTCAGGTTTAAAATTTTTTCACATTTGCCTGTATTCTTTGTAGATATGACCCACTGATTAGTTTAACATAATATTGACTGTTTCATTACACTGTCTAGGAGGTTAACAGACTTCTGTGAATAACTCGATTATGATTAATTTTTTTTTTTTTAGAATAAAAGATCGTGGTTCTGACATGATTGTGAAAATTGCGATTTGTTGCAACCAGTATTACATGAACAATGGAGTTTGTGTTGGTAAGTATAAGACTTCCGACACTTGATGTGAATTGGGGACAACATTATTTTTTGTTTGTTTAATATTTATAAATATAGCTATTTTCCTTGGAGTTCAGTATTTTTGTGATTTTACTTTGTTTTCACATGATATTAAAACAAAACTTTGAAAACAGTATTGGAAAGTACAATTACACAGGGTTGACAAAACCCTAGTTTTGAGAGTGTCTAACCTATAGTTGATTCTTGAAACAATCGGGTTTAATTAAGATTTACTGGATAATATTGGAAAATACTGGGTGGTATGGAATATTGTTTTACTTTTATGTGCATCCAGGAATAAATTAAAATGATATACTTAAACTATACATCACACATTAGTTCACTAACTTTTTATTAATAAAAATGTATGAGGCCGCAAAATTAAAAAACGTATAAACAAAAGGAAAACAGTTTTTTTCAACAGAATAAGTAAAGTTAGATTATATGTTATAATCATGGAAAACTAATTATAACAATGTATAAACATGTGATTCTGTCTTAACTAGTAAAACTGTTAAAATGAAATCAGAGATTTGTTTTAAATAATTTAACATCTAGAGTAACAAACAAGCTAAACCAAATGATAATGCCTAGTTTTACCCATTTATTGGAGAATTGTCAATTGCAAGAAAACCCGTATTACATGACCTTTCACAGATCTGTAAAAGTACAATTTGAAACACAGGCACAGTCAACCTTCCAATTAGATGATCGTTAACTTGAACATGGAAACACCACACTATGTGTAAACTAGTGCAAAAATCTGGTCGCAACTTTACCAGCTTACCTTTTGTCCTTTTGTACAAACAGATCGTTTTATTTGGACACAACAGCAATGAACAGTACAACACTAATTCAGAAACAGTATTTAAAAAATACTCATTATTTAGAATAAATTTCGTTAGTTAGAAAAGTACATACTTTGGCACAGAATTAATTCGATAATAAGTTGCCTTTTAATACATTCGTTTTTAATTAGTATTATGACAAGAGATTATGAAATGTGCCTGATTGAAGCAATATTGTCCTTTACCACTGATTTCAAAGGACAATTTACCATGATGTTCATGATGCTGCTTAAGAATAGTTAACTATAATCGATGAATAAGCAAAGATTTGACTAGAAACCAGCAGTTGATCCAGGCGATAGCGCCCGCAATATATTCCAATGATAGAACATTTGTGCAAAACAAACAAAGATATCAATGAACAACAAAATGAAAAAAATATTTGAAGCTTCAACTAAATCAAGACGGAATTTAAATTCATATCTGAAGATTTTGATTTTAATCATAGTTTTGATCTTTTTTAAAAGGTCAGCATGCCTGGATAAATGTGTTTAATCAGTACGAAGAGGTCACACGATGATTGATGATTGATTAAACATTTAATATGAATTATGTGTCATGTATTATAATGATATTATTACGTGCTAGTTTCTGCATTGGCCTTGTAATTAAACCGAGGGTTGCTGTATTGGCATAAGGCGAAAACAAAACAGATGGTCGAGGATCAGTAACCAGGCCGATACGGAAATAATCACTGAAATATATTTTGTTAATTTACTACACTGTTCACCTGTCTTTTTGTGTTTTGTGTCCTTTCACATGATTTTAACATGTTTTTGTCTTAATATTGAAGTATGAAAATCTAAATTACACAGTTTCTTACAATAAGCTGCAATTCCAAAACATCTGGTGCTGTCTGGAAGTGTCTCTTATATTTTTGTATGTATGTTGACCCTTTCGGTAACTTTAAACTGTTTCAATACACATTTAGACCGCACACACCAATAGTAATTCAAAAGATCTGCCAATGCATGAGATCAAAAGTATTAAATAAACTTAGGAGTTGGATATGTCAACTATCCATAGATCATGAACAAAGACAAATAGGTAACAGGTCATCCTTTAACAATCCATATAATACAAATCGGATGTAGTACGAGTGCCAACTAGACAACTCCCCATCAATATGTCTGGCTTAGGTTGAAAAAAGTATGGTACCTAATAAAAACATAAAAATCAAAAGCAAACAGTAAATTTAAATACATCCATTAAACTTATAAAGGTTTTAAATAGTTATGTCTTGTGAGGTCGACTAGAAATGAGCTTTTCGAAAATTTACAGACTCGTTGCTCAAATCTGAACTAATTAAAATGTCTGATTACAAAATGATTTTTAAAAATTAATGTGACCGTCTTCATCATGAAATGTATGCAACACTGTACGTTTCGGCAAGTTTATGGTGTGTAAATAAAACAGCGTCTTCCAAACGACAGTTTACATTATGTTTGTGTTTAACATGACTTTTATTCTAAACATCCGAGTCATTCCGAAATCCTGTATCGGCCTGTATCGGCCGGATCAGAACTCGGTCAATACAGAATATATCAATATTGGTCGAGTTATTATGTATTGCCCAAGTTGACACTTTTGTATTGCATAGGCAATTTTCTTCATACTAAGTCCAATATCAGAGTAGTTAATTAACATGATTTATAGAAACATTTATCTCCAATACATTTAAAGGTATGATCGGTTAAATGCAACCGCGTGAAGTACGTGTTTATAGCATATTTGGGGCTTATTTCATTACACGATTAGAAGTGGTGTTACGTCCTTTAGAAAAAAGCGGTGTTGAGGAAAAATCTACAAGGTTTCAACGTGTTCGACGGACGAAAAATGGTGATTGAAATAAGTTCCTAAAACACATTTAAAGATAACAAGTTGTTATTGTTGGCATTTATTTTGTAATGGTATTAGGTTCTCAATACTATCAGTATTGCAGACTTGATCACTTTGAAAGGTCACTGATCTAAATACAACATGTTAGTCAATAAGATACATGTGTTACATAGTGTACTAGTGACATACTACGATATATATTGGGTCAGTCAATTTCATATGGAATTTACTGACCTCATACCTATCGTATTAGATAACTAGCACACCATGCAATTAATAAATATAACAGACAAAATCAACGAACCTAAGAAGTGGCAGAATGATGCATTCTCCTTTAACAATTTATTTTCAGAATGTCCAATTGGCCACCATTCGAAGGGTGATGAATGTAAAAATGTGAGAATGGACTTTATGGACATAAATGCAGTTTTATATGCAGATGTAACAGCACAGAAAGGTACATTTGCAATCATGATCATGAATAAATATGGAATATTAACATACCCATACTAGATTGAAAATGAACCACATGCAAAATCCACTTCGAAATATGTAGAAGTATCCTTTCTTGTTTTATAAAGCTACTTAACATTGCTCTCTACAGCTGTTACAATAGTTTGATTATTTCATTTCAACAAATAGCAATGTCGAAGTATATTTTTACTCTTGTTCATTTTTTTTTTCGATTTTGCATCAATATTCTATACGACGTTAATTGTTAGTTGTAATATAGTTTTGTACACCGTTCAAGCTGATGAAATCGGCATTCTATATATATATATAAGTTTATCTTTACAAATAAAAGGTTAATATAAGATAAGAAGATGTGATATGATTGACAGTGATACAACTCATTAACAGAAACCAAATGACATGGATGTTGACAGCTATAGATCACCTTACGGTGATATCATGTTTGTATTTGTATTCATTTTATTCTAGACTTAAAGGTTTGAATTTCCCTTTGGTGTATGTTGCCTCACCTCTTCAAAAATCAAAACTAACTTTGTCTTTTGAAAAAAAAAAAAAAAAAAAAAGAAAACAATCAAACTGATATATCTGTTGAAATAGCCTGTGTTAAAAGGACAAAATTTATCAAAATCCTGTTTAAATAGCATAATTCTAGCACAAAAGTATTACAGTTCAAAATCAAAATATATTTTATATGCAATATGAAGTATTGTACAAAATCAATAACTATCATATTAACGGTCCTATGACCAGATAGATGTATTAAAATTGCAACTTCAGAAGACTAACAAATGCGTATAATTTATTTGAACCACATATGCAAATTGTTGCCAAGCCAGGTTGAAGGATTTTATATGATATTTATTCATATAGGAAATATAGGACACAAATATAAAGCAGCTAGCAGTTACATCATTGTTTTAAAGAATTAAAAAAAAAAACACAAAGCTTAAAATGCGTATGATAGTGAGTTAAATCGGGAAAGTAAAAACAATAACAAATGGTAAAACTTATCTGAAGTCACACATGCATCAAGCTGTGTAAAACTATCGTTACATTAAATATATAACTGTGAACAAATGTGCCAGCCAATTGCTATGACACATTTGAAAGACCATATAGATGATATTGCATATATTTAATCAAGTGAAAAGTGTTTGTTTTATCATTCAAAATTGATATAAATGGTATGATCTCAATGAGACAACAATCCAGCAGAGACAAAATGACGAGAATGTAAGCAAAGTTATGTTACAGTCCAGTTTTATATTAGCCAACATGCAAAATCCATACCATAAACGTAAGCTATCTAAACACAATGAAGCGATTGCAACCGCTTATACTTTTAAAAGGAATCTGGAAGGCGTTAGCATAAACTTATAAAAATTCAGGTGATACATATAAAACAAATATATCAACTTTATCATGTTAATACATTTAAGAAACGACTCTAATTCAAGTAGTTTGCTTGATAACATATAAATCAAATTAAGATTATTTGTTTAATTATGCGATTGTTTCTTATACAGATGCGATCATGTAAAGGGATGCGTTCTAATAGATGGTAAGCCTTAACTGATATGTGCATGCTCACATAACATTTAATGAGTTTTGCTAGCTGTGAGAACGTTAAACGTCAGAGTTCAGTATTTTGTGATTTTACTTTTAATGTTAGATTTGATTTCCTTCTTTTCATTATATATAGACCGAAAGTATTCTGATTAATGTTTGAAAGTTTCAAAGGACTTTATGAGAACGTGAGACGTCAGAGATCAGTCTATGTATAAATCATGCAAATTACGGTCTAATACTTTAGACAGCATTTGTATGTTTGGTACTCGTAATTAAATCATTTCCGCTTAACTCCGTCTTCTCGCTTGAACATAATAATTGAATAGAAAATTGTCGGGTTCAGGCTATTAATATGTTGACTAAAAGCAATTAAATACTGGACCAATACAGCTTTTAAATTATAAAAGAACGGTGCGGTTCGTGTTGCTTAGTCTTGATGTTTCTATGTTGTGTCTTGTGTACTATTATTTGTCTGTTTGTCTTTTCCTTTTTAGCCATGGCATTGTCAGTTAATTTTCGATTTATGAGTTTGAATGTCCCTCTGATAATTTTCGCCCCTCTTTTACATAATATTACTCTATGAACACTGGAACGATACAGTATATATGAGATGACTCTTTTATGAGTTATCGTCACTTAAATGACAAATTTTATCATTTTGTCTATTTTGAAGTTTACCTTGAAATTAATAATGATAATGAAAATCAATCAGCATAAACGAAGACGATGATGAGAGCAACAAAAGAGATAAAAAAAAAAGAAATCGTAAGTCGATTGCTTTTAAAAGCATTTGGTATGGCATAACAATTTTAAATGTTTGTTTTGTTGTTTCCAAAAAATAAGTAGCATTAATAGTTGGAGCGAAGAAAATCTTAAAATGAGTCAACATTGCCGAAGTTGTCTTGTGACTACTTGAATGAGTAATTTTGTCCTTGACAGTTTTATCTTGGTTTGAGTTTTACGATATCAGTAGTAAAATTAAAGAAAATGAAACTATAAAAAAATATCAGGAATCGTCATTGACTCCTAGTATGAGCTCTTAAATAATTGTTGTTTGCGAAACAAATATGGTAAAGAGAAATTGTAAATAGCAAATAAAACAAGTCCGGTAAGATATTTTAAGACTTTTATACGTTCTTTGTCATAATCCTGGTTCGTCAACTTTCTGATCAGACACTGGCGTTTTGTTAAGTCAGAGTTGACTACTCAGACAAACCGTTATTCAACTTCTCAAAAGAATAAGTACTCATGTGGTATACATGAACTTGCAGCTGCTACTCAGACTTTACAACACGCCAGTGTCTGATTAGAAAATTGACGAGCCAGGATTATGACTAAGAACGTGTCGTCCATTTTCTAAAAAATTCGTCGGAAGATAGCAAGACATTGTTGATAAATACTCGAATCATCTTCACATATAATACATGATGATCTTAAAGTATATATTATAGGTTCTGAATATTTCATTAACGAATTATATTTCGTGTTGAAGTGTTTTTTATTTGTCATTGTAATTTCTAACCTTCACGTTATTTTTTGGTAATACATGTACTATCCTTTGCTTGATATTAACATATCCTGCCATTATATGTTAGATAGTTATTAAAGGTACCAGGCTTATAATTTGATACGCCAGACACGCATTTCGTCTGCATAAGACTCTTATTGACGCTCAGATCAAAATTGTTAAAAGCCAAACAAATATAAAGTTTAAGCGCATTGAGGAGCAAAAATTCGAAAAGTTGTGCCAAATACGGCTGAGGTAATCTATGCCTGGGATAAGAAAATCCTTAGTATTTCGAATAATTCATAATTTTGCAAACAGTAAATTTATAAAAATGACCATATAATTGATATTCATGTCAACACCGAAGTGCTGACTACTGAGCTGGTGATACCCTCATGGACGAAACATCCACCAGTAGTGGCTTCGACCCAGTATTGTAAATAGTTATCAAAGGTACCAGGCTTATAATTTGATACGCCAGACGCGCGTTTCGTCTGCATAAGACTTATCAGTGACGCTCAGATCAAAATTGTTAAAAAGCCAAACAAGTATAAAGTTGAAGAGCATTGAGGACCAAAATTCCAAAAGTTGTGCCAAATACGGCTTAGGTAATATATGCCTGTGGTAAAAAACTCCATAGTTTTCGAATAATTCATAATTTTGCAAACAGTAAATTTATAAAATGATCATATACTTGATATTCTTGTCAACACCGAAGTGCTGACTTCTGGGCTGGTGATACCCTCGGGGACGCAACGTCCACCAGCAGTCAGGGCTATGGTCATTTATTTGTACTTTTGTCTTTCATTTTGCGTATGTGCATTGTTTATAGAGTATCCCCATGTAATTTTGTTTTATCTGCAAACATAGTAATATATTTTATTGTGATTATGATTATTAATGTTGACTGCTGTACCCCAATTTTTTTCATGTTTACATATTGTGTTCATTTGTTTTGGTCACACATTGCAGTCGATATAATGGAATTTCATATATGTGTACGACTGTCAAACGAGGGAGAGGTTTAAGTAGCCGTAAATCTAGGTCAAATCCACCATTCTCTACATACGGAAATGTCTTTTCGAAGTCAAAAATATGAAAGCTGTTTGAAGTGTTTGAGGTTTTGATTTTGCCATTTGTTAAGTGCTTATCCGTTTTAATATTTGAACACCTCAATGAATTAGTTTCCTTTAATGTCGATTTTCTTTTGTGTGATTTTGCACAATCATCAATAGTAGTTAAAACAAGTTTAAGAGATAATGATACCAAAGGGATATTCAAACTCATAACTTGAAGACAAACTAAAAACCATAACAAAAATAAAATGACAAGAAGTCAAACACAACATAAAAAGACTGTGAAACAATAACCCTCACTTCATGTAAGTACAATTCTGTGAATTTGTAAAAAAAATAAAATATCAGCAACACAATATAAATGATTAAAACAGGTAAAATGTCAAAACTGCGGGGTACAGTAGTCAACATTGTGCTTTATTCTTAAACATTATCATTGAAAACATGTGAATTGCTTTTCAAATTTTCGGGTGGCAAGCTTCCTTCTTGACATTATATTAGATACAATGTTATGTAGATCAATCATACATCATATGCTTTGTTTTTATTTTGTTTTAAATTGGTTGCAAAACGGTTTCATGTATCATGAAAAATAGCTACCATTCAGAGGAAAGATTGACATCTAAAAACTTTTAAAAGCAAACTATTGTTGAAGGCCGTACGGTGACCTTTAATTGTTAATTTCTGTGTCATTTGGTCTCTTGTGGAGAGTTGTCTCATTGGCAATCATACCACATCTTCTTTTTTTTTATATATGTAATGAGTTATACAATCATTTGGTTATTTGTTTAAATGTAAAAAAACAAATATTTTCAGCCAGGACAGACACGAACGATACGTTTATAAAGTATCCTTCTGGTGATCAGGACACAGGCAAGTTGATCACTTGTTTTATTATGTAAATGTTTTATCTTTCGTTTATATGTCTTGAAAAAAAATGCTTTATGTCGCTAACTATTTTTTCTCGATATAAGTTCAACAGAACATGAGACGCATACCTATCTATAGGTCACCTTCATAACAACACAAAGTTTCTAATCATTTTGCCTTTAATTTTGGAATGATGCTGACCCAATACTCTATTTTATAATAATACAATTATGTCATTTTGATGCATTTTGATGCATTTTGACATTTTAGTTATTAGAATTAGAAGATCGGCTGCATTAAACTAAAGCTCAGTTCAGAGTATTTCAGGTTACTCATTTTAATAATGATGTAAAGGTAAAATAGAAAATACCCTTCAAAATTCCCTACACAAATTGATAGAGAAAATAGTATGTTTTGTTTTTCAACATGTCATTAATCGTTATCAAAACGAAGGTCAGAGTTAATCTAGACATAGCAAATTAAGGCCGTGTTCACACTGAGGCTTAAACAAGTTTGAAACAAGTTTAACTGAAATTTGTAACATTAATTATAAATAAATACCGCGTTTATTCTGGAAACACTCGCAGCGCTTAATTAACTTTTAAATATAGAATTGATTACATGTTAAACAATTGAATTGTTTTATATCAAAGATGTAAACAATACGACTTGTGTGCCCAAAACATGTTTCACATCGGCAGTGTGAACGCGGCCTAAGATATTGAAAGAGTAAACGATGGTCATGCTAGATTTGGTTTAAATTGTTCGTCTTAGAACAATTTATCTATGGTGGCGACATACATGACAATTTAATAATGTACAAAGACACAGGCAGTGACTACAGAAACAAATGAGTAAGGATTATGGCCCTGAAAGCATTACATATGCCCTAAAAAGTCCTTTTATTCAAATTTGTATGGAGTTCCTTTTTATGAATTTGCTTTTGAGTTCGGTATTTTTATATACCTGTTTTCCTATTTACATAAATTTGCCATACCATTCGAGCCAAATGAAAATTGTTATAAAAGATGTATATTGTCAAGAGACACACCTAACAAAAATAAACCGATGGCCGGTGTATGTGGCCAATAGCATTTAAAGGAAAAGTTTTATAATTTGAACATAAACTATTCATTACATAATCTTCAATTTGTTAAAGGCGGTCACTATATGGTAAAAGTATTCAAAATTTCTTTATTACATTGCACACATATGATGTCAGAATGCCATCACAATAGTTCTAATGCGTCAGCTTGCTAAAATTGTTTTATCAAATATTTCTACACATTTTTGTCATACATTTTTTTTTTTTTTTTAATTTGAATTTCAAGAAATATTTGGCCAATGTGGACCAATCGTGAACATACTCTTTTAAATGCTTTGCTCTTCAAATTTTGGAAAACTTATTTTAACATGAATAAAGGTAAGTTAAAAGTAAAATAACAAAATAACGAACTCAAGGAAAATTTAACACGGAAAGTCCGTAATCAAATGGCAAAATCAAAAGCTCAAACACATCAAACGAATGGATACTACTGTCATATACCTGACTTGGTACAGGCATTTTTTTGGTAGAAAATGGTGGATTAAACCTGGTTTTTGCTAGCTAAACCTTCACTTGTATGACAGTCGCATAAAATTCCATTATATTGACAACGATGTGTGAACAAAACAAACAGACTTAATAGGTCAAAATGTCAAACATTTGGGTACAGCAGTCAACATTGTGTTATAATTTTAATCACTATAAAACAAACAAATATGTAAACAAGAAACACACATATATACGTATAAGTATATAAGTAAAACCCTTGCATCGAGGATTTAACTTTTTAAATCAGATACAGTGATAACTTTTCTTTATATATAGGCCAATTAATTTTACAACTTTTAGATAATGCATTTCTTTACACTAACTGTACATGTTCTATCAAAATTTTCTTCTTATAATTGTGATAGAGCTATCCAATCATTACAAATAAATGTAGTAAAATGAATGTTGTTTTCGTTTAAAGTTTACATATACGCAGACACAGCAATGCCAAAATAACCAATAATGACTGTTATTGTGTGCAATATGTGCTTTTTTTGTTTTTTTTTGTTTTTTTTTTTTTGTTCTATTAAAAGTATTTAAAATCTACTATGAGTGATATATAATATTGACCTGTAACTTACCACTGAAATGAAGGAGGCAAGTATATCTTGGTCGTAGTATCGTTACATAGCTGTAAATCGAATTACAATTATATATCTACTTTTACGATCTATGGTCGATATTGATTTTGTAAGATTTTCATTTTGACTGGGATATTATGGTAGACAACCAAGATGTAGCAATTAGAAAGGAACAATTGCAACGTATTTATAACATGTACAAAACTTGACGTTTTCCTTTCCAATAGATATAGGAAGATGTGGTGTGAATGCAAATGAGACAACTCTTCATCCAAATAACAATTTATAAAAGTAAACCAAACCTATATTACCTGAATATTTACACAAAATGTTTTTCCGAAATTAATGCTATTTTGTAGTTTGAATTCATCCCGCTATTTTCAGTTGTCTGATATTAATTAAGAAATGTCAATAAGGACAATTGATCATTCATAGACAGACTTCATTTTATTTTTGGCGGTAAAACTAAGAATTAAATTAGTTTGCACATAGGTTTGCACAAGTGAAAAACGTAGAGTACTCAAAATGTTTTGGAGAATTAAATATTATCAAAATGGTCGGAAATACATAAGAAGAACGTGAAACAATTATTACTAATAGATTTTATGTCGTCACACCATTACCTGCTTGTAAATGTGAACTGATTATTCAATGCAATAAATACTTTAATATTACATTCATACGGGGAATAACATACTAAAAATAATTCATTTTGATAGATAATGAGAGAAGCACGCCATACTTTACAGACGAAGAAGAAGATGACATTTTGATTTGTGAGTATGTCAAAAGTATATACATGTACAAGGCATGTCTTGCTGTCAATGGTATAGAAGCTATCTTATTCATTCACTGTTCATACAGCAATAGCAGGAAGGTAACACCATAATCCGATTGAAATAAAGATTCAATGTCGACGCATCCCTTACAACGATCTGACAACAGTGCATTTTACTTTCTGTTCTAATTATACATATCTATATATCTACCAATGGAATTCGTGTCATCAAATTTTATAAATGTGTATCATCTCAACAAATTAAGGCAATTATAGTGTGCCAATGTCCAAACGCAAATATTCTGGTAAGGCCTTTAAATCAGACAGTAGAATGACGCGTTGTCAGATCCTTGAAAACATTGCACAAACAAAACATAGCTACATTATATATATATATATATATGGTAAAGTCTAATAACTACAACACGACAGATATTTCTTATTTTGTATACTATTCCTAATCAAATATAATTTCAATAGATAAATTTACTAAAAATCTTACCACCTTTTAACAAAAAGTACCTAAAAATACCAAAATCTATCTAAGATTAACTTTGCCTGAAAGAGTTGGAACCGCAGTTTCTTTATAATTTCAAAATTACCAATTGATGATTCGTTTTAAAATTAGCTACGTTATTAACTAGCGTTTACATAATACATAAACATGATTTATCAACATCGACTTCGTTGATCTTCGCAAATTCAATGGAACTATTAGCAAAAATAGAATAAAAAGGAATAAAATCGAGACAACGAATAATTATATGATAACAAAAAATATGTTGAACAAGAAGGAGACTTGAATGTTTGTTTTGATTCAATTGTAAAATTAAGCATATGATTCCCTTTTAGTAAGGAGATTCCAAAAGGTTATCGACTAATATTGCAAAATTTACTAGTCAAAGAACAAACAAAGCAAAAACGAAACATCAGAGTCAGTCCTAGACACTTTGTTTTCTTTTAACACTCACTATTTTAACTCGTATAGCATTTATTTACATCATGAACAATCTCCTTGCACTACACTTGGAAAACAAAATGTTTCTACTAAGTAAGGAATATGAAAGTTGTTATTTATTCGTTTAATGTGTTTTGACGATTGATTTTGCATTTGGTTAGGGACTTTCCGTTTTGAATTTTTCTTCGGAGTTCGTTTTTTTTTTTTTTTTTTTGTTGCTTTGTGGTACATTTGTTGATGATGATACCAGATACATTCTGATAACACAGCACTCGTAATACTCTGGTAGCACTACACTATTCACAATTTTAAATATAGTATATTTATATTTATAGTAAATAAAAATAAGGAATGACAATGTAGTATATGCACAAGGCACGTCGATCTTATAGAATGACATTGTGTTTTTTTCTGGTAATAAAATACTCAAATCTGTTCTATTATGTTAAAATGTTTATATGTGGGTTCAATTTTGACCATATTACAGTCATAACAATTCCAAAATAACATACAGTTTTCTTATCTTCTGCCTGCCATGAATGCATATCGATACTATGAACAAGGCAGGAAACGTTTTAGAATAGAATTGTACACTTGTGTAACGTTCATACAACGTATATATGTGAACCACTTAAAAATGGGTATTGATGAATATACGATTGCGTGCAATACCTCGAACTCAACACCACAGATATTACAAAGATGAAAAGGCGTACACAATGAGGCTTAATTTGGGAAATTTATAAATATAAACATGCAAATTTATAATTAAGAATAAAAGTGTATATTATATCCATTATTACTAACCCATTATATACATATGTTATTTTTATATTATGTCAACGCTGTGTTAACCGGGACATAATCCAACTAGACCATTATCTTTTAATATTTGAATAATAAATATCAGGACAATATAAGAAGTACAAACAGGGAATTAAACTGAAAACTAGAACGATTGATAAGTATAAAAGATGTGGTATGATTCTCAATGATACAACTCTTCCCAAGAGAACAAATGACACAGAAAGTAACAACTATAGGTCACTGTACGTCCTATAACAATGAGCAAAGACCATACCGCATAGTCAGCTTTAAAAGGCCCCAAAATGACAAATGTAAAACAATTAAAACGATAAAAGTAACGGCTTAATTTATGTACAGAATAATGACGAAAACAAATAGAAGTAAATCTAACAAAACACAGAGTGGACGTGGCTGGGTACTTTGTACATCCCAACAATAAAAGACAGATCTGAGAGTACTTGCAGTTACTGACAGCTAGTTCAAAGCCAATAACAACTAATAAAAATAATCATGCATCTAAGAATGAAGAACCTATATCTGCATCAATCGATTCTCGTCGTTCATTTATGAATCGTATACATGTATCATTGATATGGTCATAACTTAAATTATATGATATGATTAGATTTTTTCGAAATACTAAGGATTTTCTGATCAAAAGATTTAGATTTTCTCAGATGTATTTTGCACAAACTTTCGGAATGTATTGTACTCAATGCTCTTCAACTTTGGACTGTATTTGACCTTTCTAACTTTTTATATCCGAGCGTCACTGGTGCTTCATTTGTAGACGAGGAAACGCGCTGGTATATATAATGACGTCTTCATACCTATAGGATACACAATCTTGATAATGTGATTTTATGATTTTCCCTACATATCCTTTGTATTATGTGGTGTACATGGTATACCGTGCTGTTAATTGCAACAGCTCGTATCTCAAAAACAAAAACAGTAACCCTCATTTTATATTTTTTCTGGTTTAATTTTACAAGCTGAATAAACTAGATATCATTGAGATGGGAACCATCTCTGTGGGCCCTGTTGTGAATAATGTGTGATAAAAATTGTATCTTTATCAGTGGACATGGGATTGTCAAATGAAACCGAAGTTTATGGCCTTGACCTTTGACCTAGGAATTTGTACATACATTATGACACACACTCTGGTGTTGGTTTATATACATGTCAAGTATAGACTTTGAAATCATAACGGTTCTCAAGATATAGAGCGGACACGATCTTTACCATAGGACATGGGGTTGTCAACTAAAACCAAAGTTTTTGACCTTGACCTTTGACCTAGGAAGTTGTACATACATTATGACACACCCTCTGGTTTTGGTTTATATACATGTCAAGTATAAACTTTGAAATCATAAGTTCTCAAGATATAGAGCGGACACGATCTTTACCATAGGACATGGGGTTGTCAACTAAAACCAAAGTTTTTGACCTTGACCTTTGACCTAGGCAGTTGTACATACATTATGACACACCCTCTGGTGTTGGTTGATATACATTTCAAGCATAAACTTTGAAATCATAACGGTTCTCTAGATATAGAGCAGACACAATTTGTTACGGACGGACGGATTGACAGACGGACAGACGGACGAACGGACAGACTGATCACTATAGGGTGTCCGCCATTCGGCGGGGCCCTAATTATCAATATTTAAACAATTTTGTAGAATCGTTACTTTGCCTTAAAAGGAAATACTTGGACTACAATATAGCATGCCAACAAAAGTGTTGTAAAGTTTTGTAAAGTGTACACTTACGTATAACTTACGTCTAACGTTGATCAACAACACTACCGAGGTACCGATGCTATTATTTCTGTTATAAGTAAATCAAGTGCAATCAACTTAAAAACAAAATTATAAAATTAAAACCAATTGTCCAGACAACAATTGAAGATCTTTCCATATTGAATTTCTGAATAATCGATAAGACGCTACATGCGGTTTACTGTAAGTATCCTACCACGGGTCACGAGGTGAATTTTACTTCCGGTTTAGAAACTGTTATTTCCGGTCTCATTTGATAGCTTAGGCACACAGATTTCACAAAAATATGAGGCTCTTTTCTCAAAATATTTACGACTAAAAGTTATTCTGAAATGTTCATGACTTACGAGTGTTTTAACTCGTAGGTATTTTTGTGAAAGGGTCCCTGGTTTCTATATACATTTGCTTGAAAACAGTTGGAACTTCCGGTTTGATAAATGTCACCCCGATACCATCTGATAGGTTACTTCGTACTGAATCAAAAACATATATGGTTCTGTGTAATTTTTATTTGAAATCAGTGCAAGAAATGGCGACTTTCGGTTTACAAAGGTCACATCCTTCTCACCTTTTCAAGGTCCTATATCTTCAATTTACTATAGAAGACCCCATAGCTTCATCATGTTTAAATATGAATTATTGCAATGGTCAAAATCTAGAAAGTCAAATTTACCCTTGACCTTGAACTAAATATCAAGATTTTAAAGCAAGGACCTCAACTCAAAAGACCCTTGGTCTCTACTAAATATTGTTAATGATTTGTATCACCATACAGTTAATTCTAAATATAAAACGGGAGAAAACACCTATTAAATGTCAAGGTACGCTTTCGTCTAAAATGTATGTCATGCGACATGTCGTAAATAACTATTTTGTCAGATGTGTTGTCGATATCTTTTACTGTTTCTGAGGAAAAGCCGAAATAACTTAAATTAAGATTTAGAACATGACCTTAACCTTTGACCGCATTCTCATTTTGGTGGACCAAGGACCTCAAATCAAAAGACCCTAAGTCCCTAACACTTTTGGTTTATGAGTTTCTATTACATTTCACTTATTTCAAATACAGAAAAGGAAATGACTCTCATATGAAGTCTCCAGATCGTAATACAATTTTGTTGTTTTCTTTTACGGATGCGAAGGAGTAGCAATCACAAAGACAAAGGTGTTAAAAGAGATAACTCTTACAGGAAAAGTGTTCGGTTTATCAGTGTCAGTTTCAAAATATATAAAATATCTAAGCGACAACTTTCGAAACAAACCATTCTCGCAAGAAATAAAAGTGGCGGAAGTACTTGATAATAATAATGATAATGATGATAATTTAAACAAAATCAATAGGTCTCTCCACAAAAGTAGAAAGATCTAAACATACTGGAATCCACAGCTCCAAGACTGGTGTGACGTTTTTATAAACAAGGAGAAGTATGAAACTCGTATCTTAAAATAAAAACGATAAACTTAAAACGCTGCAATTATATCTTACTGTTTATGAACCAATCCGATTAAAATACAGATCATGTGTACAAACTTTGCCTGCACGAATCAGAAAACACTATATTCTACTCTCCGTTTTTGTAATTTTTATATCAGCGAATGGAATTTCAACCAAAATAGTGTTGGTGGTGAGTATTAATCCGACAGAACCAGAGGAATCCGAGAGGTCTTTAAAAGAAAGTAGAATGTAGCGTTAGCAGATCCTTGTAAGCAAAGCATGGACACAGGATATGTATTTTAATCATGAACATGGTGTCTAAAGAAGGAGTCTTTTAAGATTGATCGATTTACATACACAAATGATCAATATGTATATAGATATAACATAATGTGGTATGAGTGATAATGGGACAACTCTCCGTATGTACGATTTTAATAGATTGCTTTGAATATATGATTCGTCATTATTTGCTTTATTATTATCAAAAATTATGTACTGGTTTTGGAAATCAGCAGTAACGGTGTCGCTGGGTAAAATTTTGGACAAAAGTTATACTAAAATGCTAAAATCTCTGTTGCAACTGATAAACAGCGTCAACCTTTATATATATTGAGTTTTAAACCAGGTTAATATAAAAAGAAGATGTGGTATGATTGCAAATGAGACAACTGTCCACAAGAGACTAAAATGACACAGAAATTAACAACTATAGGTCACCGTACGGCCTTCAACAATGAGCAAAGCCCATACCGCATAGTCAGCTATAAAAGGCCCCGAAATGAAAGGTTAAGCCCATAATTGTCTTTGAAACTCAGAAATATGACAGTTGTTTTCCTACGATCCCTTGATTGATAACGTTTGAGTTTGTCATTTTCATTGACTTCCCTTATTAAAATTTACCTTACTATTTTGTATTTTAAATTTATTATATATCTTTTTCATTTCTAGGTATATGTATATTTAAATGTATTTCAATATTGATAATCAAGCAAAACTACTCATGGTAAAACTATAAAGTCGTGTAATATATCAATTTATTTGGCAATCGCCAATGGCAGTCAACAGGGTTTAAGAACATCAGTTGTTCGACCTCTTAGTCAAATGCGTTTTGTTACGACGAATTTATTCTTTTATTAAAAAAACATCCGTTTAATCAATTACAAATATAGGTACATTTGCTCAACAACAATCTAAAATGATTACTTTGTGAATTTAGAATAACATTTTCAAGGACATCATAAGGATATAACAAGTCATGGTACAGTATAGATACTTATATTTTATTATTCAGTTATGCATGTGTTATTGTTAGAGGCTTTAACTCTATTTAACGTTTTGAAAGAATGCATGGTTATATCTGTAAGTATTTTTATTCCAATTGCAGATTTTTAATCCTCGTGATATATGTTGTAATTCATTTATCCATGATGGTTTGAAAATATTTTGACTAAACTATGAGTATAGGTTGTCAAAAAAAACAAAATGTATGTTCATTTTCAGCGATAACATCACGGAAATTATATTATTTGTCGTCATCATATTTTTGGTCTACTGGTTTTCTTGGATTGTTGCATGTTTGTCGGAAAAGACAAAGAAGGATATTAATAATGCCACTTCAAAATAAGAAAATGCAAGTAGATAATGTTAGACAACAACACATAGAAGAGAGAGTGAAGGTGTGTATGACGAAATAGACGAATCAGCCATGTCAAAATCGTTACACTGTCAACCGTCAGACCGTTATTACATAGCTCTTACTTAGACGTAACGGATAGTCAATGTGACACGATGGGCACCAAAGCTAATCCAAGCAGAATCGCAATGGCAATGTTTTCAACTCAGTCCGAACCAGCCCGACAAACAAGTAAACGAAGACAACGACATAGTCTGGAAAAACATTAAGGAACTAGATATACAAAGAGAAGTAGGAAATGAATATTCCGATGGTTATTTAAGGCCAAGGTTTTTGCAGAGCACGCTTTGTTCGACAAAATGTTGGAAAATCAAGGAAAATTGTTTTCAAACAAGGCAAACGTGACAGAAAAAGAAAATAAGGATCGAGTTTACGATGAACCCGCTTATGATGGCATCAGTAGATCAGTAAGCTATGACAGACTTTTTCCAAAAGTGTTGGAAATCGAATTAAAGGAAGAGTACTCGTAAACAATCCGATTTATCCTTTAGATGTTCTGCTTGACAAAACCCTAAAGAGTTCAAATGCATAACATTGGCTTCAAAGAAAAGACTATATAATCTGTACAATGAATACAATAGAGTACGCCGGTTAAAAGTCTTGAATTTGTTATCCTTGTTCTTCGTCTCGAACATTTTCTACAAATTTATTTACCAGTATTGACTGCATATTTTAATTAGAACATGACAAACTCAACGTGTGTCAATAGTCGACGGAAATGATGATCCACTCGAAATACCTGATGCCATCTTCGTCTTTTGGACCCAATTTCCATTTCATTCATACTGTTATCATTTATACGACTTGCCACAGAACATTGCACTTCAAGGTTTCATATTACTGTACCCTTTTCAATAAATATTGAGCAAATATATGATCTTCTTCTTAACAGTACACATGCAGTAAGTACCTTTATACAACTGTTAATAAATGACACCTTTCGTGAATCTGAATCGTTGATGTTTGGATGAATTTGTCTCTTGATTTAACGGAATAATCCAAAAGCAGGTCCACGTTTCAGAGTAGGTATTAAATAGAGTTAGAGACTTAACATTTACTTTTGTTTTATTTTCTGGAAAAAGCACATTCTATAATTGGTGCATCCGAAGCGCCTTCTTTGATGTACAAAAAAATGTACCTTTCTTATAATTAATCAGGGAATTTCTAATGCAAGACACTAGTAATAACCGAACGAATTATTATTAAAGGCGAAATGCAAGACATGCTAACAGCAGATACGTAACTGAACATCCTCGCGAAACACCTGATGCCATCCTCGTTTTGTGTGGGATTCATGTTTATTTAATGTTTGGTTTTTCTATGATGCTTTATTGAATGTTATTATTGTTGCATGATCATAGAATTATACTGCGTGCTTTGCTAGTCGTTTATTATTTCAACGTTACGTTTGCTTATTTTTGTTTTCTAATAATGATAATACAATATTGATAAACGACAGTTGGGGTTCATACATGTTATAAGTACTAATACATAGATACGATAGACACATCTTTCAAACGAAGTCCTTAGATGCACAATATCAGTTGATGACTAGTAAATCATTGTAAATCAGCAGTTAAAAGTTCAAAGGTAGTAACGAAAAACGAAATATCACCTTTGTCTCACTTTTAAACACGATTCAGACAATGAACGGATAAAGTTATAATTCCACTGATAGCTTTTGGTTTTGTCATTTTTATGGACTTTCCTTTTGAATTTGCCTTAGAGTTCGGTATTTTTGTTATACATTTTACTACTTTCAACATTATATATGACTTTAGATAGTAAGTGCACAATATATTTAATAGGATAGACACATTGAACAGAAAAACCTGCAGAGGGTTCTTTTACATAAATATACCTGTATGAATTATTTTAACAATCTCAAATGCACGAATCTATTTGCATTTAGTAATCAATTTTCTGTAAACATGAATATAAAGAATATTCACACAAGGTTTGAAAATTTATATTTATCTTAGAACATATATGCAACTAAAAGAACGTAAAAATATGTGCTGAATTAATTCCTTCAATAAGATGTGCATTATCTCTGACTTTCGAGTTCTGTGCATTTAATTGCGATCTCAATCAAACTGAAAGAGAACTGAACCAACAATGTAACAATGCAAGCAATACAATCACTAAGATCATACAAAACTAGAACAAATGAAACCAGCCAAAGACCAGGATTTATGAACTTCGAATAATAAAAAAAATCACGAGCGAAACTGATGTTCTGTATGGGCAAGCATACTACTCAACTTGCTGCATCTGTCCTTTTCTCCCTTAGTCAAAGAGTTTATTCTTTCGTCTACTCAACTTGGTGCATTTGTCCTTTTCTCCCTTAGTCAAAGAGAATACTCTTTCGGTAGGAAATATCAAAAGCGAAAAAATACCGATAGGAGAAACATGCATACATGTAAGTAATTGCCCTAGAAGGACTAAACTATTTGAATAATACATTGACAGCATCTTAAAAATCAACAGTGACTTAAATGTGAAATTTAAATAGACGAAGATTAAATAATTAAATAATATGATTTAAGAGCTTGAGATTTATAGTAACATATATTAATAAAACATCGGATAGCTTGTTTGATGGAATCCTCGTCACCTGATAATAAACCAGAAGCGATACTAACCCACCGGTAGTAAAATGTATGTTACTGATTTATGCGAGCATGACAAATTTTCTTGATACAATCTTTATAAGGTACGCACAGGATCAACATTTGAAATCTTAGCATATAATATGTGAAAGAATAAAATCAAAAGAATCTATGCAGAACAGAAAAGTCGTTAACCTTCAACCAGTTGGTAAGAAATTAACGTATTCTAAGAAAAGGAACGGTCACTTTTGGAAATTAAAAGCTACAAATATGTCTACATAGCAAATATTCTCTCTATCGGTATCATTTTATCAAATTTGAGTAAACCTATTCTTAGCATTCTCAACACTCTTCAACACGTCCGAAAAAAGTATTGATGCGTATATTCTGAATTAATTAATAGAAGTAAAACATACATTAGTCAACAAAAGAAACGATGCAAAGGTAATTTTGTCAATATTTCTATATCTTTCAATCTAAAGTTTCTGTAGAAGTTTAATTCGTTATTCAACGCCAAAAGCATCTGTTAATTCTTTTTCAAAACAAACTTCGAAACGAATACAACGAAAATCCTGAATGTTACTTTACCGTCCGGTATTCGAGTTCGCCATCAATCAATGAAGCATTTAAATTGTTTGGTGTCAATAATTGGGCTACTGCATCAGGTAAACAATTTGCAATCTTTAAAATGGAAAGCAAATCTAGAATTTGATGCCACGATTTCTCCAAAATGAGCGTAAATAAGCTGTTGGCATTATCAGAGCTGGAATGACGCACGTTGACGTCGCAAATTATTTTCATGCGGCAAGAATAACAATATCAAGAATGATAATTCGTCTAAGGCAAACTTGCTCAACAAATAATAGACAACGTAGTAGCAGAACGCATGAGACGTTACAACGTCAAGACTAGTACTGTGCGATACGTCTTTTACACTTGACCAATCGAACATTAATACAGAAAATACGGCCCGAGGAATACCTGGTAGTCACAACAACAGAATTTTGGGTCAGACAGTTCGTCGAAGGATCATAGCGCATGGACTGCATCCAAGACGTATCACGAAAGGGTCGCTCTTTACACAGCTTCATAAGGTTGAAACACTTGAATGTGCTCGTGCAAGACGACTTTCGAGGTTGCACACATTGCAGCATATCCTGTTTACAGATGAGTCGATTTTCTCTCCGTTTTAGTGATGGACGCATGAGAGTATACCGTAGGCAAGGGGACGTTTTCGAACCCTCGTGTCATAGAAACGGATAGTTTCGGAGGCGGAAGTGTGATGGTAATGGATGACATTGTCACATTGGGGCACAAAGTTAAAAATCGTTGAGGGTAACTTGAACGCTTTGAGATATAGGAATGAAATTCTTGGATTTATTGGTCTGCCTTTTATTCGACAATGCGGTTTCAACGATTTTTCTAACAGGATAACGCTAGATGTCACGTGGTAATGATTTGCATGGACTATCTAGAACAAAACCATATTCGAGTTCTCATGTGGCCAGCATTATCACCAGATCTTTTCCTATAGAACATTTATGGTATCAACTTGTCGGACGTTTTCGAGAAAGGCAAAATCCACCGGAAACGCTACAAGTTTTGCGTTAAGTTCTCAAACAGGGTGGAACAATATCCCCACGCAAACATTATAACTTTGATTGGATTTATGCGTCGTAGGCTAGGTGTGAAGCTGTGATATCTGCGAGGCGTTCTTCCTCGCTATTAAATTTCGTTAGCTGAAATCCCGGATAATGACTTTCATCCGTTCGTATTCGGTCCAGAAACTGTCTGGAACATTATTGTGTGTTATTGTGTCACGTAGAACGTTAAAAACATATTTTATCCATTTGTTATTGTTTTCTACTGAACGGTAAAATATTATTTTCTATTAAAGTGTTGTATCGTTTCTTTTGTTGACTAGAATAAATGATTTTTTGTCTGTCAGGTACTTTCAATAGTTCATGATAGTATGGTAAGTCTATTACCGAGACACTATCAACATGGTCTTTATCAAGTCGTAAAATGAATACTTGGAAAAGTGTTGATGGTCAACCTCAAAAATTGAATAAAATTGTTTTATCTTTTTATTTTTTATTTCTTTTCTATTCAACAACCTTCAAATGTGCTGTTCAAAACAAAACTAAAAACATTTGGGTCATGGGCCTTCTAAGCTCACAATTTCCAGTTCAAAATATGATTGCAAAAGAGATTTTGAGTGCAATTTAACAAAGACAATATAGGGATAAATTCATTTTATGTTTGTCTTTTCTCATATAAAAGTTTTGTTTTTGATTGATAGATTGTTCTAATATTTTGTAATTAAGTGCCCGAATTTATTCTTTAAAGAAATCAATTATTAAAATGATATGTCATGGGTCTTTTAAAAGCTACCAACAGATTTATACAGAAAAACGTGTTATTCTAATTTTGAGAAATGTAAGGTTTTCAGATATTCACTCCTTTCTATTCGCCAGATCTTCTCCAAATGTTACCGCACTCTTGTTGTTCTACTCCTCAGATGTTCATCACACTTTATATTACCATTTCTAGTCCATATTGGATTATAATAGTTTTGACTTTGAAACAGACTTTACCGGTTATCAAACAATAATGTCCGTCCTGGTCATCAGATTTTTATCAAATGTTTGCACAATGTATTGACAAAATTAGGTGAGTAATTTAATACGAATAAATGGACATGTTGAGTACATGCATACGTCAATGAGACAGTAACACCAAAATAAAAGAATTCTAAACAAGTATCATCTTTATCTATGCCTAACTCTAAGTTGAACTTTAATTCTATGAAAGTTAAAAAATCAATCAAACATCAGCCACAAATTGCGAAGACATGTAATTGCATGCATAATTATAGATCCGTAAAGTTATATGTTTCATACTTACAAATATTGTATCATCAGAGAAAAGTTTAGCTTTTTTTCTGATATTGTAACAAATTTTAGGTCTATATTTTGATAGTTGAGTATTGGGTACATCATGTTCATATATAAACACTTTGTTTTCAAGGCTAAACAGTAACTCAAATTAAAAAAATATTGCATGTAGTTAAGCTATAGACATGATAGATGCTGGAAGATTTGGATTTTTAATATTTTTAGCTTTCTTATTCCACTTCGTAGTATGTCAATGAATGGTATTTAGGTTTTAGGAACAACAAAATCAGTGTACCCTGAATGAAAGTTTCACTTCGTTCAAGTTTTAGGTTTTACATTATACATTGTTGAAGTACTGTATAACCCAGGTTAAATAAATGTAGCCAGCTGATTGTAATAATATTTAAATAGACTACTTATAAATATCATTTTTTGCTAGAATTACAATGGTCAGGTTGCAAAACTTTTCAATTACTACTTGCCTAAAATGTGTGTATAACATAAAATTGTTCATGCAAAAAAGCACTGTGTTTTGGGTTGATCAGGGTAGTTACCAGTTATAGATATTTTGTTTTAAGATAAAACCAGTATGGCTCTTTCAATGTCTATAAACAAATATATGAACATATGAGATCAAAGTTCACTATTGTAGCACACATATGATTGGCTTTCAAAAAAAACTATTTAAGCATGCAGTTGTACTTCTCTGTTCTTCAGAAACACGATGTATTTGTTCCGGGAGAATAGGCGTACTTTGATGTTAGGTACTTTCTGACATTCAATATTTTAGAGGATGTTTTTTAATATTCCAACTAAAGTCCTTGACTTCCCAGTATATGTAATTAGTCCAACACGTTTCCATTTGTAGGTCCTACCTTAAGAACAATATATATCTAAGGTGAATGTTTGTATTTGCACAAAGTCGTGCACATTGAAAGGATATCCTGGTCCATTGAGTTTTCCCATAGTTATGCCATTTCGAAATTTATACAATCCAGTATGCATATTGTCACCTCCGATTCTAATAGGAAGATGTGCATAGAATTTTGACGTCCTCTTCAATTGACGTAAAGTTGGGTTCCAAATATGCTTTTGGCTCAGTTAGGATTGAGGACACGTGGTTTATTACGAAACCATAACCATGTACGAAAGCAAAGACTCTTGTGACAAACAGGGCCTCAGCTATCCATATTTACTCAGTAAAAGTGGCAATGAAGGAAAATACATGTATGAAAAGAGGATATAAGTTCAAGACACCTTAATGATGAATATGGCCAATAATGGTTTTGACTGGCGTGGTTGGTTTTGGAGGTTAAGATTTTTAAATGAATTGTTTTTTTTAAAGCATGTATCATTTGGTCCAGTGGTTTCAGAGGAGAAGACGTTTTAATAAAGATTACGGAACTAAGATGACAGACGCCAAAGATGACAGAAGTTCAAATGGCACTTCCGGCAAGGTGAGCTAATGAAAGGGCAATATTATATAACTTTGAAATCATCATGATCAAATAATTATTTATGCTTATTTGTGACAAAATATATAATTAATATTTAGCGCTATAAATTTAAAATAAAATTGAGAATATAAAGAGACAACAACACGACCAAAGTGCAGAAAACAGTTCAATTCCACCTATATGTCTTCCACGCATCGAGAAAATCCCACATCCAGAGGCAGGCTTCAGTTGGCACCAAAACAAAATGTGTCCTAGTTGAACATTTTGTTAAATACTTGTTAAAACTTTATCAAAACATTCAACGCCTAACATTCTACAAGTGCTGATATGACATACTATCTGACTTTTACTGCACAATTTTAAATCTTGCAAACTCAAAACTATATAATTATATACAAACAAGTGAACAATTTTTGTTGTTATTACGTATACCGTCAGAAAGGGGAGATCTGGTCGCATTTGTTTGTATATAATTATATACAAACAAGTGAACAAGTTTTGTTGTTATTACGTATATCGTCGGGAAGGGAGATCTGGTCGCACTTTAATAACTTTCGAATTGTGTCATGTTTTCTTCAGTTCTTAATATGAGAATCATTTAAAATGTTTACATTTCCCCGTATATTACACCTATTCTCTAATTGATGGCCTATTCTAGAGCGGCAAAATACTAGGACGCAAGGCACAATTCACAATACATGTATAGCATATATCAGTTACGAAGGCACTTGTCTCTGAGTTTTTCCCTATTTACGTTATAATAGGGTATATAGGGAAAAATCAGAGACCAGTGCCTGTGATCAGTCACTAATAGATCACGTTTTAAAATTACATCTAAATCCTGTAGAATTCGGGAATTATGAGAAAGCACATCAAAGAAGGATCGAATCAAATTTTAATAAAATTTAACTATTTTTGAATTAGAGACTATTACTAATTTAAACGAAAACATGATCAAAAAGTAGATCTTCCATGTAACGTCTTAAATGATTACATGCATTAGTATGTCAGACATCAATATTTATATTCTTGAATTTTGTCTTCAATATTTGCATTAGGACTTAAATCTTTTGAATTAGGTGCACAACTTCGTAAACTGCAAATATAGCTTACTTATTTATTATATTTAGACATGAGCAACAGCTTAACCCAAACAGTGGGATTTAATTGCAATTTAAAGTTTGTTTCAAAATTTATTAAATTACAAAATGAAAGCAATCTTTACCTTTCACTACAAACAGCTCAGAGCCTGAAAAGACCACATTTGTCCTCGACCAGTAAAATCGAGCACATATTTTACTTAATAAGACTCGACGTAATCTCGACAGTACTTAACTGTACTTAACTGTACTCGACTTTACTTAATAAGTCTGATTCAGTACTTGATAATCTTTGTATAGTCTAATTGGTCTCGACAAATGTTTGACCAGTCTCGACCTGTCTCGACCAGACTTGACTAATTCTCGACCTGTCTTGACTTGTCTCGACCTATCTGGACTTGTCTCGACCTGTTTTGACCAGTCTCGACCTTTAATTTTAGTCTAGAATTGTATGAATCAGCCCATCTAACTCAATTATATATCAGTTCGGACTAAATTTAGATAGTCAACTTTAATTTTTTTATAACTATTCCAAATCAACTTGGATTTTCATAAATCTTTACAGCTATCTCAATTATTTATTGATCTTACAGAATGCTAGGTTGATTGGTATTTTCGTTGATTTCTGTCAAATTCTATGATTTAATTTGTATGTAAAAAAGCTTGAATTTTCAGTTCGGACTAAATTCAGAAAGTCACATTTAACATTTTATATTTTTTCAAATGAACTTGGATTTTCATCAAAATCTTCAGCTATCTCAGTTATACATTAATCTTAAAAATACCAGGTTAATTTGTAATTTGATTTATATCTGTCAAATTTAAATATTCAATTTATAGGTATCTATCTGAATTTAGTCAAAACTGAAAAGTTTACCTTTTTTACCTATTAATTAAATCCTTAAATTTGACAGCGATACACCAAACAACCTAGTATTCTGTAAGATCAATATATAATTGAGATGGCTGTAAAGTTTTATGAAAATCCAAGTTGATTTGGAATCGTTATAAAAAATTAAAGGTGACTATCTGAAGTTAGTCGAACTGAAAATCTAACTTATCTGACCTATCAATAAATCCCTTAAATTTTACAGCAATACACCAATTGCAAACTACCAAACAACCTGGAGTTCTGTAAGATCAATATATAATTGAGATAGCTGTAAAGTTTGATGAAAATCAAAGTTGATTTGAAAAGTTATAAAAAATTAAAGGTGACTACCTGAATTTAGTCTGAACTGAAAATTCTAGCTTTTTCTACCTATTAATTCAATTCCTTAAGTTTGACATCAATACCCCAAAGACCAAAAAACTGGCATTTTGTAAGATCAATATATAATTGAGATAACAGTATAGTTTCATGAAAATTGGAAAACTTATAAAAAAAGTTAAAGGTGACTATCTGAATTTTGTCCGAACTAAAAATTCTAGCTTTTTACCTATTAATTAAATCCTTAAATTGACAGCAAGAAATCAAACTACCAAACAATCTGTCATTCTGTAAGCTCAATGTATAATTGAGATAGCTGTACAGTTTATGAAAATCAAGTTGATTTGAAAAGTTATAGAAATAATTAAAGGTGACTATCTGAATTTAGTCAAAACTGAAAATTCTAGCCTTTTTTTTATCATTAACTAAATCTTTTAATTTGACACCAATGAATCAAGCTACCAAATAACCTAGAATGTTGTAAGAACAATATATAATTGAGTTAGATGGGATAATTCAAACAAGTCTAGACTAAATTTAAAGGTCAAGATCGGTCGAGACAGGTCGAGACTGGTCGAGAAAGGTCGAGACAGAGTCAAGACTGGTCGAGACAGGTCGAGACTGGTCGTGCATTGTCGAGACCATTTCAGACTATACCAAGATTATGAAGTACTGAACCAGACTTATTAAGTAAAGTCTAGACCAAAATCGAGTACAGTTAAGTACAGTTAAGTACTGTCGAGATTACGTCTAGTCTTATCAAGTAAAATCTGTGCTCGACTTTTAAGGTCGAGCACAAAATATGATATTTTCAGACTCTGAGCAGTTTGTAGTGTTTCTGTGCTTACACGCACTTTGATTTAATGTTGTCATTATTCGTTTAAGATGGATAACATTTGAAAAAGAAAAACAGATCAGCATATAAATTAGTCAACAGAACCTCAATTCTCTATTTTCTCTTCAGAATATCTTGGAATCCTAGTTTTGTGATTTTCTGTTTTTGCTTCACCTAAAATCGTCAGCAATTGGCTTCCGTCGTCGTTTGTTGTCGTAAACAAAATCTTCTTCTCTGAAACCGATATCTTTCAACTTTGGGTAAATGATTCTTTGTGTAAATGGTATTAAGAATTAGTCCCAATCATTCAACAAACAAAAGCCGTCATGGCACATTTTAGAGAAAAGTGTTATCTCCATTTATTGTTTTATATCCTGAAAACATAATAGTTAATGAAAACCTGAGATTGCAAAAATGCACAGACAGTCAAAATCAACCGTTTTCCGTGTTTATTAGATAATCACTAAATAAAGACAACAGTAGTAAACCGCTGCTTAGTGGTAATAAATCAGTTAAGCGAAAACAAATCCGGGGCACAAAACAAAACCAAGGAAATACATCAACTATAAGAGAAAAACAACGGAACAATTGAAACACTAAACTGCTACAAAACAAACGTCAACATACATAGAAACGGGCCATTTGATAATAACTGCCATATACCTGACTTCGTACAGGACATTTAAAAAAATGTTGGGTTGAGCCTGGTTTTATGGCTAGCCAAACCTCTAACTTATATTGCAATGTTAAAACAAACGTTATGGTTACATCATTACGTGACAGGAATACAGAACAAATCAATGCAAGAACACTCAGAACAGAGAAATACATGAATAAATAATATAACAGTACATTACAACATGTAAACCCAAGAATTACAACGAAACCTTCAATTAATTTACGACAGTACACCTAAATAGTATATGAACTGTGCATCACACGAATGTATCAACACCGCAAAAGTGACGTCACAATCTAATTCTAAAAATAGAATATACAATTAGAATTAAGTTTGTAATGGTGTTATATTATGCATTTTCCAAATATTACAAGAATGACAGTTATTCTAATGAACTTTTTATTTTATTATAATTGTAATATATACGAAGAATTTATAAATGTCAAATATGACCAATAACACAATATGTTTATACATGCCAAAATAGGCGTTATACCACCATTGTTTTTATCATATAAGGCTTTGTTAAATTTGCACTTTTAAAATATTGTGCAAAATTTATCTTTGTTTCAAAAAGAAATACTTGGCATGAGTAAAGGTTTATTGTTCATTACTACAGACAATACTTTCACATAACATTTCATTCCATGTGAGATGATTACCATCACTGGGGTTAAGCAATCAAATGTTAACACTTTTGTTTGTGTAAAAGCTTAAGTAACCATGTGACCTTAAGTTTTCAAAATATTCTATAGAAACACCGAGATATATGATAATGAATGACGCAAACATGTTTTACTGCATTGAAATGCAGGATTAATTTCCTTCAACTGGGAAATTCAAAGGAATACTTTTATCGACCCTTTCCCGTATGCAACCGGGTGTGATGTCCTATGATTTACAGGTATAACACCGAAAGGAGACTTTTGTGTTGAATAAACTGCATGTGATTTGTTCCTGTGTAATACTGATTATTTCAATCATTACTGTCAAGTTTTGTTATAACAGTTAAATAGTTTGACGACATCTACAGCGATTCGAAAAAACTTCTTCGAAAAATCCAAATAAAGCACATCATGATAAAATATAGTACGGACTAATAAATCATCAAATATTTATCTTATCTGACTAAGAACAGTTGAATATGATAGAAAGGATGACTGTAGAATGAAAATACCACTTTTCTTCATTATAATGTCCTTTTGGTTCATTTATACCTCTCATTTCCTTAAAGTTTCTACTTTTAGGTCAAATTATCAAAATTGTTATTGGAACTTTCACTCATTATGAACGAAATATTAAAATAAATGATAAATTGAAGTATTTAAGCAGCAAGAACTATTCAATTAAAGTTAACTGACACCATGGAGTTTCAATAAGTCCTTATGTTAAATTTAAATTTACGCCACGCTCCAGTGAGGTCATAAAATCTTCCCTTTTAGTGAATAATGAGTTGTTAATAACTGCTTCAAAGTGTAACTTTCGCTCATTTGTGAAAGACATGTGGTAATAAATGAATAATTGAAGTATTCAAGCTGAATCAACTATCCATATTAAAGTAAACTTACTCCATAAAGGTTTCAATAAGTCCTTATGTAAAACTTAAATTTACGCCACGCTCCAGAGAGGGACAAACAAGCTTCCTTCTAGTGAATAATTTGTTGTTACTGCTTCAAAAATAATTTCATTTACTTATAACTGTTAAGTTATTAAAGTTTTACTTAGGATAAAGTTTTCTTTATTGAAAAAATATTAGAAACAATAAAAAGCTCCCAAAACACTGAGCATGGCTTGCTCTATCTACTAATGTTTATGGTAGAGTCCTATTTCAAGGCAATTTTCTCACAAAATGTGTTTTGAGACTCAATCCACTCAGAATATTTAATGTTTGTAATATTTAACTTAAAAAGCATGAAATTGTAACAAATGAGAGTGCATACTAAGTCAAAGGTTTATGTGCAGCTTCATATATTAGGTGTACTACCATCACTGAATTTCCCTATCAGTCTTTGTGAAATCTGCATCTTTGTAAAAATTGTACAGAATTTATCGTTGTTTCAAGTATAGAAATATTTGGCATGAGTAAAGTTGTATCCTGTCAGTACTACATACAAATTTCACATAGCATTTCATTGTATATACGGTTATAGCCATCACTAGAAAAAGGGGGCGAACGACACCAGAGGGACATTCAAACTCACAAATCGAAAATAAACTGACAACGTCATTTGTTGGAAGTTAACCAATCAAATGTTCACCCTTTGTTTCCTGTGTATAAGCTTTAGTAAGCATGTTTCGAAATATTCTAAAGAAACACCAAATAAAAAAGATGGTGCTTTGAAACATCTATGATATATGTGAATGACTCAGATTGTTTTGTACTGCAATGAAATGTAGTATTGTTTTCCTACAACTGTCAATTTCAAGGAATATTTTTCCGACCATGTTTGTATGCAACCGGGTGTGATGTCCTATAATTTGGTGGAATAATGCTTGTAACCGCTAAATATTGACAAGTCTATAAAGGCAGAATAAGATTTAAAAAATGCCTGAATAACAGAAACCTTCCGATGAATCCTTAAAATAGTTATTGAAATGACAATTTTAGACTACATTTACAATTTTATCACTTTTCAATAATCAACAATATAAATTCTACCAAAATACCAACGTGACAAAATTGTTGAATGACTCCAGGTGAGCAACATAGCTGTTTCGAGCTCTAATTTTCTCTTCATTATTTGTGTTTACAACTTCTTTCCCTCAAAATCGAATCAACACATTATAAAATAAAGCACCGGAACAGAGTATTGTCCCTTGATATGTTAAGACGTATCGTGCAATACTCCATAAAAAGTGATTTAACTTGTTGAAAAAAGCTGAAAATGAACGCAGAAGTAGAAGCATTGTGCAGAAAAATGACTCAGGATCGCCTTAAACGGATTATAGAAGGTCTACAGGGTACTGATACATTTACATTACAAAATGAAGTGACGGTCAGTCAGATGTAAACAATGACAAAATGGCGACGTACGCCGATGCAGTTTCAGATCTTCACAAAATAAAAGTAACATTCAATCTGATCAATCATATACAGAGAATAATACTCATTATAAAATACAAAGAGAACAAAGTGACCCGAGTGATTTTGTAAAACCTATTTTCTTGAAAGATCAAGATGTTCACGGCTCAGTCAAACCTCCTCGCGCCCAATGGCTCACAAATGTCGAAATATTCAAGTCAATTGGTGCTAAAGTCCCAAAAGAGTGCATTAAGGGGATACAGAGAATAAGAGAGATGTGGCGTATATATATATGGACAATGAGGGTGACAGACTGTCTTTGTTGGTACAGTGGTTTAACTTACGTGGCAGGCAAGTACCCCTTCATTCACAAAACCCTCACAATCCATCTACGTTGCAAAATGACGCAATCCGCATAAAGGTGAAGAACATTCCCTCTCTCTGATGACGGCCAGATACACCGAACACTATCCCTTCAAGGCTGTGTTATTCAGTGATTGTTTAGGGAGCGTTTGCGTATAGACGGAAAAGTAACCAACTATGAGACTGGAGATAGACAAGTGATTAGCAAGACACTTGATAAACCTATACCTAGAAATCTGCCAATTGGAAAATACATAGGCAGAATTTTCCATTCAGGCCAACCTGAATTCGAAAACAGAAATAACAATTCAGAAGAAAGAATTTGTTACAAATGCCTTCAACCAGGTCATATGCTGTTCCAGTGCCCTAATGATTGGGCTTGTAAAATTTGCAAAGAAAGTGGACACAAAATGATTGACTGTCAAAAGCACTTCCAGGATAAAGATGAGAATAATCAGCAATTAGAGCAGAATGGCAATGAGTCTGGAGATGATAATGTACAGGAGGAAAGTGTAGAACTTACAAAAACTCCAACAAAATCTCCTCCTTCAAAAACTTCTGAAAACAGAAAAGGTGATAGCAAGAAACATGCAAACAAGTCAGGACAACAAAAAACCAATCTTGGCAATAGTGGTAGTATAGACAAAACACAACCATCTATGGAAAGGTTTGTAAGAACACCTCATAGAAGAACTGTTAATACAGGAGACAGAACACCACCAACACCAACTAAAGCTCTACATGAGAAAACTACTGGAGTTAATCATTTGTTAATGGAACTTAAAAGACTAAAGCATAATCAAAATGTTCAAATCACCATCTCAATGACATTAAAAGATTGTATTATAGTTTTATCATATAAATTAAGCTACACAAATATTTAAAATATGCTCAACAAATTCAAGCTCAGATTAAGAGTCAACCAATCATACATAAAAGCATTAGTGGATGTTTTATATGTCTCGGCTTACTTTTTGTTTTGCTGAAATTTTATTTTATATCAAATACATGAAAAAAATTAATAAAAGTATATAAAAGTTTTAAGCTCTTTGAAAGAGTTCAATCATGTTGTAGAGAAGTGTATAACAAATGTGACAAATTGAATGTGTTAAAAGTTGTTAAAAATTATATGTCTTCTATGTACCAATATTATGTATGGGTATAATAATCTTTAGACAGATTAATGACTTAGTAGTAAAATCAATATGTACAAATTGCTACAAAACTATTGAAACTTATAGCAAAGACTCTCGTATAGAACAAACTTGTATAGAACAAACTTTTAGATATCAGCTGTTCAATATTATCAAAACAAGTAGACTATTTGGGTTTTACCTATGCTATTTTTAGTAACACAACACGCAGTGTCAATCAACGATAAGCCATACACGAGATTCGTTAGTCTAAATATAACATTATCTCAACAACACCTGAAATTCAATAAAACATACCATAATAAAATGTTTATAAAAATAGTTACTTACCGGCAAAATATAGATATGGTCACATGCACCACTCATGTTTATATCCAGAACAATTGATTGAAAACCGCACACATATTTGTACAATCCAACACTTGATAAACTTCAGAATCATATTTTTGAGCTAAAGATGCAAAGCAGTGTAGAAGTATATCATGCACAAATGACTTATATCCCGGTTGAAATTTGGTTTTGACTTATGAATTTGGAAGACTTGTAAATACAATTACATCATCATGCACACACAAAGCTGAAGAATCTTTTTGTTTCGAACTTTCACAAAGATATTCCATTACACAACTTAATCGAATACACGATGTTTTGATAAATAAAATATCTGATAGATTGTATACACAATCGAAAGCACATAGTTCACACAGGGAATGTATAAAATTTATGTATGTCTTTTTTCCGAAATTAGCCAATTATCTTTATTGGTATGTATCAACATGTATTAAAGGGCACACGATATACTCGTGGTTTAGTAGCGTGTCAATAATTATGTGGAGGTCACACCAGGGTATACCTACTGGTAAATATATGTTTTATGTTATAGAAAATTGTGTTATAAATATGATTTTAGTAAAATGACGTATATTTATATCAATCTTATAGGAAATATGAGGTGTACTATAGTTAATATATCAAAGCTAATAAGAACATTAATTTGTAACTTTAATAATGGCTTTAGCAAATACAATTAATTTATGTAGTCTCAATGTAAACGGCATCGGTTCTAGGGGAAAAGGAATAGAGCTATAGAATGGATAAAAGCACAGAAAAGTCAAATTACATTTTACAAGAAACACATTTTGACGAAAATATTGAAAGAAATTAAAAATAAAACAGAATATGAAACCTTTTGTAGTAACGGTACACCAGCTAGTAGGGGTGTAGCTATTTTAATTAAACAGTCACTGAGCTTTGAATTAATAAATAAATTTAGTGATAGTGACGGAGATTTGTACTAATTAATGTGCAATTAAATAATTCTATTTTCACATTTTCCAGCATATATGCACCGAACTGTAAAACTTCTAGAAATTCATTTTTTCAAAAGTAAGCGATAATTTGAAAGAACACAGTCTTGGTATACTTATACTAGGGGAGATTTTAATGATGCACTTAAACCAATTGATAGAAAGTCTTTATGTCCTGGTCAATTTATTCAACTTGTTAACGGATTAAAGCAATTAATAAAACTAACAAATTAACGGATGTTTGGAGAAAATTAAACACAAATAAACAGCAATTTACATGGAGAAGAAAGGATAAATCACAAGCTAGTAGACTAGACATGATTTTTATTGGGTCAGAATTTTACCTCTTATAGAATGGTGTAAAATTAAACCGGCTGTTATACAGTCTACTGATCACCAAAGTGTATTTTTAAATATTAAGCCAGGGTTATCAGAAAGGGAAATGGGTATTGGAAAATAAATAACTCAGTATTACAAAATAAAGATTATCAAGAACGTATAAAATGTTTAATTGATAAATATATATTTAAAAGGACACAATAGATTGTAGGCTTTTATGGGATGGATTTAAAATCGAGGTAAGGAAGTAACTACAACTTACTGTAGAAATAAAGCAGAAGTTAACAAGAGAGCGAAGGCGTAGTTTAGAACAAGATCTGGAACAAAAGATGGAGCTTATAGATGAGAGAAACACTGATGAAAATCATAATTTGGAAAAAGAAATTAAAGATATAGAAATAAGAATTAAGTAAAATGTATGACGAAAAGGCAAAAGGGCACAGATTAGATCTAGAGAAAAATGGGTTGAGTTAGGGAAAAGAACAATTCCTACTTCCTCGGTCTAGAAAAGAAGAGGCAAGTGAAAAAATCAATAAGTAAGCTAAAAGGAGAGGATGGGAATTAGTTACTAATCAAGAAAATTTACTCCATAAAATAAAAATTTCTATAAAAACTTGTATAATGTAAAATTTAACTGAAAATATATCAATGACACAAAACTAGAAAACAAAGTAGACGAAAAGGATAAACTGATATGTGGTGGAAAAGTTACAGTAGAGGAATGCACACAAGGCATTTATAAAATGAAACTAAATAAATCACCAGGGCTTGATGGTCTAACGGTTGAATTTTATAGACAATTTTGGGATAAACTTAAATGTTTAGTTGTGGATGTTCTAAATACCGGCTACGATAGACAAAGATTATCATACTCACAACGTACCAGTATATTAACTTTGATATTTAAAAAGGAGATCCTTTACTTTTGGAAAACTACCGTCCAATTTCACTTCTAAATACAGATTTTAAACTTTTGTCATCTGTTCCAACTTAAAGATTAAAAAGTGTACTTCAAAAATTATTAATAAAGATCAAACAGGTTATGTTAAAAATAGATTTATTGGGTTTAATCTGAGACAATTCAAGATGTAATAGACTACGCAGACACAATGTTGAGGGGCAATAGTTTTGTAGATTTTACAAAAGCATTCGATTCATTGGAATGGGATTTTATGTTTGGGACATTGAAACATTTTGGTTTTAACGATTCATTTATTAACTGGGTTAAAGCAATGTACACAGATATACAAACATGTGTTATGAACAATGGGTGGGTATCAGAAACTTTCAAAAATTCACGTGGAATAAGACAAGGCTGTCCTTTATCGGCCCTTTTATTTGTTTTGGCTGTTGAAATTATGGCCCAGAGATTAAGGAATAATAAAAATGTAAAAGGGATAAATATAAAATTAGATGGGAAAAGTCATAGTATCAAGATTTCACAATTAGCAGACGACACAACACTTTTTTGCAAGGATAAAAACGATGTGGTAGCTGCAATGAACGAAATAGAAATTTTTGGTTCCTTTTCAGGTTTACTATTAAATAGAAATAAAACAGAGGATTATGGATTGGGAAATTGAAATCGTGTAAAGATAAAATTGTCGGGATTAAGTGGGAGATAAACCTATTAAAGCTTTAGGGTGTTTTTCGGACATGACAAAGAAGAATGCAAAAATTAAACTGGAATGGTAAAATAGAAAAAGATGAATAAATTACTTATGATATGGAAAAAACGAAATCTTTCAATTTTAGGAAAATCCTAATTATAAAGACTTTAATATTGCCTTTGTTTACTTTCTTGGGAAGCGTGTCTAACTTCAGAAAATTATCTAAAAGAAATAGAAAACAGTAGTTATAAATATATTTGGGATGGGAAACCAGACAAGGTTAAAAGAAACATGATGATTGGTCCATATGAAAAGGGGGTCTAAAATGATAGACTTTAAAAGTTATTTTGTGGCTTTAAAAGAATCATGGGTAAATAGGTTGGTAAATGGTAAACTTGCGACTTGGAAGCTTATACCATTTAAATACTTAAATGTTTCAAACAATATTTTGTCAATATTTAAGATGAATCTTGGTGATATTAAATCTTTAAGATATTTTAAAGATATTCCTGCGTTTTACAAAGAAGTAATAAAGTCTTGGAATTTGAGTGGTGGGGGCAAACAAAACAACCAGACACATTTGTCGATATTAGAAAGCAAGTAATATGGGAAATAAATTTATAAAATTTGGTAATAAACCAATTATATTTGAGAACTGGATTAGGAGTGATCTAATTTACATAAACGATATCTTAGATGATAAAATGTCATTATCGGAAATCTACATTCTAAACAAATTAAAGTTCAAAATAAACTGGATCGCCGAATTTCACCAATTAAAAAATCTATACCAGCAGAATGGATTCAAGTTGTTCAAAAGAGAATTCTGTCAAAACTACAGTTAATATGCAGAGAAATAAAATCATATGGAAAAATCATTTAATCGAGACTACATTATTAACAAATAAAATGTTATATAACTCTTTGATAAGTATAAAACTAGAGTCGTCAATAGGGATAAACAGATGGCTTAGAATCCTACCAATACAAGAAACTCTTAATATGAATTCATTGTACAAATTTATTTTTGAATATACGACTGAAAATAAATTAAAATATTTAGATGGAATTATAACATTATATTGTTCCAACTAAAAACTTTTATTGCAATGGAAAGTAACTAAGACAGATAAGTGTAATTTTGTAAACAAGAAGAAGAGTATGCTCACTATTTTCTGAAGTGTAGATATTTGAATAAATTTTGGCAAAAATCTATGAACTCTTTAAAAGAAGTAAAATAGATTCTGATATTAAATTGCAACATCTGGTATTTGGATATAAAATCACAGATAGTAAATATTACTTTATGAATTATATATTGACAGTGTTAAGTTTTCTATTTATAAGTCATACTATATATCCGAGCAGAGAACAAAAACTGTTGATGTCTTTAGTATTTTGAAAATGAATTTAATAAAAGAATAGATGCATATAAATCAAGATGTCCAATGTTATTGTCAATTAAAAGAATTTTAGCATTGACAAATTTCTGTATAAGACAATTATACATCCTTTATATTATTTTTATAACTTAATAGTTGGATCAGCTGTTTATTTCCCTGGATAATCAGTGGAGTGTAACAGGGTAAATCAAGAGAAGCTTGGACTCTTGGTGAAATTTGTAACAAGCAAGATTAGATGAATAAATATTATTATGTTGTTAAAAAAAAATAAATAAATAAAGCACCGGAACTGCTTTTCTTGATGAATCTTCACTCAAAGCCAAATATTTGAAAGCCAAGGACACATAAGACCCAACAGAGAGGAAGAACTATGTGATAAACAAAGACATAAAAAGGCAGATCCATATAACGTTATCTGTTCAGAGGAAGTTAGTTTTCTATATATCAAATAATTAATAAAGGGACAATTAAAGAAAAGTTTGTTATAAATATCAGTACCGAGAAACTGACTACTGAACTAATACAACTAACGGGACATGATAGGCCACCAGCTGAGGTTTCGCCTTAGCTTTGTAAAAATGAAAAGATAGAACACGTTATAAATTGTATGCGTCCAATGCGCTTTTCGGGTGTTACGACGTATTAATTTACATAGACTAGCCCCAAAACAATGGTGATAATAAACATGTGCATATTATGAATGTTAAATTTCCTTGAATGTTAAAATTTATAAATGATATTGAAATGACTACATGGATATTCTCGGTTTGATCAGAAAATGAATGAGATGATCAGGTATCTATGTCGAAGTTATTAGCATTTGACTTTGACTGCATCAATAAATTGATCACATCTTTATGATTCTCTTTGCAAGCAAGCTTAAGTGAGTTTACTTTATCTTCATCAGAAATACTTGGTTTTGCCCCTTTTTGTAGTAGCAAATCAACAATTGTATGAAAACCTTTGGAAGAACTAAACAAAAGGGCTGTCCATCCATGTTTATTTTGGTCATTAACAACGGCTTTATTATCCAACAAGATTTTGACAACATTTTCATGCCCTTTTCTGCAAGCTTCATGGAGAGGTGTTATACCATCTTTAGTTTTTTGATTTACTGACGCGTTTGCTTGAATTAACTTGTTTATCATAATGGTATTGCCTGATATGCATGCTTCGTGTAAAGGTACAACGCTGTGTTTCCTACTGTTAACTTTAGCTCCATTCTGTAATAGCATTTCCACAAACGTAATATTTTCATTTTTACAAGAAACACGAAGAGGTGTCATTCCAATATCAGTTTTTTGATTGACTACGGCATTGTTCTGAAGCAATAGTTTTAGAATCCGTTCATGATTACCACTGCATGCAATATATACAGAGGTTGCACCAGATAAGTCCACCGCATTGACGTTTGCATTATAATTGAGTAAAGCTGAAACTGTTCCAGAATTTCCTTTGCAACAGGCTAAATGTAACGGTGTACATCCATTCTTATCTTTTACATTTACTTCTGCATTGTGTTCAAGCAGCAACTTTGCAAGATTTGTATAATCATTTGCACACACTACGTGAAGAACACATCTCTTATTCCTTCTTCTATATTTTCATTTACTCTTATCCCTTAGCCATGTAATGTAACAAGTACTCTGCGACATTAAAGAAACCATTTTCACAAGCATAAAAAATGGCGATAGTTCCTCGTTGTTAGTAATATCAATGAAAGAATTGTTATTAACAAGGTCTTTCACAATTTTAAGTTGCCCTTTAATGCAAGCTAAATGTAACGGTATATTTCAGCGATGTCCCTTTTATTAATCATCTGCTTTTCATGGATAAAAATGAACAGTAGTCATGATATCCTAAACCGGACACAACATGAAGAGCTGTCATTCCTTCTTGTGTTTTGGTTAATTTTTCAAGTGTTGTATATTTTTATATATTCCAAAACTTAACACGGAATTGTTGATTTATATTGTGTGCACTTTCAAAAACTTCTTTATGAAATCCTTTATTCAATTCAGTAACAAGTCGTCTGAAATATGCATCTTCATTTTGCGGCTTAACGTGAATTGCAAGGAAATCTTGTTCTTCCTTCATACATTCTAATCGAATCTGATTTAAAATGACTGTCAGTTTACAATGCTTGATAACTGATTCAAAGAATGATTTTGCAATACAACGCAGAAGAATTTGTTGCATAGTTTCATGGACAACCTCGAGGCAACCATCAGATTCTTTAACGTATTCTCCTTTGAAGGCAGCTAAAGTAGTCTTCAGAAGATTTTTAGATGGAATTTGAAGAAAATTAGATTCATGAAACAAATCTTGCAAAAGTTCAGTATGTTCATGATTGTCGATACTAAGTGAGTTCTTATCAATCGTTTGCTTGATAGCAAGAAAAGCCAAAGCAAAAACCAACTTGTGATTTGGTCTTGAAATTATCCATTTCGTCTTCAATAATTTGATAAGGAACCATACAGAATTGTTTAATAGGACACTTTGGCGAAGATGAATACGTCGAGCATAACAATGGGAGAAAATTATACATCACAGTTTCGTCATCATTAAAAGCTGTTGCATCAACTGTATTTATATACACTCTGCAGATATTCCATCTCTCTTCAGGTGACAGCTTCAGCTCTTCCGATAATAAATCACACTTATAAAATGGTATACTTAAGTTTGTATACTGTTTTGTTGCCAAATGTATGTTCTGACTGTGCAAATTAGTTTTGTGTGGTTATTATTATTGAACAGCGTTTTGAGTAATGGTCCACTATTTTCCCATGAAACAACATCCATTTCATGAACGGTATACTTTCCAATAAAATCATCAACGATAAAAATTTGTTTTGTACCAGGAACATGGTAGTTTGTAACGTCTTTTGGTTGCCTAACAGGAGTAACTGTATAACCATGTTCATCCTTTAATCTGAATGATGCATGATAAGCATTTGCCGATTTACCAGCACCAGTTGGTCCTACTATTAAAATCACCCTGTTCGTCTGTATACTATTATAAATGAAGTTTGTCGCTGTTGTAATAACAAACTTTTAAGTTTATTCGTCCAGTCTTGAAGTGTTTCATTTTGAAAATCTGTAAAATTATTTTATGAAAATAAAACAATGATAAATAATGTATAAACATATGATAACGAAATTCTACTTCTGCCAAAATATGGTATTGAAATAGAACAATGTTCCTTGTGCTTCTGAAATAGTATTTTTCATATTTGACGTCTATAAAAATAAGAATATCTGGTATGATAACCACTGAGACAACTATCCACCAAAGTTCAAATGAAAAGTATGTTATCAATCATAGGCAACTGAACGGCCTTCAACAATAAGAAAACCTGATAACGTTTATTTGGCCATGAAAGTCCCCGAGATGAAAAACATAAAACCGTTCAATTGAGAAAACTAATGACCTAATTTATAACCAAACAATTTACGAAAAACAAATATGACAAACATGAACATCGACAACAACTGAACTATCTATAGGCTCCTGATTTGGGACAGGCACATCGAGCTCGAGAATGTAGCAAGGTTTTACATGTTTATTGGCGCACAACCCTCCCTAAATTGTGACAGTGGTGTTACAGCATAACATTATAACAAATTATAAAAATCAGATCGATACAAAGTAGAAAAAATCTAACAAAAACACAGACAGGACGTGGCAAGGTATTTATACACCCCTAACAACAACAACAAAAAACACAAAGTTGTGGTATGAGTGCCTTCAACACGCATTATTGGCTTACACCGAACAGCAAGCTATAAAGGGCCTCAAAATGACGAGTGTAAAACTATTCAAACAGGAAACCCAACAGTCTAATCTATATAAAAAATAACGAGAAACGAGAAACTTGTTAACCACATCAACAAACGACAACCACTGAACCTCAGGCTCCTGACTTAGGACAGATAAAACAAATGTAGTAGACCTGAGCGAACTCGTAATTATTGACAGCTAATCCAAAGTCAACAACAGCTGATAAAAAATCATGTATCGTAGACTAAAATATCAATCGGTACACATTTAATTTCCAATGGATTTTCTGTAAAGATTCATTGACAGTCAGAAAAAACTTGACCATGTGCAAAGCCAAAATAGAGGTATCGACATATTGTAGCACGTGAAAATGCATACATGTATGAAAATAATACTCAGTTTGGTTTTAATTTTGTGATACAAAATCAATATTTATATCAGTAAAACAACATTCAAAGATCTAATCAAAGTGTTGAATTTGTAACCTTTAAGAATAAGTTTATTTAAAGGATTGATAAGACTACCGGGATCGTATCTAAACTGTCGGGCTCGGTAAAAACATCGCCCTAAAAATTATGATATGCTCTTTCAGTTCGTACAATGGGAGGTAGCTCTCATTGTACCTAATTGATAACGCCTTGTACAATATTGCCTCCCTTTGATACTTCATCCGCAGACAGCATGTTTCAGTCACTTTTATTACGTAATTGATTTTTTACATCAGATGGAAAACAATAGAACAAGAAAACCTCTGGCGTATTTAAATGACTGTATTCTTTCTTCTTTTGAAATGCAGAACGATTTTGCGTCAGTGCCCGAAGCTGGAGATATAATTAGCTCTGTAAACGTGGTTCATCGTCATACATCAACATCAAAATCAGATGAACCAAGTGCTAGCGTTCATCCAAAAATTCCTACATCTACAAACACGGTGAATGAACTGGATAAAACAATTGAAGAATTAACTATTCAGAACAAAATCTTTGAACGAGATATGTTGGCGAAACAACACGAGCTACTTGTAGCCAAGAAAACAGCCGGTGGTGAAACAAAGACTTTATATTAAAGAACTAAGGCAAAAGACAATGGTAAAAGTTAAAACAGTAAAACTGCAATCGCTGAATGAGTTACAGACTAAAGATAAAGTCGGAAAACAGGCTAAAGAGCTTACTCGGCAGCATCATAATCAAACTATGTCTTCTTCCGATGATTATGATTCTACTTCTTCAAGTGACAATGACGAGGATAAGGGCCAAGCCAAAATTAAAGGTAATGATTTACCATATGTATTGTTCAAAGACAAACAAAAACGTAAAGCAGTTTCGGGTGAAGCAAGGGCCGCTAAGGATCGGGTAAAATACGATGTGCCATGGCCACATGAGCATGCCCAAACCAAATCATTGAATTATTCTGATGAAGACTTCGGACTCGTACAGCTAGTTAGAGGTGAAACATTTATTATACATTACAAAAAGAAGAAGCCATTTCTGTGCTCATACAAAATCATTTGATTAATCTGTTTTGTCTGCAGAAAATACTCCTTTACCGAAATAAAGGATTTCCATGCCGGGGTTTTGCGTCTGTTCTACATCCATCGAAGGATTGTCCGCATCATGAATGATGTTCAACTTCAGTGCTACATTGTGAATCTGCTAAAATGAGCAATAATTGTATTCAACATAATTTTGTGAAACCCTCTGCTGTGCCAGGTGTGTACTATAATGAATTTACTATTCAAAAGAGAATATAGAGAAATATAATTCCCTTCCATTGCGGGCATGCTATTGTGTGATAATTCCGAACATAATGATAATATTGTGAAACCCCTGCAATGCCAGGTGTGATTGCTTCCCCTGATTATTCAGGTGTGAACTATAATGAATTTACCATTTTTAAAGAAAAATCATATTTCCCTGCAAATGCGGGCGTGTTATTGGATGATCATCCCCAAAATTCGTTTGGAATATCCTCTGCAATGAGGCAGATATGTTTAGTACTATTGGTGAGTTCCGCTAGGTTAGATTTAAGAGGTGTTTCTTATTGTGGTCATGCTTTTAGTGAACAAAAATTTCCTGTGTTTAAAGGTGTGTATATTGATGAAAATGATTCATATTGAATGCAGCCGTTATTACTATGTAGCACTGATTTTGACTTTGTTGTCAATGATAACAATAACATGAATCACAATGTTGTTGATGAAACTAATAATGTACTTTTCGCTTCAAGTATTTGTCCTTGAATTACGAAAACAGCAGGGTCTATTGATATTCACCAAGTATGAGTGGAAATATCTTGCAAAATGTGTCGATCAGATTTTGTGAAATGAATATGAATAATTTTTCACGTGTTCATCAAGCAGTTTTTACAGTGGCAACCCGAATTTTGCGTATTGTAAATTTCCAGTACGTTCGAATTTTAACATACAATTGTAGGAACAACTGTTGGAAGATTATCACGGAGGGCCGTTCAACTATGTTAAAGATACACTGCCCGATCCCCACAAGCGTCGACAAAATCATCTTTCTCAGTTTTCAAGTTTTATTGATTCCTACATTTCTAAAGAACTATACCATGTAGCTGTGTACGGCCCTTTCCGAAACAACCCTCTGTTATGTCATTTAACTTTATCTAAATAATTCACGGTTCCTAAGGGAGAGTCCAACAGAAGAGTAAGTGTTGACTGTTCGCATTGCAACTCTTTGTCTATAAATGAAGGCATCCTTCGGACACCTCTTTCAATGAAAATTTTTAACTGTATCATCATAGACACGAAGAATTTATCGCTTTGCTCTTACATGACGGTCGTGGGTGTGCCATGTGGAAATTGAATTTGGCCCGGGCCTTCCGCCAACTAGTATTAAATCTGCACGCCTTACATTTAGAAGGTTATGAATGGAGGGACAATTTTATTGACAACCGTCTTATTTTTGGTATGCGCTCTTCGCCACAGACCTGTCACCGAACAACGAATGTTGTTTCCTATATGTTATTGATATCTAACATAATTTTGTTTTAGAATTGTTTCATAGGTTAGGATTAGAGGTCAACAAAGATAAGTGTTTGCAACTGACAAAAGTGTTGACATTTCTCGACAAAGAGTATAACTCAACTGACATGAGAGTTCGAATTCCAGTGACTAAATTGCAAGAGACTTATGAGTTGTTACAAAGATTTGCCAGGAGAAAACAACACTGCACTAAACGTCAGTTACAACAAGCTATTGGCAAGTTAGCTTTAATTCCGAATGCGTCCAAAGCGGACGACTTTTTATTTCACGCATTCTACAGACATTATGAAAATACCATTTCAATCATTATTGTCTTCATATCACAGATGAATTTACATAAGACATTAGGTAGTGGTTATTATTTTATATGACTATTAACGAATTAGAATATTCCAGATGTAGATTGGTCTTCACCAGACAGCAATTAATACCTCTGACGCATATCTCAGGGGTGTCAACTTCGCCAAATTTGAATATTTGCCTTCGGACATACCGGAGTCTTTGTGGGACATGCACGTATCTATACTTGGGATGTATGCTATTTATATAGCAATTCTATTTTCGACTTCTAGTATCTCTAATAAACGTGTACAGCTGTTTTGTGAAATTTTAAATGCGGGATCAGAACGTAATCAGGAAATGTTGAATTTGGCATGTCAAATATGGTATTTGTGTGCGACAAGTAATGTCCAATTGCGTCTGAGTGATATAGCATCTGTTAAAATAGGTTATCGGATTAACTATCTCGTTGGAATCTTTCGGGAAGAACAGATCACGGTTTGTCATAGAATCTAAGATGTACAAATCAGATTTTGTCGAAAAGAAGTGTTTAGTCACATGATTTCTTTAATATCTAAGTGTTCATACATGATACATTTGTACTACTTTTTATTTTTGCGCATAATTGGTGATAAGAGTAACTATGATAGTTAATATGACATTGTTGTTTATCTAATTGTTGTTGTCTTGTGATTTCCAGGTCTTAAGTCTAGAAGAACAGTTTTACGGAAAGAGGTTAAGCTTGCTAAGGATGCAGCCTTTCGGCCTGGTACTTATTCTAATCTGAAAAGTCAAATCAATGCATACCATATTTTTGTGTGTTTTATAAATTTCGACCATGTCCTTGTATTAAGGATACCTTGTGTGTAAACGCATGTTTTCTATCAAGAGTTAACGCAGTTTTTCTTCTGTGAAGAATTATACGTCTGGCATTAATACCTGGCGTCAACTGTTTGGTTTTACTGTGGAACTTTTTATCTACACATTTGAAATTGACTTTAAGGGATTGAGCCATAAGAATCAGCATGTGGCTGTGTCAAAATTGCCATTGTTACCGACACATCCAATTGATAGTGTTAGGTTGTTAAATATCTATGATTATGTAGATGCTTGTTTTGGAGTTTTCTTATGTTGGCATTTTTGGTATCCTAAGGACGTCAAATTGGTCAGCAGAAGCTCTGCATCTTTAATTACCGTGAACAATTGATCAAAAGAATGTTGATCTTAGTGAAAAGGGTACCCTTCTTTTATTTAAATGACTAAAGACTAGACAAGATCATGATAACACACATCAGGCTGGAATTCCTGAGATTATATTGGAACATCATGGAGAATGGCGATCTGACTGTTCTCAGACTTACATTAAACAAACCAGTGTTGATATGTATCCAGTTACTTCAGCCATGACTTATTTGATCGGTAGTCAGTTTTAGGCTATGGGTTCCGTGTATTATTATTTTTTGTATTTTGTTTTTGTATCTTATATAGTATCACCGCCTCCCTCCCCTCCGCCTCCCCTCCCAACTGTTTGGCGACTTCCCTTTTCGATGCAAGTGCTTCATATTAGAGATTTGCAATACAATGACATTACTCGACATAACCAACCTATCTGACCGTATATCGGCCTATTGCAGTGAAGGACGACGGGTGGAGCATAGACTGCATGAATTTTTGGCTCGTTGAATACACATACTTTGTTGGAATAGATGCTATTTAAAATTAGCACAAACTACTATTTTTATTCTTTACATATTTTGTTATTAAATTTGGGATGATTTCTCAGACAACAACCTTTAAAGGGAACATTTATTTCAGTTACCGAAATCAAATGCACTGATCATTACTTCGTCATTTCAATTGACCCATATATTTATCTTCCAAACGATAAAATCTTAAAGCTACTTAATCAAATTTAAGTTTGGCAAATAAAATAATGGAATCTGAAGCGATATTATATTCTCATTTTTTATTTAAAAGTTATAAAATTAAACAAGAGTTTCAAACACGCCGAAAGTAAAAGGTCTACACGACTTCCTTTTTCTTCCTCTTTTGTATACTTCTATATTTTATTTCAAGATACTTTTGCAAAGGTAAAACTCAGATCACTGAAGCATCTTTCTGATAGTACTTTGTAACCTTTCCGTAGAATTTTATCAAATGGAATTGATGAGGACGCATCTTCAAGAAAACATATGATTACATTTTACTGAATCAGGTTTTTTTATATCTTGTCTTTAATTATAATGATGCATGGATTATAAGAAGAGCCCGTACTTGTAAACGTATGCGTAATTTAACGTCATTGCTCTTATTTTTTTTTCTAAAATTTTTGGCGTTTAACTTATACAAATTCGTATGAAAAACGGACATGAACGGAATTTTTGCTTGAAGTATGATGATAATTTTAGTTATATGATCAACTTATGATAGCAAAGGGATATTATATTTACTGGTCTGTGCATCCGCCCGTTCTTCCGTCCTGTTCAAAATATAAAACGTTTAAAATAAATATACCAAATTAGAGTTTGACCCGGATTGAGTGGTGCACTGAACATGGAAATATGATCATGTGAAGGGGCACGGTGTCTTAAGGCAACACATTCGTAAATGAATACAGTGTGTATGTATCTTCCATATTCATATTTGTCTCCTTTGTCGTGGAGTAATTAAAGTTATTTGGAACTATTTTTTGCAATTAATAAAAGTTAATATTTCGAATTAAAAGTGTTTTTGAATTGTTGCGGTTTTAAACACATAACACTGGTTCTCCGTTAAAGCGCCCATTTTATGACGTTATTTTGTCCCACCGTAAGAAAGCAAAAATAACGACTTCGAGTTATATACCTGTAGCTTGTTATACTTATATCTGAGATTTTTAGATTTCTTTATTATCTATATTTTTAATTTGTATAAAGTTTAATACATATTGCACAACAATAGTGATCGTACCGGCCCTCGAAATGTTTTCTTCGCAAACCTGTAATTTCCGTTAACGGATAAAAGTTTAAGCAGGACAAAATATTTAGCACAACATAGAGTGTGATATGAATTTAATTTGATTATAAGGTTACCATAAATAATTTTGTTTATAACAATGGCCATTTATTCAAAATTATATCAGTCTGAAAAACTAAACAAAGATGGAAACTGCTGAGATTTGTTAAGCATGTAATCTCCGTGGAATGGTCTTTGCTTAACAAACACCAATTTTGAAAATAAATTCTACATCCAACAGATCGATATCGGTGTCAACATATAATTTTAGTACAACTTCTATCTTCAGATACATATATTATGTTTTACAAACGACAAAATCAACGAAATGTAACCTCTGTGGAATGTAATCTCTGTTGACGTTTTGGTAAAGGGTGCTTTCTATCACGTCCGCACTTTTATCGAGTATGGCATGCCAAATAAACATATTAGATAATTATTACGGATGGCGGATATATAACTTACAGATCAATAACATACATTGTAATTCAGACGACATAAGAAGACACCATGTAACAATTTTATTGATCATTTGTTTAAGTGTAACAGAGTTGCTTTTTTATGTCAATATTAATTATTATATGCTGACAAATTGTTGTTTCGACATAAGAATTGGCATATTAGCATTTATATTTAAGGTGCATGTATAACGTTATTGCAATGGCTGTCGCCATGATAAGGCAAAATGGCCGCTGTTCAAATTAGCAAAGTACCCAAATTTTGCCATATGTGCAAGTAAATTATTTTAACCCGTTTTCAATATTCAAAATATGAAACTTTTATCATTAATGTAAATTTGATACCGAATTTAATACGATTTAACAATTATGCAAGTAGTGCCTAAATGAGTTTTATATCATATTGCACAGGAGAGAAGCTTTCAATTACTTTCTTTCATTAACATGAAATTATGAAGTCGGCCGAGCGGGCATGGTATATATTGTCCGTTGCATATTTATTAACAACACCTTGTACAAAATTCTTTTAGAAAATAAAACAGTTAAATAGATCAAACAAAACTATTCGTCACAATGATATATGACGGTCTGGATTAGGGAGGGTCTACATTTCTGTATTCAGTAATTGTTTTGGTCATTTAAGAAATATGTTTATTCTGTAAAATTCTTGTGTTCAGTTCCTGCATATGTTGTATCACAATTTTGACATGATAGATCTTCTTGTCTGTATTAACGACATACGTATGACGACACTACCCCGTAGCCCCACTTTTCTTTTAATATATGTCACTGTACTGCACAAATGATACCATTTATTAATTTTGATTACTATCTGATTAAAATCAAACGTGGAGAAAAATCTATTTTCATTTCTTCTTAATAATTTGGATATCTGGGATAATAAACAGAAGTTAAGATGACATTAGATATATTTGATCATATTTGGCTTGTGATATGAGGTTCTAGTACTTAGAAGATGAACATTCAGTTTTATATCAGAGAAAGTACCGGTGGTTAACCAATATTAAGAGAAATCTGAAATCTGATAGAATAAAATTTGATCACCAGAATTAGACTTTATCCTTGATTACCCACCTGTACAACAAAATATAAAAACATTGCCTATCAATCAATTATTTTGGAGAATACTGAAATATATTTAACATTTATTGGTACTAAAAAATGTTATACGCCCAAGAAATCTAAGACTATGTCATCCGTACTCAAGCATCAGTCTTCCAGCCCTGACCAATAAATTGTTGTTTCAAATTATAATGAGCTATGGATATCAAAATATGAAACTGAAGACGTAGGAATTATGTCAGCGAAAGAGACTTTTGATTCTGCAATTCCTTTCAATTCCCTTCAATTGTCCATTTATAAATTTTGAAATTATAAAGAAACTCAAGGTTTCAACTCCATTGGGCAATGTTCTTTGACATCATTGGCTTTCAAATATTCGGCGCTGGGCGTAAATGATGAAGATAAATCCAAAAAGCGCTTCGGACGCATGAAATTTATAACTTGTTTTTTCTACTATTGCAGAGCTTTTTGTTGTCCATGGTTATCTTGGTCTAACCTCTGTCACGTACTGTTTTATTAAAATGTAATCATTGCTGACACAATGCAGGAGAAGGATGTAAGGTTAACTATGTCTGCAATAGGAGACGAAATGATAACTCGTGCAAGATCGTGATTTAGAGAAAAATACCGATGCTTACCAATGTGTAGAATTTGCATCGCTAATTTAAATGAACCTGTTCCGATTACGACCATAGTTCAACAGTTCATTCTAAATGATCTACTAGTCTATTGTCAATTATCAATAATACATTTGATAAACAGAAAATGCAAAATTTCATTATTCTGTAAATCATTCATTTCTGAAATCAGTATTATTATTTTTACATTATTCTTAATTTTATACAATTATTTCTGTTTTACATTTTAGCACTCCAGTATTTTCTATTCTTTATTTGAATGCCTATTTGTCTTTAACCTTTTTTTTTACAAGGGTGGGGTGGGGCGGGTGCTTTATTTTCTATTCTATAAACCACCACATATATCTTGGGTTATTTCAAATAAATATCTGATATTCAAGCGGAATAGGATGCATAATAGTACTAGTATAAGGGTATCTACATGGAGAAGCTGTTAAATTGGTCGTTTTGGTGGTCTCTTTTAAAATTAAAGTAGGTGAGATTTACATGTATATGCTACAACTTACCAACTAAGAGGGTTGCCTGCTATGAATAAAAATCTATGGAAAATATTTTTATATTTTATATTTTGCTGGGGTTTTTTTTGTTGTCTCTCTCTCTCGTCATTGTTTTGTTTATCTATTTTAATTGGACTTTTTGCAAAATTTCTTTTTCAACGACAACGCATGCAACATCTTATGCATTGTTTGATAATTCTTCTATCGGTCATCAATTTGCATGAAATATTTGCAACTGTACTTTCAGAAAACAACAATCAATCAATCATATCTCCTCTAAAATTGCAGTTTTATAATAACATTAGCAAATAAATTATTTGTTTAATCCTTTGGTAAGATATAGACACGTCTTGTCACTCTCCTAATTTATTTTTTTTTTCAAATTTCCGATACAAAGAAAAAAGTATAATTGAATATCAAAGGAAGTAACCCATCAAAAATACAAGGGTTGTGTTTCGGCTTTAAAAGAAAATTCTTAATTATTCAAACTATTCAAACTAATAAAAACAAGGGATGAATGCATTATACGCCATTCTTGTGAATAGTGAAATTGAAACAGTTAATTTTTATTTTGTTCGATATTAATATGACCACATCAATGATAATTTATGATAACACACATTGGCAAATTAGATGATAATGATGAAAAGGAAGAGGATTATATGCGTATTCGGGTCGAAAGCATGCTAATATGATATTAATATTTATCCTGCTTTCGACACGACCGACTTGCTGAGTCAATTTTTAGCGTACTTATTCAGACGGAAACAGTCCACATGAAGATGTATCACCTTAATTTGTGTTAAAGAGATAATAAAAGACTTACATATAATAATGCAGACATGACTGAATATACCATAATTTCAACTCACAAGAAAAACGCACATTAAAGTTTATGTGAATTAACAAAGATAACAAAACACCGTAAAAGAAAATTATTTCAAAGTTTGTACCATTTTGGTATTGAAAATCACGACGTCAAATGAAATAAAATGACGTCTAATGTATTTTTTACTTTTTTCATCTAAACTGTCTCGATCATTTTAAATTAACGGTAGCATATTACATGCTGAAATCTATATAGTAGATAGAATATACTATGAGGATGTTCAATGTTCTTTATTTACAAGTTTTGCTGCCATTTATATTTTATCATTTTTACTCTGACGTTGGGCGCTTTAACGGAGAACCAGTAATATACGTAAAATATTTAGATAAAAGTCATTTTATCAAAATAAAAAAATGTACAAATGTACACGAAGTTTATTTATAATTTACACAATTAGTTAACGCGAAAAGTAAATGCGCGTTTACTTTCGAGTGCTCGTAAAATACACTTGTGAGATCTGAAGTAAACGCCCGTTTACTACTGACTAAACGGACACAGAGTAAACGCGTTTACTCGGGTAGACATTAGAAATTTCCATTTTAACCGCGTTACCGTAATTATTAACGTGCGTTTACTTTATGTAATGTTTGGTCTGCACCCAACTGTACAAGTACGCAGTCCCGTCTGGTCAGAGTGGGGACGTTTAATCAGATGCATCTTGTAGAGGAATACCACGCTCTCTGTACGTTCATTATGCGTGCAATATTTGCCACTGGACGTTAAGCAACCAACTATCAATCAATCGACAGTAGCGTAACTTGAATTTTATTTCTGGTGATGCAAATGATCTAGCAGCAAAAGCTTCGCTTGGTTAAAAGTCGCCAATGCCAATAGGGAGTGGACGGTTAATTGAAAATACGAATCGGAAAATAGGTGTAGGTGATCATAAACTTGATAGGTCACACACTGGCAAAATGATCCTGTCTATGAAAAATCCAGATATGTGCAATTTCATCCTGAAATAACATTTCTAGTGCGCATTAAATCAATATATTTCAATGAAACTGCTGTTTAAATGTTTAATTCTCAGTTTTCAGGTCCTGATCAAAACAAAAATAATTGACAGAATTATATGTATGGCCTCCTCTATAATGCTTTTGTACAGATTTGGGGATATTAAGTTTAAGATCCACTATGTCCTTTTACTTTATACGTTTATATTTTGTCAAAATGTATGGATGATAATAACTGGGTGAACTATGAAGTCTTGCTGATATATTCCAAGGTAGAAGAGTACTACATAAAATGTAGGAATGCCAAGTGTCTGTTGAAAACTTTGTCCACCAAAAGTAACAAGTTCGTTTTCGAAAAAAAAAAATCAAGCATCATATATCAGTTTCACAGTTATGACATCGTGTTTGAATCAGTTTTTTGCGAGGGAAACTTTGTCTTTTACTTAAAAAAGATATTTGCATCTACCTTGTTCATTTTATGAAAGGAAGTTTTCAATACGTTAATAATGAGGAATGAGTGAGTAAAGAGTAAAGCAGTCAACGTTTTTAACAGTCGTCACTCAGTATACTATATACTATGATCTACATGGTATATAGTTCTTTTATCTCTCTGCCTATCTGCCAAGCACGCAATATTTAGGAGTTAGAGCAAAGATTGGTCGGCCTGGGGTCAAAATTATGTGTCCGGGTAGGATGACATGTCTTCCTGTGGTATAATACAAAGTCTGGTTCATTCATCTTCTCGTCCTAAATATTGATATGTAAAATATATAATGCAAAGAAACCTTATATATATATAGCCCTACATCCTATTAATACTTCTATTTTTGTTCCACTTCTAGCGTTGCCTATACCTCCCTTTCAAAAGTCTGGATCAGCATCTGGCAACGATATGTTATTATATTATGTTGATCAATGTTACTTACCTACATATTTCCGTTAATGATTTATTTAGTACAATGAATTCGGTGACCTTTTAATTGTTTATCAATAAAATGAATAAAATACTATAAGTTAATTTACTTCAAGGGATACATAAAAATTGCCTAGAAATGTCTTTTGTATTTAGACTTCGATAGCATTCCCGTTAAACAAAGTCGTACAGAACAATCCCTAATCGAACACACCTTAATTCTAAAAATAAACCAGCATAAACAGGGATTTTTTTATCAATTCATTTTATTATAAATGAAAAATGTTTTTGTTTAGAAATGAAACGGTTGCGATTGTTTTATCTAAATTTTCAACTTTTTAGAGAGACAGATTCTGACAAACCTTTGTTTCGATATTTCTGAAATTGTCAGAAAAAGCCCTTCTAAATATTTTTCCCGCAACAAATATAATAAAAAGAAAAAAAATTATAAAGAATGAGAAAAGAAATATGATGCAAAGTATATTGAAAATAATTGTCATATTCAAAACCATGAAATATAACTCAAATCGTACGTATGATAGGTATGGGATACGTGTGTTTGTATGTAATCTTATGTCAGTGAAAATAAAGGCGGGAATCTAAAAAGAAAAAAAAAAACGTGATAAGTTAAAATGCTAGATTTCTATCATTTATTGTCATGATAAAATTATTTTATATGGACAGTGTGTGATTTTGAAAGTCTTGGAATACTTTGTTTGAACTTGAGCAACGTATTCAATCAAATACAAAGTTTGGCAATAACCAGTCCCATTAGGTCCGTACGTCGAGTTACGTTATGTCATTTTATTGGAAATCTCTAATGACACTTTGTTCATTGTAGCTTATTGATACCATGTTTGGTATAACTATATATGATTGCATTATTATAATATAGCACCTTTCGTTAAACACTATTAGCTGTCAATTGCGTACAATGGAGGTAACTCTCATTTTACCTAATTGATAACGCCTTGTACAAGATTGCCTCCTCTTGATACTTCATCCAGGTTTTAACATGTGGTTTTAAGTAGAGAGCATGTTCCAGCCACTTTTATGATGTAATTGATTAAAAATTTCAAGAAATGTGTGGTGACGAAATCCATGACTTAATAATTTACAAGTTATACATTGAATACAATTACGTTCATTGAAATACAAAACGTCACTACAGTCGCAGGAATAGCGAACGAGTTGGGATATATAAAATAGAAAAACAAAGGATGTGGGGTATTCATCTATAACACAAAATCAGTACATGCACACAAAAAAAACACACACAAACAGCAAATGAACAACACTCCTGTTGCTGTTCTTCATCTCAAAGTCACAGTGAGGCCTTCAACACGTAGCAAAATTAAACCTCTCACCTCACTGCAAGTTTAAGACGGCTCCTAGCTCCGGCTCGAGATGAATTTTGCAATAATAATTTGCATAGACTTTGTAAGATGAAACACCACCTTATCGGGCCCGGTTAAAACGAACGTACTGGAGTGCAGTACATATTTAAAACACATTATTTCCTACACATAAGAGTAAATTGTAAACTATGTAGCATATATTTTAGTAATAAAAGTATCAGTTAAAAGGTGAAGGACTGGTGAACCTTGCAGAAAGCACAATTTACTGACAATTCTGAACATCACAAAATTAATTCTAAAATTGAAAGCATATATAGCATGTTTCTCAGAAGTGCCTTGTTTTGGTGTATCCAAATCCCGGTAACCACTACAGAACAGTCTGATGTATAACTACAGGTATATTGATCCCGCTTCCATAAAATGCTTTGAAGTGAAAAAGTTAACCAGGATAGGAATAAGGACCAAGAAAAGGTCATGTGCGTCTGATTAAAATTTTAGTATACAAACTGGCCTTGAATTCAGAGAATGGTGTGACACACATCAGAGAAGTTATTTAAAGACAGGACGAGAACAAACTCCGTTAATATAATTGAAAAACAAAGGATATGGGACGGTAAATAAAGGCAACAGTAGTATACCGCTGTTCAAAAGTCACAAATCAATTGAGAGAAAACAAACCGGGTTACAAACTTAAACCGAGGAAACACATAAAAATCAGGGAAAACAACAGAACAACAGAAACACTGAAGTGCAACAAAAACAAACGCCAACATTCATAGAAACGGACTATGTGATAACAACTGCCATATCGCTGACATAATACATGACATTGTAAGAAAAATGGAGGGTTGAACCTAGTTTTATTGCTAGCCAAACCTCCTGCTTGTATGGCAATGTTAGCTTTCTTACGAACGAGAACGTGAATGTATATTGTATTTCTTTCGACAGGTCAGATCTGCGGGAGATGGAGTTTGGGTTCCCATGGTATCCATGTAAAAATTCATATAATAATTGAAATATAACCGATACAATTTTGTATGAAGGTGATTATTGAATTAACCGTTGTTTCACTCTGGAACTTCCAATTGCAAATATGCAATTCATTTACATGTCAAGAACGAATATCATTAATAAAATACTTAGTCTAAAACATCCGTAATGATTCAAGATAGAAAAATATATTTCAATCATCGACCAAAAGTGTTATGTGAATGTAGTTGTTGATATCATGCTCAACGTTATCAAATACTCTAACTTTTATCTACATTTCATTATAATTCCAATACACTTAGAAAACTTTTCTGTGACAGTTGTAACGTGTATATAAGGTTTTATGAGACATTTCCAATAAAATAATATACTCGACATAACCGACCTATCTGACCGTATCTCAGCCGTTTGCAATAAAGGATGACGGTGGGGAGCATAGAATTTTGAATACATATACTTTGTTGGAATAGATACTATTTAAAACTAGCACAAACTACTATTTTAATTCTTTACATATTTTGTTATTACATTTTGGATGATTTCATTGACAACAACCTTTAAAGGAATAATTAATTCAGATACCGGTAATCAAATGCACTGACCATTACTTCGTCATTTCACTTGACTCATATATTGATCTCTCAAACGACGATTTCTTAAAGCTACTGATTAAATTTAGTTTGAAAACATAAAATAATGGAATCTGAAGGAGATCATATTCTGATTTTTGATTTCAAAGTTATAAGATGAAAACATGAGTTCCAAACACGCCGAAATGTAAAAGGTGTAAACGTCTTGCTTCTTGTTTTTTTTTTTTTTTTTTTTTTTTTTTTTTTGCTTCTATAATTTATTTCAAGATACTTCTGTCAAAGGTAAAATTCAGATCATTGATGCATCTTTCTGATAGTTTTTGTCACCTTTTGTACAATTTTATCAAATAGAATTTACGAGAACACATCTTCAAATAAAATATGATTACACATAACTGAATCAGTTATTTTCTTCATATCTTATCTTTTATTATACTGTCGCATCGATTCTAAGAAGAGCCCGTATTTGTAACGTATGCATTATTTAACGTCATTGCTTTTAAATTTTCTTTTCTAAAATGTTTGGCCTTTAACTTATACAAATGCGTATGAAAAACGGACATGCACGGAATATTTGATTGAAGTTTTGTTAAGTAGGATGATCATTTTAGTTTTATGACCAACTTATGATAGAAAGGGATACTATATTTACTGGTCTGTGCATACGTCCGTCCTTCAGTTCTGTTCGATATATCAGGAACATATATCTTAGATAAACTATTCCCAGGATATATAAACATTTAAAATTATATACGAAATTAGAGTTTGACCCAAATTAAGTGGTGCATTGAATATGGAAATATGATCATGTGAAGGGCCATGGTGTCTTAAGGCCACACATTCTTGTTGCAAATGTTTTGATTAATACACGTACATGTATATGTTATTTCAAAATTTATAACTGTGTTTTTGGTCGCGCGCTCGCCTCGACAGTAACCCCTCAAATGGGATCGGGGAATAGAAATATTGTCACTATTGGTCTTGTTTCGATTGGCAGTTAAACCCTTGCGAAAGTGGAGAAGTCTGTTTGGTTGTGTGGGGTGTACAATTACGCTGTCCCGTCAGATCAGAGTGGTTACGTTATATCCGATGCCTCTCAAAGACAGAATACCACGCTCTCTACACGTTAATTATGAAATTCAATGAAATATTTGCAGATGGACGTTAAGTAACCAACTATCAATCAATTGACAGTAAAGTGTAACTTGAATTTTATTTCTGGTGAGGCAAATAATTTGAATCTTGGCAATCAAAGCCTCACATTGGTAAAAGACGTCAATGTCAATAGGAGTTGACGTTTAATTGAAAATATGAATCGCAAAATAGGTGTAGCTGATCATACGTTTTATAGGTCACACACTGGCAAAAGATCTTATCTATGAAAATCCAGATTTATGAAATTTAATCATGAAAAATTATTTCTAATGCGCATTAAATCAATATATTTCAAGGAAACTGCTGGTTAAAGGTTTAGTTCTCTGTATTAAGTTACGGACAGGTCCTGATCAAAACAACAATAATTGACAGAATTATATGTATGACCTGCTCTAAAATGCTTTTGTACAGATTGGGGTTTATGATCCAATGTGTCTTTGAACTCTATGCGTTAAGCTTTTTCAAAATGTATGGGTGATAATAACTGGATGAACTATGAAGTCTTGCTTATATCACCAAGGTAGAAGAGTATTTCATAAAATGTAGGAATTCCAAGTGTCTGTTGAAAATTTTGTCCACCAAAAGTAACAAGTTCGATGTCCAAAAAAAATCAAGCAACTTATCAGTTTCACAGTTATGACCTCTTGTTTTAATCAGTTTTGTTTTAGCTATGTATACTTTGTCTGTTACATTGTACTTAATATTTAAATCTACCTTGTTCGTTTTATAAAAGAATGTTTTCAAGACTTAAGAATGAGAAATGAGTAAGTAAAGAGTAAAGCAGTCAACGTTTTGAACCGTCGTCACTCAGTATACTTTATACTATGACGTACAAATATATAATTCTCTTAATTTCTCTTTTGAATGGTCAAAAATTTGGTGAGGCGGTTGCCTCATTGTGTCAATGAAAGCTGCACTACTGTTCGAATGCGGGAAATCTTTGGCTCGATTCTCACCCGTATCAAATCGGAGATTTGCTGCCTCTCTGCAAAGCACGCAATATTTAGGAGTTTGAGCAAAGATTCGTCTGTTTGGGGTCAAACTCATGTGTCTGGATAGGATCTTCCTGCGGTATCATACAAAGTTTGTTTCATACTCATCTTCTCGTCCTAAATACTTGAAATATGCATATTTCAAATACATATGCAACGAACACTTATATATATGTGGACTTTATTAATGCTTTTATTTTTGTTCCACTTCTAACGTAGCCTATATTCCCCTTTCAAAATCCTGAATCCGCATCTGGCAACGAAATCTTGTTGTATTATGTTGTTCGATGTTTCTAACCTACACATTTCCTAAAGGGAACATCTATTTAACTTCAAAAAAAAGGGGGTAATGTTTTTGTCTGAGTCAGAAATTTTATTCAATTTTCAACGCTATAATTCAAAATTTCTTTTTTCAATATTCATCACTATAAGGTTTGTGGAAATCATAATAATCTTTTGTTATCTGCTTGACCAGAATATTTTCATCTTCTTCAAATAGGGATCAGAATATTGTTTTTAGAGAAAAAAACATAACCGCCACCCCCTTTTGAAGTGAGATGGTCGTTCCTTGATGATTTATTCAGTAAAATTACTCCCATTTATAATTTAATAAAATAAATAAAATACTATAAGTAAATTTACTTCAAAGGGATATAAATAAAATGCCTGGAAATATCTTATGTATTTAGACTCCGATAGCATTCCCTTAAACCAATTAATACAGAACAATCCCTAATCGAACACAACTTAATTCTAAAACAACATATATAGGGATTTTTATCAAAGTATTTTGAAAAAATAAAAATACATTTGTTTTGAAATTAAGTGGAAACGATAGTTTTATCTCAATTTTCAACGTTTATAAAGTGACAGATTCTGACAAAATCTGGTTTCGATATTTCTGAAATTGTAAGAAAATATTCTTCTAAATATTTTCCCGCAACAAATACATAACTGTATAATAACAAGATAGATAAATAATGTAGAAAGGTATAGGCGTTCATCTGCAATGTATATAGACAAAAATTGTCATAATCAAACCCATGAAAGATAACTCAAATCGTACGTATGATAGGTATGGGATACGTGTGTTTATATGTGATCTTATGTCTGTGAAAATAAAGGCGTGAATTTGGAAAACCACGTGATAAATAAATATACACGTTTTCTATCATTTTCGTCATTGAGAAAATTATTTTATATGGACGAAAATTCCATTGTGTGATTTTAAAGTCATAGAATGATTTGTTTAAACTTTAGCGACCTATTTAATCAAGTTAAATTGTTGGCAATAGCCAGTTCCATGAGGTCCGTACGTCGAGTTACATACGTATGTCATTTTATTGAAAATCTCTATGAAGACAATAGGGAACGCATTATACTTTACAAATAGAAATAACACTTGATACATTTAACATGGGGTCAATAAAGACAGGGTCGAACACATATACATGTGATACTGTAGATGAACTATTTAGACAATTTGGCCACTGATGCCCCAAAAGTAAGTGTATAATGTACTTTGAATAAACTAATTTGCATAGATAAGTGTAAAACTGAATATAAGTGTTTTGTTTTACATCTGTACCTTGTAAGTTATCATTTTCCAGCTTTCTGAATCTGTTAAATATATGTTCTTCGTCTTTTACAGCATCATTTATTCTTATTAAATCATGACTTGTTTTGCTTAAAACACATGTAACAGTTGGAATGTTATCCTGATTGTTTTCGTCACTATGTATTAGCGTTATGTTTGCTAAATCTGTAAAATACAACATTTTATAGGCATTCAATTAATTCTTCGATTACAATAATTTTATATGTTTTTCTTTTAAATAAATGTTTGTTTTAACAAAAGATAAAAGTAATCTGGGTTACAAAATACATATTGTTTGAAGTTTGTCCAACGGCCACTGAAAATATGTCAGTGGTTAGTTGATCTTGCAAATACAAAACTTGTAAATAAAAGAAAACTTACAGTGTTGCTTTTATGATCAAAATCTAAATAACGTGACGAAATGTTCCAACGAACGAACGACCGAACGAACGTATGAAAGATAACTCACTAACTAACTAACTAAATAACTAACTAACTTACTACACTACCTAACTCACTGCAAGTTTATGACGGCCTCTAGCACCGGCTTGAGCGGAATTCTTCGAAACAATAATTGGATACACTGTGTAAGATTTTATACCACCTAATCGGGCCCGGTCAGAAAAGTAGATAATGGAAAATAGTACATATTTAAAACAGAATAGTTCCTAAGCATAAGGCATGTTAGGATAAAGTGCTAAACTACGTAGCATACATGTACATTTTGGTAATTAAGGTATAAGATGAAAGGTAAAGGACTGGTGATCCTTGTAGAACACACAAGTTACTGATAATTTTGAATAATACAGAAATGTATGAATGAATTCTAAAATTGAGAGCATATATCGCCTGTTTCTCGGATATAAAGTGATGGTTGGGTGTATCCAAAATACAGTAACCAGTGCAGTACGGTCTGATGTATAAATACAATTATATTGATCCCGTTTTCATTAAATGTTTTGTAGTGAAAAGATTAATGTGGATAGGATTGAGGACCCAGAGTAGGTGGTGTGCGTCTTATTAAAAGTAAAGTATACAAACTGGACTAAAATTGAGAGAATGATGTTGCACACATTAGAGATTATTTCAAGCATAACTACATCATAACTTTAAAAATACAAATCAGGCACGGGAAACTTTCTACAACATCCACATAGCACGAGAAACAAACTTCTTAAATATAATAGAAAAACAAAGGAAATGGGATATCCATCTATGACACGAAATCAGTTTATGCACAGCAATTAAAAACAAAGTAAAGAAAAGGAACAGCCCTTTTATTGCTGTTCTTCATCTCACAGTGAGGCCTTCAACAAGAAGCGAAAAACTCTCACCACACTGCACGTTTAAGACGGTCCCTAGCACCGGCTTAAGCAGAATTTACTGTCTACATGTATCAGTCCTCCCTATATTCCCTAACAAAGTATGTTTCATAGTTGCCTTTCAATAGCCCTTCTAGAGCATTGACCTTTACAGATTTCATTAAATGGAATTATTCGACTAAATCCCGCGAAGAAATATAAATTAACTTCATAGGTCATCATAGGTTTGTTTTAAAACTTGAGCGATTACCATCTTACTCATTGAAAAAATGAAAACAACACGTATAAATGTAATGCTTCCAAAGCGCTTTTCTGAATTTAAATAAATAAGGAACGGTCAAAGCCAAATATTTGAAAGCCAAGGATGTATAAAATCGAAACAGTTGAAGAGCTATATAACCTTTTAATGCCAACTTTGCTTGAGGGAATTGAAACCTTCGTTTCTTTATATAAACTCATTTAAGACATTGCTTAGTTAAGTATCAGACTGACTACCCATAGACATACTACACAGCTCATATATTTTGCTTTATTGCATTTTGTTCAGTTTTCTTCAAGTTACTAGCCGTAGATAAAGTATGATATCGGGTAAATTTACCCTAATATGAGTTTATAGGCGTGACATGTCCCTGCACATGGGTTCCTATGTAGTGGAACATGTCACGCCCTGTACATGTAAAAGACCATTTCTGCAGATTTTGTTAAGAGTAGGCTGTTTGGGGCCGCTGAAGAGGTAAAATTTGTTAGCAACCCTTCATTTAGTCTGTGGCAGTGACACTCAAACTTGCAGACGTTCTAGTTATATATGTCTTCATTGGCCACAGGTAAGGTGGGAAGGTTGAGATCTCACAAAACATGTTTAATCCTGCCTCATTTTGGCGCCTGTCCCAAGTTAGGAGCATCTGGCATTAGTTAGTCTTGTATGTTTTTTAATTTCAGTTAATTTATATGTTTTAGGGTTTAGTATAACGTTCATTCTCACTTAACTATTACACATGTTTATTTAAGCGCCAGATGAAGCCTGCCTTCGAATGCGTGATTTTCTTGCAGTGTTGAAGGCACATTGGTGGCCTTCGGCTGTTATCTGCTCTTTGGTCGGGTTGTTGTCTTTGACATATTCCCCATTTCCATTCTCAATTTTATTTTCGTTTTATTGATGTCCTGTTTTGTAATAATCTTCTCGTGTATTAATGTTTATACATTCTAGGCTTTGCATTTTTGAGGTTTGAGCGTTTTGCTGAGAGTAAATCCATATGCTAGTTTATTAGCATGTTGATATAATCAAACAAACCAATATAGCTTTATAAACCAAAAGTTGCACCAAAATTAAAACAACAACAACAACAACAAAATTCGTAAGGGTTCCGCGGAACCCAGTGTCTCGCCTACTTTTACTGTTAGACGCAGGCTCAACCATGTCAACAAAAATGGGGAAAAAATATAAAAATGTTCCTTTAGATACTATCTTTTGATTGTAAGAAGCTTCTATCCAAGTTTGGTAAAATCCAGGATGGTTTATGAGTCTAATAAATGTTTTAAAATCTTTAACTGCAGACTGTATGTAATGTTAACTGGAGTCCATTTATAAGTAATATACGGAAAAACTGGAAATAAATTTTACAAAACTTCCTTCTATATACTAGCTTTTGATCATAAACAAGCTTCTGTCCAAGTTTGGTACAAATCCAGGATAGTTTAAGAAAGTTATTAAAATTTTAAAACTTTAACCACAGAATGAATGTTATGTTAACTGGCAGAAAAACTAAATCCATTTATAAGTAAAATACGGATAAACAGGATTTTTGTTTACAAAATTTACTTCTGGATACTATCTTATGATCATAAACAAGCTCTGTCCTAGATTGGTAGAAATCCAGGATAGTTTAAGAAAGTGATTAAAATTTCAAAACTTTAACCACAGAGTGAATATTTGTAGACACCGCCGACGACGACGACGACGCCGACGATGGAATGTAGGATCGCTATGTCTCGCTTTTGCGACAAAAGTCGCAGGCTCGACAAAACCAGCTAACAAACAACAAAAAACAACAAAAAAAAACAAATAAAAGCCAGGGTTTCTCATTTTAGGACTCATCTACGATCGTTATATTTGTCCATTAATTGTCACGAGATTTTAAAATTTCATTGTATTTATACGTTAACAAGTTTTGCAAGGACAAAGTTGCATGCTTGCATTTTGCTAAATCACCAGGAACCAGACAGAATGATAGAAAACGTAGCTACAAAGACATTAGTTTTGACGAAATCTAGTTATATGCATGCAAGTTTTGTTTAGAATAAAACTAGAGGTGGCAACAAAACAAATACACATAATGAACCAATTATATTGTATTTAACGTAATATAAATACAAATGTTATTAAATATAGTGGAGCGGCGAATGTTGAAAAAGTCGCTTAGTTAATGATTTTGAATTACCTTAATACCTCATGGAATTTTAATGTCTTAAATTGGCTATTGATTATTCAGCTTTAGAAAATGTTTGTCGTAAATATCAAATGTGGTACAAATGACGGTAAAAACAGTCTTAACGACGTTACCCAACTTGCATTGCATACCCCACTGCTGATTCAGTAGACACATCTCATAATTGACCATGAAAATAATAGCATAATACAAGTATTACATATGAAAATACATTCTAGACTGAGGGTGTCTGCTGAGAACCGAGATTCTAAAATGAATGGCCTTTCCTTTAATTTTGTAGTATTTAAGTTATATGTTTGACGGTTTACAATCGCCATCATGATGTGGTTAACTCTTGTGAACAATATGTGTAACAGATCGCCACCATTTGATATAGCCACAATCTCAGCTGCATAACTTGTTAAAAAATGTATCAACGAATTTGTACTCGTCATTAGTAACATAGCAGGTGTCAAAGGTTGTAAAAGAACTGCTTACCCTACTAGAGCACCGGAGTTTATCCTAGATTTTCTGTAAGTTTGATTGTAATGCTATTTACCGAGATTTATGTATCAGGTGGGAAAACTCTTTTGTTACAATGTGTTATGTCTACTTAAATTTGTCGTATTTCGTTATCCAAATAGCTCGCTTTGTTGTTTTAAAATAACAAATACAGTTATATTTTAAGTAGATAATGAATATGTCAAAACCGTATATGAAAACTGTATATGCATGGTTTTGTATATATTTGCAGCCAATTCTGCAATTGAATAAAGCCTAATCACTGACTGTTGGTAATTATATCCAAAGGAATATTATGTTTGTGTAACGATTGGAAGTGAAACTGCTCCCTTTTAAAGCAACGGAGTAAATCTGATGTTTCCATTAGTTTATTCATGTTGATTTTAACAAGAATTCATGTTTAGCATGTTAGTATGGGTGATTGTTTTAATATACTGTTATATCTACTTTGAATTTCTTGTAATACATTTTGTCATGCATATTGCGTACTTTCGTTTCAAAATAGCTCTTTCAGTTAAGTATTAGGTACTTGTAGATACTGATTATGCCCCGACATGAAAATTAAGTATATATATATATATATATATATATATATATATAAACTCGTCTAAACATCAACCTAACAATGTTAGATCTGTAAATTTGCTTTCGCAAATTTTTGTTCTTCCTCGCCGGGATTCGAACCCATGCTACTGAGATATCGTGACACCAAATCGCCTGCACTGTAGCCGTCCCGCTAGACCACACGACCACCTGGGCTTCATAAAATGAAGCTTTCGGTGGCCGGGTATTACCTTTCCACGTCAGTTTTAATCTAGCGTCGTACTACAGTACATGATATATAAGGCATGGAGATGTTATTTTACAGATCAGCTAAATTATCTATAGTAAAGGATCCTACAAATTAATGTAAGATACAGTCACAGAAAATAATTATATTTATAAGTACGTCTGAGCCAGTGACAACTCTACAACAGATTGATCCATCGGATCACCAGCAGTGATGGTGATACATGGCTGTGTACATTATGTTTAAACAACTCGTCTAAACATCAACCCAACAATGTTAGATCTGTAAATTTGCTTTCGCAAATTTTTGTTCTTCCACGCCGGGATTCGAACCCATGCTACTGAGATATCGTGACACCAAATCGCCTGCACTGTAGCCGTCCCGCTAGACCACACGACCACCTGGGCTTCATAAAATGAAGCTTTCGGTGGCCGGGTGTTACCCTTCCACGTCAGTTTTAATCTAGCGTCGTACTACAGTACATGATATATAAGGCATGGAGATGTTATTTTACAGATCAGCTAAATTATCTATAGTAAAGGATCCTACAAATTAATGTAAGATACAGTCACAGAAAATAATTATATTTATAAGTACGTCTGAGCCAGTGACAACTCTACAACAGATTGATCCATCGGATCACCAGCAGTGATGGTGATACATGGCTTTGTACATTATGTATATACAACTCGTCTAAACATCAACCCAACAATGTTAGATCTGTAAATTTGCTTTTGCAAATTTTTGTTCTTCCCTCGCCGGGATTCGAACCCATGCTACTGAGATATCGTGATATATATATATATATGATCTAAGAGTAACAATGCAAAACCATCAAGAAACATTGTTAAATAGATGACTATAGCAATATGTATCAAGATAACAACACAAATATACGATTGGTGTTGCTGTTTGAACAGAACATTCAATCTTTTCTAAAGCACTTAAGTTAACACTTTTTGACTGCTTTCTTGCTGGTCAATCTTAACTTTTTGTATTTGGTGTTTTATCTATATGTAACTATTTTCAAATATTTTCTCTGACTGCATTTTCTTATTATGCCCGTGTATTTTTAGTAACTTTTTTTTATTTATAACGTGTTCTACCTACATCTAACATTTCAGTAACATTGAAAAGAAAAAAATCCAAAAGCCTTTAAAAGTATTAAGGTTTGCTTAATAATTATCCTTTCAAAATCAGCAGTTGAAGCGAATTTCTTTGTTTAATATTTTACAACATTGCGATGGGTTACTTATATATCATGTTTTCTTTTTTCGCTTATAAGTTTTCGAACTTGTGACACTTATGAAGTTAATTCTAAATATTTGTAAAATCATACATTAATATGTGCCAATAAACAGAGATACATTTTCCTTTTGCCTGTTTTAAATTATTTTTCTGTATATAAAAATTATATGTACGGAATAATCATGACTGTATATGCCAGATATTGTTGTCTGCTGTATTTGTGCCAGTCTTTAATACAAAGTTACAAAAGTTTCAAACATCTAATGAATTCCTCTCAAACCGTGCTTAGGACCATTTAGTCACATAAATTAAATCTTCATATGTTTTCGTCTTACTCACTAACAAGGATACCAAGAACTATGTTAATTGGGCCTGCTTTGACACTATAACTGCTCTTGATTTTTACTAAATAACATGTTTAGTTTAAACATATTTATTTATAGTGGATTGGGAAACAAATTATTACAACTTATATTAATCCTTTCCACTTTGCTGATGCGAGTGCTGCCTTATAGCGGCATCAGCCTGCTCTTTTCGAAATCTACAAGGTTGTCTTTTACTTGCAAGAGATGTTGCTCTTGCATTACACGGTCAGCCATTTATCGTCCTCTTCCGACAGACTATCATCGTTTCTCAAGACCATACTCGCAAATGGTGTCAAGGGAGAGCCGAACATTCAGTCCCTAAAATTTTCTCCCGAAACGGGGATCGAACCAGGAACCTTTGTGTTTGTAGTCTGACGCGCTAACCACTGCACCACGGGTCTCCACATGAAGATATAATCTTTCAGTTAGTTTAATTGAGGTCTGAGGTGACATGTCAGTAACTGCTAGTAGTCCATTGTTTATGTATGTATCATTGTCATTTTGCTTAGTTTCTTTTGCTACCTATTCTGACATCGGACTCGGACTTCTTTTAAACTGAGTTTTACTGTTCGTATTGCTGTGTGTTTGTTTTTTGTTTTTTTTTCTACATTGGCTAGAGGTATGGGGAGGTTGAGATCTCCCAAAACATGTTTAACCCGCCTCATTTTTGCGCCTCTCCCAAGTCAGGAGCCTCTGGCCTTTGTTAGTCTTGTATGATTTTTAATTTTAGTTCATTTATATGTTTTGAGTTTAATATGACGTCCATTATCATTGAACTAGTACACATTTTTGTTTAGAGGCCAGCTTAAGCACGCCTCCGGGTGCGAGATTATCTCGCTGTGTTGAAGTCCCATTGGTGACCTTCGGCTGTTTTGCTCTTTGGTCTGGTTGTTGTCTCTTTGACCCATTCCCCATTTCCGTTCTCAATTTTACCAATATCTTAAGTCGAAGATGGGGCCAAGATGAAACACAATAACATTAACCGTACCATTATACACTCATAGTAGCTGCGAAAATAACACTTCTAAAATAGTGAACAATAACCAATTGACCAACATGAGGTCTAGGTCTGATGAACCCTGCTAGACAAACAACTAGAGCACCATACAACATTTCATAAACCAAATACAGTTGTCCTATTGCTTAAAACGTCGAATCAGCGGACAAAACAAAGTAAATTTGCAATGACAATTGAACCATGAACATAAGGTCAATGCCAGTCGAACCTTAACGGACAAATCAGTACACTGTACAATCATTGCATGCACCAAATATAGTTGACCTATCGCTTATAGTACTCATGTATATGATAGACGGAAAAATCAATGAAACCTAACATTTACCAATAAACATTGAAAAAGTAAAATCACAAAATACTGAACCCCGAGGAAAATTCAAAATGAAAGTCCCTAATCAAATGGAAAATCAAAAATCAAACACATCAAACGAATGAATAACAACTGTCATATTCCTGACTTGGTGCAGGCATTTTCTTATGTAGAAAATGGTGGATTGAACCTGGTTTTATAGCTAGCTAAACCTCTCACTTGTATGACAGTCGCATCAAATTCCATTATATTGACAACGATGCGTGAACAAAACAAACAGACACAATAGGTAAAATGTCAAAAATAGGGGTACAGCAGTCAACATTGTGTTATCATCTTAATCACTATAAAAACAAACAAATGTAACAAAGAAGCACAAAAAGGCATACATCAAATTTAACATCCTCATTTTGCTTTCTTATTATACGATTTTATTTATCTATGTAAAATCCACCCATAAAGATTAGAAGGTTTTAAGTACTGGCGTAGAATCGCTCGCTTGACGTCACACAGGTAGATATAAAATAATTTGTCGTTCAAAGTATGACGGGATACATAAGTACAGAGTAACGTCAAATGGATATCACAAAAAACAGACTTAACAGTAAATGTAATATTAAAAAATGAAATAATTTTGTCGTTCAAAGTATGACGGGATACATAAGTACAGAGTCACGTCAAATGGATATCACAAAAACAGATTTAACAGTAAAAGTAATATTAATAAAGACAAATAAAAGAATAAGATAACACGTTATTAACAACGTCAGTACGCAGATTCTATACTTCAAGACCATCGTGTATTATTTGTGAAGTTGATACGGAATATTTATCAACAAGGTCTTGGTACCTTCCGATGAACTTTTAGAAAAAGGACGAGACGTTCTTTGACATACCCTGGTTCATCAACTTTCTGCTCAGACACTGGTGACGTTTTACAAAGTCTGAGTAGGAGCTGCAAGCTCTTGAATACCGAATAAGTTGGGAAATGTATATCCAATATGCAGGTGAAGTTGGTATAATGCTACTAAGGTGGGGAAATTGATAATTTCAAAATTAAAATCGTCTCGTTTGTCAAGGATTCTGGTACTGAGATGACTGTGTATGTCAAATTCGAGGTATAAGTCTAAAATGAGGCGGAGGAAGCCGTGTCTGTTGTTTCTTTAATTTCTAGTTCTGGGGATATATAAATGGAACCAAATCAGAAAACGATGTCAAGATCATAGAAACACTGCTAGATTAACACCTTCCACTCATTTCATGCACCAAATAAAATTGATCCTTTGATTGCAGTATTTAAGAAACTAACTTTACCAGGGAAAAATGAGATTAATCACTGATTCATGTAGTTTGGTCGTGGTCAGATGAACCCTGTCTGGTGGACATGTAGACGTTGACAGGATCCCATACATTGAATATAGTTATCCTATTACTCATAATAAATGAGAATTTCACATGACAGAAAAAAACATGTGTTCTACAAGCAGTCGCTGTACCATTAAAATGCTAATTGACGGCTATCTTAGGCGGATAGGGACGGGAAGTGAACCTCCCTTTATAGAGCTTCATTTATAGTGTATGCGTAGAACTGAAACAAGTCACACTCCTAACGTTGTATTGTGAGCGGCTCCTCTCTTTATAATTGGTCCGCACTTATTAGTTTTCTTAAGACACACTTATACTTATAAATATAGATTTAGACTATACTGTATGTAGCAGGTAACAGAAATTCTAAAACTCGATATTGTTTTGTATTTGGGTTATTCAAATTTCTACATTAAATAATGATACTAACCTTTTGCGTGGTTTTTATTCTTAACGCAACATACTTCGAAGCAAGAATCCAAAAACCAATGCAATAACTGAAAAAAATTTGAACAGAGATAAATTTTGGAAGTTACAACATGAAGTAAAATATGTGTGAGAGAAGCAATGTTTATTGGCTGATTATGTTAATGAAATGCAATATATGTACTGTTTATTAAATTTTCATGAACACAGCTTATAAATATTCCCTTTTCAACAGATATGTTGGGTGTTTACTGATTGTTATTTTAGTCTTCGATAGTTTCATTGACAACCATACCACATATTGTTATGTTTGTAATTTCCGTATATTTATTCCCTAGATTCTATTACTCAGGACCATCATGTATTATTTCTAAAGTTAATACGGAATATTTATCAACAAGGTCTTGGTATTTTCAAAAGAACTTTTTAAACAGGACGAGACGTTCTATGACATAACAATGGCCCATCAATTTTCTGCTCAGACACTGGTAACGTTTTTAAAGTGCTAGTAGCAGCTGCAAGCCCTTGAATACCCAATGAGTTGGGAAATGTATACCCCATGTGTAGGTGAAAACGGTATATTACGACTAAGGGGTGAATGAATTATGTCTCTGGCCTTCAACCTGATACTCGAATCCTTTTGCTAAAAGTAAAATATCTTTAAAATGTCAATGTCTCAATACTGAGTTGTACAGCACAAACTGAAATACATGTATGGGGGACTTGTTTTGTGGACGGTTTTGTTTATTTCTTAATTATATTCATGCTTAGGATTACAAATAAAATTCTCTCAGTTAATCTATTAGAATTAAAAGTAAAGACCACATCAAAAGTTTCAATCGACCAGTATTGACATCTTGAAGTTATTGACCAAGACAGAAATACAGATATATACAAGGGCAGTTTATAACTAATTATCATCGATAACGTACTGGTTGGTGAATCTTGAGTTATATTGCAAACATACATTATGTTTTCTTTCTACATTTACAATGTAAAAAATGTTTCTATTAAGCCTTTTTATTATTGAGCATGTTGAGTGTAAAACTTTTGACGTTAGTAACGGTAGAACTTGCGAAAATATGCATGACCATAAAATGAAAAGTATTGATAGATAGTTACAGACATTTTCTTCAAAGATGAAGAAGTCTCTGTTGTTATAGCTTATACTATTGGTCAGGGCCGGTTGAGATGGAAGTTGAGTGAAACAAAACAGGAAAAATCAAAACATGTAGTTTTAGTGTATTAACTTTTGTGTTTCTAATAGTTTTAGATTATTTTATGAATATCTAACACACCATTAAGAATTGATAGCACAAAACCCACTTTTGATTTTTGAAATCTTTCGGTTATATCATGACGGGTTTAATGGATTTTAACTGTCATATTTAATGGTTTGCTAAAAAACTCCTTTTTATTTCATTTATTTTCTGTTTTTTTGTTTTTTTTCGCTCAAGCGTTACAGTCGCATTTGATGCAATTGAAAATACCGCACACTAACTACTATGTTCTTGAATATAATTCCTCAAAAATGAATTTAATTGTCCGGAATAATTAAAAGAAGCTCCATTTTTTCATTTCGACAACATTCTGTTTTAGTGCTCTAGAATTATGAAACTTTAACTTCAATTTTAGGAAATATTTCACATGCTGTACCTGAAATTAAGTAAATGTATGCTTTGATGATGTCCATAATTGTTTTAAAGTGTTAAAAGTAAAGTATCATTTGATTTGAAAAATTATAATTGCTAATCCAGATTTTCTGGACTCTATCCGCCAGAATAATAAAAGGTCATATTCATGATTAAGCTCTAGTATGCTTGGATTTAATTACGACAAATTGTAAAATTTTGTTTGGATTGGTGAATTCAGACTTGCTTTTAATTTTAAAAATTTTCTGTTATGTTATTCCAGAATGATCAGACGTTTTAACATTTTAATATTTGATGCAAAATTGATATGCTAAGTGAACGAATATTTTATTTTGACGGTGTTTTTGTATCCTTTTGAAACTTCTATTGTACAATGCAAGCATCAACGTATTAATTGTTTTTGTTGTTTATAACTTGTTTAAAACTTAAAATTGAATGTAAACGAAAGAAAAAACCTTCTTCAAAAATAAATTTTCAATTTCTTCAGAATTGGGAATCCAAATATTTTGTTCAAAGAAAACCATTGCCCCAACCTATTTTAGAGTTTAATGTTCGTTCCTTATAGGATATATATATATATATATATATATATATATATATATATATATATATATATATATATATATATATATATATATATTTAGCAATTTTGTAACTTAACCATCTAAACAAAACTTCCATTAGATGCCTTATAATAAATATTCAACTATGTTCTCTTACAATTTCAGTATACACAAGAAAGGTGTATTATGAGGTTTCTGCGTAGCTCATTATTGTAATTTTATTTTGCTCGATCTTTGTCTTTCTGTGTTGTGCTTTGTGGACTGTTGTGTTCCTTTCTTTTTACTTGTTAATCAACATGTTGTCTTTTTGGTTTACTTGAGGTTTTAATTGCATCCAAGGTATATTCCTTTCTCATGTGTATGATACATTTATATCAACATCGATTCTAGTGAAAAGCGATCACAAAAGTAAACTAACAGTAAAACGTATCAATACATTATTATTTTTTATTCTTTGTTAATAAGAAGTCTTTTGGTTTCTATTGCAATATTATAACATAAAATTTTCCGCGAAACTCTATTTATAAAACTAGGCTTGAGATATTGAGTACCGCAACATTCTGGTGTGTTGTTTATACCCTGTTATTCGGAGGTTTATGTTGAGTGCTGTCTGTCAGAATTGGTATTCGTTAAATATTAGTGCATATGAATCAGACCGTTTGAATATTTTAAAAGACAGAAACCAGACTGACATTGAAAATCTGTAAATAACAAAAATAAATATTATTTATTTAAATTTTCCATATATTAAATTTAATTTGATATAAGTGGAAACGGTTTACGCCTTTGGGTCCGCGGGTGAAACGAGAACAAGATAGTTAACTACCGGAACAACAAAATGTGTTTGATAAGGTAAATTAAAAAGCTCAACATATTGAAATATCTGTAATGCTACAAGAGTAGTATACACTGTAAATGATTTAGATATAACGTTATTATTGATGTAATCAAAGGCACGCCTTTATTTTTTCTTTCTTTCCAGGTAATGTTTTCTCGTATTATAAATATGTTTATCAAATCATTTTTAAAACATAAATAACCATTTTGTTAAATTTTGTTAAATTTTAGCAATGCTGACTTGCAATTGGTAAAGGCACTTTCCGAGGAAATGGTGGAATGAACATGGTTTATAGCTAGAAAACTTTCCATTTGTATGACTTGAATTCATAGTTCCATTTATTGCACAACAATATTACTTACTTATAAGCAACGTAACTGCTACACGTGCTCCTTTCTATACTTCAAAATGTCGTAGTTCACTGAAAATGTAATAGAAAAAAATTACAATACTTGATATTTGTTTTATTGGCATTAGCAATAACAGGCAAGCATGTATTGTAAAATTATTACTTTATGCGTCTAGTATTCCTAAGAATTCAAAACTTACACCATTAAAATTGAGAATGGAAATGGGAATGTGTCAAAGAGACAACAACCCGACCATAGAGCAGACAACAAACTACTTCTCAACTCAAAAGGTAATATTTTATCAACAGCTCTTTAAAGACTTCACAATGAATCATAGGCCATTTCCAGTCTTTGATTCAATTTTCTGACTTATTCACTACAGTAAATCTCGTACTATAAACACGATTCGTGTGCAGTCAATTAAAATCAGTTTTGGCTAAGTTCAGAATTTTCAGAAGTCGTTATTTACCTTTACAAACCTGTTCGTGCATGTTTCATTGTTTTCAACGCAATATAATTATTCAAGATAAATGTACCCAGGACAATCTCATTCCATAAAGGATCTCTTTGTTTACCTATTGTACCTCGAACATATTAACCCAATGTAGGTCTTAACGTTGAGGTTTGTTTTACTATAAGATAATCGAGTATGAACAATAAGACACGCCGTCTTAGAATCAGGGGTCTAAAATAGGATAGTGAAAAAACAGCCAGCAAAATACCATAATTTATAATTTCCGACAATCAAAATACTTTTGGCTGATTATCTCCGGTCATTAATCCGACGGTATTTCGAAATACAAACCTGTCCGAAACCGGTAAATGTTGGATGAAATAGGAATTGATTTTCAAAATAAGTCCATATTTCATTTACTTATAGTGACCGTTATTGATTGTAAATTTGTGTTGTTTTGGTTTTGGAGAAAAAGGGGCGTTAATCGCCTAACTTACGATTTTGCTCATGGTTCAACTTTATTCCAGTACAGCGTACATTTAACCTCTAGTCAACGTTCTATCTTATTAAAATGTATCTCTAAAATTGTTATCATTTGATTCAGGTCAATCCACTTTGCATCTCGTCGTGCAATGTATGGACGTTAAGAGAGCAATCCATTTATCAGCTTCATTTAGTAGCGTATGATCATTAGTCTTCAGTTGATAATTGTTTCAAACAGTTTTCAAATGTGTTAATATATTTGGTTTTATATTCTATTCTTTAGACGTAAATTTCAACATTTCTTTCCTCATTGTTCTCTTTCCATTTATTTTTAAACATGAAATAACGTAGTCCACATCGGGGTTGCATTGTATCCTATCCAGCCAAACTAGGAAAAGGGAGTGCAACAGAAAACAAATCTTCATTGAGAGGCAATCACTCATATATTGAAGCGTACAACAATGGCAGACTTGCTGTTAATTTTTTCTTTTTTTTTTTTTTTGAATCTAGTATAGTTGATATAAAAGCAAAATGGATAAAAACAAATGTTACGGGGCACAATTTATACCAGGATTCAACTTAATTTGGCCGTTTCGTTAATTTTTAGATAAAGTCCTACTGATCAATAGTGGTATTAAATTTTGTTTTGATCTACTATTATTGACATAGAAAAGTCTAAAACATCCGTTAAATCAGTCATGAGATTTACTTGAGGATTTTGGCTGACGTTCGTTGATGTTTTAAGATTTCAATCATTCAATTTGTGCGCAGATCGTCCTTCCCTTCAAAGAAATATTCAAATGATTCCCAGTTTAACGTTTAAATAGCGTGACACTCACTACATTAGGCACCGAATATATACATTAAATACATTTTCAGGACAACATGGTCATATGAAATTAATATTAACACTACTTCGTACTAGTCAAATTGTAATTTAGGGGGACCGGCAACAATGTAATAAAAATAACTCAGCAGGTCTTTTAAACCATTTTAATAATGCATGTTTTAAAGGATGTGATGGAACAAGATTCTACCAAAGTCGTCTTTTGTTTTCCTAAAGAATAAAGAAAACATAAACATTTATAGGAGTATCTTTTACATTCAAAATTTAAAAAAATATCAGGATAAAATCAAATAAATGATGAAATATCATGCGTAACAAATAAACAGTAAAAGATTGCATCAAAAATATTAGGAAAGAAAGAAGAAAGAAGGAAAATGGATTTTTTACATATGATTATAATACGATATACTGGACCAGACTGATAATAATATACATGTAATTCATGAAAACAATTACATTATGTAGCAATTAATCCAAATTAATCGTTTTCTTTTGAAGTGAATCTTCCGAATATAAACTGCATATATCGCATACGTACGAAAACAATGTGAAAAGGTATCTAAGTGAGGTTAATATCCGTGAGACGACATAACTCAAGAGATATGAAACCCATTTTCAGATATTTCAAGAACATTGATATTTATATATGATGTAGCATATATATCAATAATAGATTTGGGAATTTTTCCCGAAAAAATTGGAAATAGTACTTTTACTTTTCTGTTTTGTTCAATAAGGTATTGTTTTCTTATAGCTTTGTCGATTTCTTTGAATACCGGATTAAATCGTGTTGCAAATGCAAGTGGCGGAGCCGCTTTTCTTACTTTTATGATTATATTTTAAAAATTATTTTGTTCCTGTTTTGTTATAATATTGTCGATCTCATTTTGGCAATGTAATCTTTTAAGAAATTGAGACTTAAAAAGTTGAACTTCTGTATAGAGGTCTTTTGAGTTTTTGCTATTTAGAGGTGTAAATGGAATAACGGACGGCTAGAACAAAAGTGTTTGTTTTATGTGATACATTGTATTTCAATGTAAAATGACGACAAACCATCGAAAATGTCTCATCTATATGCGTTTTGATCGAGCCACTCAAACCTATATAATTTGATTCTTAAGATGTTACATTTATTTAAGCTATTTAAATACGATTTTTCTTATTTAAAAGAAAACAAGAATGTTCAATTAATTGGACTGAACAGACAACATGAATCAAATTGCATTTGCATGTTATGTATTGTAGGAAAATTACAGAATACAAACCCAACATTTACTCATTTTAAAATAAAAATCATTATTTTGAAAAGTTGGAATTAAAAATATATACATTAATTTTATAACACTATCCTTTGGTGTTCTTTAAATGCATAACCAATTATAATAACTAAATATTTAAATGATGCACTGACATTTAATCGTTCGTTTTCAATGTAATTATGTGATTGTTAATTTGTATGTATCAGTCTGAGAACGTTTTAACTAACATTTAAGTTAAATATAATTAGACTCGTCAAATTCTACGGAATAAGGCCCGTGCAAGTGATCTCAATATCCCATTTTATTCGAAGGTCTTTTAATATCAATATTAACTTATCATTGAAATTTTTCTATCATGTACTCATCATTATAACACTGAATTGTCTGATTGACTGCAAGCGAATTGTTTGAACAGTACTGATTTCACTGCAGTGGATAATCTGAAAAATTACCGCAAGACTATTCAGGACTTTAAAAACGCATTTAATGTAACCACATTAAACATACCATACCTGGTAAATGAGGTCCAAACGGTGGAATGACAGTCAATGGTGTATCTATATTTTCAGGCAACCTAATACAATATAAATAGAATACATTTACAATAAGTATGATAATTGCATAAAATTTGATAATATCAGATTTGTACATGGCATTTTTCATATCAGATGTATTATCAGCCAAAGTTTCAATATCAGCCCAAGAGCCAATGTTATATAGATATAAGAAGATGTGGTATGAGTGCCAATGAGACAACTCTCCATCCAAGTAAAATTATAAAAGTAAACCATTATAGGTCAAAGTACGGTCTTCAACACGGAACCTTGGCTCACACCGAACAGTAAGCTATAAAGGGCCCCAAAATTACTAGTGTAAAACCATTCACACGGGAAAACCAACGGTCTAATCTATATAAAAACGAGAAACACTTATGAACCACATCAACAAACGACAACTACTGAACATCAGATTCCTGACTTAAGACAGGTGCAAACAAATGCAGCGGGTTTAAAGGTTTTAATGGTACCAAACCTTCACCCTTTTTCTGAAACAATAGTGTAACATCACAACATAGAAAGACACACTATAAAATATCAACTGAAATAGCTTAACTCAATCAAAGGACCTATTAACACCATTGAACATACACTGAACAAATAAATTTGACCTATGATACAATGTAAATACAACATAAATAAACGAAGGAAGAATAATTAAAGTAATATGTTATATCGGTATGAAATGTTAAACAATTTAAGAATAACAATATGCTCGAACAAAATATCAGCCATTTGCAATAACTTTAAACACAGGTAAATGAAAATAATTTTGTTGTTAGGTATACGTGTACAGTTACAATAGATAAAGGAAATATTTTTACAAAATAAATAATTTTGATGTTCATAGTACGAAGTGGAAATTTATATTAGTACCAAACACTTATCAAAGCTGGTATATAGACCAGATATAACCCTGAATAACATTAAATAACAAAAAGCATTACAATTAGTATCAACAGGTCAAATAAACAAGAAAGTACGATTTGAGAGTACTCGCAGTTACTGACAGCTAGTTAAAACTCATTTTATCATATGCTTCAACAATGGAGAAAATAACAGTTTAATATATTGATCCTTTTAAGTGGTTCTGAAGTACAAGTTCAAAAATTAAAAGTTTACGGACGTCGAACGCCAAATGTAATACATCCTATATGAAATCTTTCTATCATATGCCTCAACAGACGAAAAACAACAGTATAATGTATTTTAATATTGACGATAAAAAATCAACAAATCAAACATGATGAACACTGTTTGGAAAGTCAACATTTATAAAGTAACTTTCTAAATTATGCTGGAAACGTTGAAAATGCATTCATTGTTGTTTTTGTTTTTGCATTTACATGATATATTTGCCTGTTTCCTAATAATTGTTTTGTACCCTACTTTGTGATGTTTTCACTGAAAACGTACCCTTGAGGTGAATATTCAGGAATATGTCGAGTAACGCCGAAATGCCATGTGATAACGTTACGGAAAGGCATTTGATAACAGCTGGAGGCATGTGATAATTTTTCATATCGGCCCGCTAAACACCATTCCGGAAAATATGAAATTCACGTAAATTAAATGCATACTGAAAAATATAAGTTATTTACTCTAAGTATATGATAAATAGTTGTTCCTTAATCAAGGAAGAAATTATCATACTATCCAAAATGACAGAGAAAACATAGAATATTCTCTAATGGTTTAAATAATTGTTTATGTTACAAAATTATGATTTGATTTATGTTAAACGTACCTTTATTTTAGACTTTGGAAAAATGTTTTGATGATTTTTCTTCGAGGAAGAAAATGAAAAAATAAACCTCGTTACGATATTAGCTTGCACCTTTTTTTTGTTACCGCACATGCGAGTAATCAATGAACACTGCTCCATTTACTGATTTTGCTAAAATAAAACCAGCTAAAGATCAAAGATCAAGGTCATCGGTGATATTTCAGTTGAAAGTCAGTTTCAGGTTCACATCCTTTTTTATAAAGTAAAACTTTCAAACAGTTTCTCGGTCATAGATGATCAACCAAACGTTTTTCTGAAGTTTATGCACCTAATGCAATGTTAATAGAAATTTATGTACATGTATACTGTATCAAGTTGCGTCTGAATGTATCGATATTTTGTTCTAACCCATTATTACATAGGTGAACACATAAGAATAGCTCGTTTGCTTTTCAGATAATGACTAAATTTAGTTAGTTATAATGATTTTCATTCTTACAGCAACAAGATAGCCAACATCATTTACAGCTTGCCCATTGCTTATAGAAATTGATAAACAGACATTGTCTCATTGGCACTCATACCATATCTTCTTATATCTATTGTTACAAAAATGGCCTTGACCAATGAGCCGTCAGAAATGAGATCAATGTCAGAACCCTTCCAGAAAACATGTCAACACGCAATCATCCAATACACGAAATACAGTTTGCCTATAGTATTTGAGAAACGAACATTATCATTAACGTTAACATTGACTCAAGCACAAGCAGTGATGTTAATGTAAGATACAGACCTTCTAAAATTTAAACTGACCATTTTACCGTGCGTTCATCGTGTATCGTGAGTGTTGCGTGCGTGTATCGTGCGTGTACCAATCGTGCGCTCATCATTCATCATTCCGTGTGTTTTCCATGTAACATGCGTTCATCGTTCATTCATTCTTAACCGTGTAATGTGCGCTCATCAATCATTCATTCTTAATCGTGTAACGTGCGCTCATCAATCATTCATTCTTAACCGTGTATCGTGCGTTCATCAATCATTTAGGCTTATCAACCGTGTACGTGCATTCGTCAATCGTTCATCTCTAATCAAGTAACGTTCACTTATTGTGGTTTTACATTTGTATATGATAGTCGGTTATAGAGTTCATCAAAGCTCATATTCTATCTGTTATAGTGTATATATGTTCCGACTTTAAATAAAATTTACATTCTTACTTACTTTCTTGTGCACTCTTAATTAACTGCATCGTACATAACGTATATTCAGATTCACGACTTTTTGTGTAAAATTTATTTATCGTTTGTTAATATTTCGTGTTTATTTAGTGAGTCTTGGCTTGGACTGACACATTTTAATATACTAGTAACGATACATGTTCTACGTACAAACAATTACATGATGACATTTCTACGACATAACAGTTAAAATTTTAATTTCTATTCAACTGAGCGAGATGCCGCGGACAAGTTAACAATGGGCTAAAAAAATATACTGTTGAACAACTGTTTGTTAAAAATTGTCATGCAAACAGAATTGGAGCTTGAGAGTTATAGAGATGTTAAAATTATATAATTATGAGCAATATTGTAATTTTGAATTAAATGTATTGAACAAAAATAGTATTAAACAAATTGAGGAAGATGTATTTAATAAGTTTAATTCAAACTGGGGTATAAGAGTTGCTGCATATGCAGAGGGAAGTTTATTGAGGACTTGCAAATTATTCAAGAATAATCATTGCACTGAAAATTATTTGAAAAATATTCTGTCACTTAAAAACAGAGGTGCTTTTGCAAAATTTAGATGTGAGGTAGCTCCACTAAAAATAGAAACTGGAAGGTATGAAAGAAAAGAAGTCCACGAGAGGACATGTTTTACTGTAGCTCTACTATTGAAGATGAACTTCATGTCATTTTAAAATGCCCATATGTAGATTTAAGACAAATCATGACACATGAAGCTATACATTTTGATGAGCATTTTAACCTATTCTCCAATGTTGAACTATGCTAGATTATAATTCTTCGCTATTTTGGCAAATTCATATTCTACTTAGATATTTTCATTCATTTAGGTTTTAGGTCATAAATACTATTACAAATATCATATTTGTCTAAGTTCATGATGGTCACATGTACATGAGGGTATTCCATCTAGAAAATACAATATACAAGGTTGTCGGATAAATGTGGATTGCGGATTAAGAAGTTAGATGTCAAACTTGAATTAACAAACTGAGGCGAATTTAACACGGACATGTATTTTTCTCTTCAACAATATTTTTATTTCAATTAAACTTAGCTAAATACGTTTTGTGGCAAATTAAATAAAAATAAACATTATATGTATTTAAAGGCATTTTGTAAATAAACAAGATTCGGAGAGTATTGCATGGCAATACATAGTCCCCTACCGGGTAAAATTCATTATACTGGAACAAAATGCTACCTTGTTCTATAACTTGTCATGGTGTAAACAAAATGAAAATATCAAGTCAATATCTTCAAGCATGACTAAAACAGTGAGGAAAACTGAATATATGAGTGAATTTTTCAAGTCCAAGGACCATAACTCTGCACAAAATTATCAGACCGAAAAAAATTGAACTTAATCTGTAACTTGTCATGATAAAACTATATACCAATTGTCAATCAATATCTTCAAGCATGATGAAAAAGTATGGAAAATCTATAACACTCTAACATTAGATATGATTAATAGTTCTCTAAAATTAGATATGATGTAATACAATGTATATCTATTTTCAAATTACAATCAAATATAATTAATAGTTCCAAATATTTTTCTTTCATTTGTCACAAACTAATATAGTTTGTAACTTATCTATAAAATGTCAACAACTTTTATCTACACAGTGTAATGAAATGAACTATATACCTTAATAAAAATAGAATATTATCTAATTAAAGGATTTCACTTAATAAAATATATATATCTATATACATGTAGCATTCAGAAAATTAGTTTATACAAAATAACATTTAAACCTGCCACAAAATTCCTCAAACAATTTACCAAAGAATGTCTTTAACAAATGAGTTATCTCCCTTTGTACAGACATATGGTTTAACATAGTACTCTAACATTAGCTATGGAGTTTTTATGGACAATTACTCTGGACTAAATCATCAAACCGGAACAAAATTCGAACTTGATCTATAACTTATCATGATAAAACTATGTACCAAATATCAAATCAATATCTTCAAGAACGAAGAAAAAGTGTGGAAAACTGAGTTGCCGGACTGACGAACGGACAGACGGACAGACGGACAGAGTGCAAACCTAAAGCCCCTTCGACTTCGTCGGTAGGAACTAAAAAGTATAAGAGCAGGCAAATATATCACGTATTCCTTAAGAATGATTTTAATATAGGAACTTTTGACTTGAAATTGTGTTTAAAATAAATATGTAACACTTCCTCGGACTAAATTTATGTCGTGTTCATGATTGCAAATCCGGGACACCGTTTTTATTGTATGTCTAAAATTCCGAAAAATAATTTACAATAGTTCTTTGTTAACCTTCTAGGATTATCAAAAATGACTGATTTCTTTTACCATGGGAGTATTTTTGTTCCGTTACCGAGGATATTTTTGTCCTTTCGAATCCATAGAACAAATTTGACTCCAATAGGAAATATTTTCTCACATAGAAAAAAAAACCGGTAGTGTTTATCCGATAGATTTTTTTTTTCATTTTTATCGGATATAATAGTTATTTTGATAAATACAAATAATTCATTGAAGTTTCGTTTGCATCTATCAAGATAAAACAATTTCCGTCTAAACACTGCTAAGGACTCCTTAGTGCACTAAGGACTTATAATATGAAACTAAGGACTAGAAGGGTTGCTATAACATGTAACCAAATTTCATATTATGGAAGAGACTGATATTTAATGCATGAATTCTAAATTTTATAGAAAAGAACCACAAAAATGAGTTATTGAACAATATTTAGGCACGTGCCGGTTTTTCTTTGATATTGCCGAAAATCAGTGAACTGTTAAGGCACGTGTCAAATTACATAAACGATTACACTATTATCTTTAAAAAGAAAGAAAAAATATTATTTGCATATGAAAACAACCAGGCATTAAATATGTTTACCATTAAAACACTTAGGGATTTATTATTTCTTTTGCCCATTGCTTATAGAAATTGATAAACAGACATTGTTACAAAAATGGCCTTGACTAATGAGCCGTCAGAAATGAGATCAATGTCAGAACCCTTCCAGAAAACATGTCAACACGCAATCATTCAATACACGAAATACAGTTTGCCTATAGTATTTGAGAAACAAACATTATCATTAACGTTAACATTGACTCAAGCACAAGCAGTGATGTTAATGTAAGAAACAGACCTTCTAAAATTCAAACTGACCATTTTTCCGTGCGTTCATCGTGTATCGTGCGTGTATCGTGCGTGTACCAATCGTGCGCTCATCATTCATCATTCCGTGTGTTTTCCGTGTAACATGCGTTCATCGTTCATTCATTCTTAACCGTGTAACGTGCGCTCATCAATCATTCATTCTTAATCGTGTAACGTGCGCTCATCAATCATTCATTCTTAACCGTGTAACGTGCGTTCATCAATCATTCAGGCTTATTAACCGTGTACGTGCATTCGTCAATCTTTCATCTCTAATCGTGTAACGTTCATTTACTGTGGTTTTTACATTTGTATATGATAGTCGGTTATAGAGTTCATCAAAGCTCATATTTTATCTGTTATAGTGTATATATGTTCCGACTTTAAATAAAATTTACATTCTTACTTACTTTCTTGTGCACTCTTAATTAACTGCATCGTACATAACGTATATTCAGATTCACGACTTTTTGTGTAAAATTTATTTATCGTTTGTTAATATTTCGTGTTTATTTAGTGAGTCTTGGCTTGGACTGACACATTTTAATATACTAGTAACGATACATGTTCTTCGTACAAACAATTACATGACGATATTTCTACGACATAACTGTTGAAATTTTAATTTCTATTCAACTGAGCGAGATGCAGCGGACAAGTTAACAATGGGCTAAAAAAATATACTGTTGAACAACTGTTTGTTAAAAATTGTCATGCAAACAGAATTGGAGCTTGAGAGTTATAGAGATGTTAAAATTATATAATTATGAGCAATATTGTAATTTTGAATTAAATGTATTGAACAAAATAGTATTAAACAAACTGAGGAAGATGTATTTAATAAGTTTAATTCAAACTGGGGTATAAGAGTTGCTGCATATGCAGGGGAAGTTTATTGAGGACTTGCAAATTATTCAAGAATAATCATTGCACTGAAAATTATTTGAAAAATATTCTGTCACTTAAAAACAGAGGTGCTTTTGCAAAATTTAGATGTGGGTAGCTCCACTAAAAATAGAAACTGGAAGGTATGAAAGAAAAGAAGTCCACGAGAGGACATGTTTTACTGTAGCTCTACTATTGAAGATGAACTTCATGTCATTTTAAAATGCCCATATGTAGATTTAAGACAAATCATGACACATGAAGCTATACATTTTGATGAACATTTTAACCTATTCTCCAATGTTGAACTATGCTAGACTATAATTCTTCGCTATTTTGGCAAATTCATATTCTACTTAGATATTTTTATTCATTTAGGTTTTAGGTCATAAATACTATTACCAATATCATATTTGTCTAAGTTCCTGATGGTCACATGTACATGAGGGTATTCCATCAAGAAAATACAATATACAAGGTTGTCGGATACATGTGGATTGCGGATTAAAAGTTAGATGTCAAACTTGAATTAACAAACTGAGGCGAATTTATCACGGACATGTATTTTCTCTTCAACAAAATTTTTATTTTCAATTGAACTAAGCTAAATACGTTTTGTGGCAAATTAAATAAAAATAAACATTATATGTATTTAAAGGCATTTTGTAAATAAACAAGATTCGGAGAGTATTGCATGGCAATACATAGTCCCCTACCGGGTAAAAATTCATTATACTGGAACAAAATGCTAACTTGTTCTATAACTTGTCATGGTGTAAACAAAATGAAAATATCAAGTCAATATCTTCAAGCATGACTAAAAACAGTGAGGAAAACTGAATATATGAGTGAATTTTTCAAGTCCAAGGACCATAACTCTACACAAAATTATCAGACCGAAAAAAAATTGAACTTAATCTGTAACTTGTCATGATAAAACTATATACCAATTGTCAATCAATATCTTCAAGCATGATGAAAAAAGTATGGAAAATCTATAACACTCTAACATTAGATATGATTAATAGTTCTCTAAAATTAGATATGATGTAATACAATGTACATCTATTTTCAAATTACAATCAAATATAATTAATAGTTCCAAATATTTTTCTTTCATTTGTCACAAACTAATATAGTTTGTAACTTATCTATAAAATGTCAACAGCTTTTATCTACACAGTGTAATGAAATGAACTATATACCTTAATAAAAATAGAATATTATCTAATTAAAGGATTTCACTTAATAAAATATATATATCTATATACATGTAGCATTCAGAAAATTAGTTTATACAAAATAACATTTAAACCTGCCACAAAATTCCTCAAACAATTTACAAAGAATGTCTTTAACAAATGAGTTATCTCCCTTTGTACAGACATATGGTTTAACATAGTACTCTAACATTAGTTATGGAGTTTTTTATGGACAATTACTCTGGACTAAATCATCAGACCGGAACAAAATTCGAACTTGATCTATAACTTATCATGATAAAACTATATACCAAATATCAAATCAATATCTTCAAGAATGAAGAAAAAGTGTGGAAAACGGAGTTGCCGGACTGACGAACGGACAGACGGACAGAGTGCAAACCTAAAGCCCCTTCGACTTCGTCGGTAGGGAACTAAAAAGTATAAGAGCAGGCAAATATATCACGTATTCCTTAAGAATGATTTTAATATAGGAACTTTTTGACTTGAAATTGTGTTTAAAATAAATATGTAACACTTCCTCGGATTAACTTTTCGTCGTGTTCATGATTGCAAATCCGGGACACCGTTTTTATTGTATGTCTAAAAATTCCGAAAAAATAATTTACAATAGTTCTTTGTTAACCTTCTAGGATTATCAAAAATGACTGATTTCTTTTACCATGGGAGTATTTTTGTTCCGTTACCGAGGATATTTTTGTCCTTTCGAATCAATAGAACAAATTTGACTCAATAGGATATATTTTCTCTCATAGAAAAAAAAACCGGTAGTTTTATCCGATAGATTTTTTTCATTTTTATCGGATATAATAGTTATTTTGATAAATACAAATAATTCATTGAAGTTTCGTTTGCATCTGTCAAGATAAAACAATTTCCGTCTAAACACTGCTAAGGACTCCTTAGTGCACTAAGGACTTATAATATGAAACTAAGGACTAGAAGGGTTGCTATAACATGTAACCAAATTTCATATTATGGAAGAGACTGATATTTAATGCATGAATTCTAAATTTTATAGAAAAGAACCACAAAAATGAGTTATTGAACAATATTTAGGCACGTGCCGGTTTTTCTTTGATATTGCCGAAAATCAGTGAACCGTTAAGACACGTGTCAAATTACATAAACGATTACACTATTATCTTTAAAAAGAAAGAAAAAATATTATTTGCATATGAAAACAACCAGGCATTAAATATGTTTACCATTAAAACACTTAGGGATTTATTATTTCTTTTAAATCTTTTTTTTATTATTATTCAACATCTTTTGTTTAAATCTAAAGTATACATCGGTTAATTTAATGATAAAACATGAAAATTGTTTAGTAATTTTTAAGTAAAGAAAATGTTTGTCCCGAAAAAAGCCACCCCTCAACCACCCCCCACCCCACCCCATCCCCTCCCGAATGATTAGCCATTACCAATATTTGATAAGTATGACGGACGATGACGGTCACAAAATGATTGCACTGAATAATTTCAACAACCACAAGATACTCTATTTACATTCTTGAACTTGTTTAAGGAATATATGTCTAGACAAAACGAATTCAGTATATATATCTGGGCTTTTTGGGACAAAATTCTTTGTTATAAATAAGACCGCTAGTTTTCTCAATTGAATTGTTTCATATTTTTTCACGTCAGGGCGGGGCCTCGTTTGACCGACTTTACGGTTTCCGTATTTTTTTTTCATTATTTAAGGTCGCACAGCATATGTATACTATAACTGCTAACATCCACTTGATTTGAAAATTTTGAATAATTGTCTCACTACCAATCATACTTCATCTTCTTATTTTTACATCAGAGCTTAATCCATTAAAGGCAAACTTAGTCTGTGGTAGCTGAAACAAACGTTTCTTAACAACAAACCTCAAAATGTATATACTGACAATTTGAAAATGTTAATTTTGTCATATATATCTGTTCGTGTCATAAGTATCATCATATTTAAGCTATGAAGATTTGTAAACCCTGAAATGAACTGTATTTCCCTCGGGCAATACCAGCGGAATTTAAAATTATTACTTTAGTGCAATACAAACCATTATGGTCCGGGAACACAGTTATCGTCCTTTGATTTTCGTCCACGAATATAGTCCCTAGTGTGGACAGTGTGTTACTTGCCAATTTTTTTTTATACCCTTTCCAAATTTATTTCTTCATGTTTTATGCCTCAAATAGCAATAAGGGGATGGAATTACACTGTAAAAAAATTGGGTCATGAATTATAAAGTAAAGTAGTGATTTGGTCCAGCTGAAAAGGTTAAAATTAGCATTTCGGAAGCTGTAAAAATTTCAAGACCCCCTTAACATAAAATTGTCCATATGTTGAGTTAGAGCTAATGAAGTTTTCTATAATTTTGATTTAATTTGTCCCAAAAGTAGTTCAACACACTGTAAAAATATTATTGAGAAAGCGCAGGTGGGATTTTTTTAATTTTCATTTATTGTCTAAAAGAAATGCACTACGAAATAACTGTGTTCTCGGACCTTATCAGAAAATCGGTATAAAAGTTTTTGCAATTATTGAAATCAAGTAAAAAGTGTATATACACATGTATGTATGACTCGGAGGTGCAATGGGGACCATGAAGTTTGATGGTCACGCTGAAGTGCGATGGTCTGCGCCGAAGTGTTGTGAGCCGTTCGATGGTGCGCGATGGTCTATATGATGCGTGATAGCTAGATTAAAATCTTAGATGTGCAATTATTATGAGCAGTATATTTGTTTCAAAGTCAGTATATGAAGTTGCAGTTACTAGTGTTACATGTATTGTCTATGGATGTATTAGTTACAGTTGCATACTAATTGAGAGATCGTCCTCTGATTTTCTGCATGTGGAAATTATTCTGCGTTAACATGTATCTTTACTTTGTTCCTCTAATGAGATCCTCATTTACCATTATATTATAATAAGAAGAGTCTGTGGACCCGTATGTATTTAAGGAATGCCACGCTCCATCGTACGTAAAAAAACTTTCGTATATTTCACGTTTCGGAGTACTACATGTATATAGAATTTTACTCAGAACTCAAAAGTTGATACAATGGCAGTCAGCAGGGTTTAAGAACATCAGTTGTTCGACCTGCTAGTCAAATGCGTTTTGTTAAAATATACTTTTCACTTTTCGGTGTTTTGGAAAATGTTATTTGTGCTGTATTTAGACCCTCTACCAATACATTTGCTTTGCATGTACACGTATAAAATTGCGATTTTATCCAACGACATCATAGGGTTGAACGTTGTTTTCAATTTAGACTTATATATATTGTTTTAATTTTTGTTTAGGGATGCATCCAGTTGCACCTTTTCATTTAAAATATATTCCCGTGACGTAACCTCAAAAGATTAGTTACTTCAATAAATTATTTTTTAGGAAAACGACACCTTTTCTCGCATGTCGCACTTTGGGTAATTGTTAACCCTTTTCTCTTCGACAAAATACGGCCTTGAATTTCAATTTTGATATAAATATAAAAAAGCCACAATTTGGTTCCTAAATGGATATTTTCTCAAAACCCCTAAAGCTAGGTAAGGCCTATCTCTTGATATGGGCTCTTAAATTCAGCTCGTTTTAGAGATTTTTTGAAAATACGTTGTTTTGTTAGAAACTAAAACATGATCAAATATAACTAAATAAACTTAAAATATGATAAACAAATGTATTCTTGTTGTCAGATCAAAATACAGTGCATTGATACAGATTATATTCTACTGAATTTATTATATCGATAATTTTACACTTCGTTGCTATTACGTAATATATATATATATATATATATATATATATATATATATATATATATATATATATATAAGTCCTGTGTCCAGGTGACAAATAACAACAGGTGGTATGTATACTAAAATGTTTATCGTCTTCCACTCTTTACAAGAGGGTATGGATGGGGTTTACAAAATAGAAAATAATTAACAGAAAAATAAAGAACCCTCATAATCTGACGATGTCCTTTAGCTTTTGGGCATACGGTACAGTTTTAAACCTACAGTGATTTTTACGAAAGTTTGCCTACAAGCTTTTTTTCAAAATCAATTTGAATATGAAATAAAAATATATCTTCATGCGATAAATTTAAAAGATAAATGGGTTTGAATTTTTCGACATTTACTTAAAATTTCGGTTTCTTGGACATTTCTGTCCTTTGAACAGACATCCTTAACGTTTTTGTTGGATTTCGGTAAAGAGATTAGGAATATCTTCGTTACAAAATTAGGCTCAACATTTGTGTAACAATTCTTTGTTAATAATTCATTTTTGTTAAAAGAAATTGATTTTAGAAAAAAAAACGGCATTTTTGTTGTATATTCATCTAGTTAATAAAAAACGGTGATTTCTTCATAAAAGTTGGAACGAATAATCTTCATACAGTTTCAAGTCAAATGTCATTTTAAAAAAGAGGGGTTCATGTGCTCGTTTTTAAGCTAATGGTTAAATCACTCGAAAAATGCATCTTTTCCCGATATTTCACAGTTTGACGTCGCGAAAAATATCATTTTACGTTAGCAATTAATTTGTCTATAAAAAGAAACGAATTCTACAATATATAAAATTCTGTCAAAAAATCATTTTATCGGTAAACATTATTAAGGTCATCCGAAAAAGTGATGAGAATAATAACATACTTATTCAATTTCATGCAATTAGGTTTTAATGCTAAAAGTTTTAGAAGAGAGAGTTTAATGTCTGACTATTTAGATTAATTCTGCGAATTGTATACATCATAGAGAGAGATAAAGAGAACAACCAATTGAATGTTTATTATTTAAAAATAAAAGACTACATGTAATAGAAATAAAACGACTAATTATTTTACACTTTCAATTTTGATTCTTGAAAATTGTTCCGCAGACATTTTTGATATTGAATTTGTCATTGTTCTTTAAAGTTCCGTTTTAGTGATATGCAATTATTTAGGGACCGTCGGGATCGGTTTTATCTTTCCGATTAAAAACGCATGTCTTAAACTCCCGGTTACACTTGACCGCAGAGATAACACGTATTCGTTGATATTTAAAGACTTACCGTGTTGACAACATCGGCGCGTGTCAACTAATTAATTTAGTTATACAGATATATTTTTTATCAAATACGGAAATGACATTATGTAGCATGAAATCATATTTGATAAGTAATAATTCTCAATGACATGACATGATAGAATCTAGATTATACAAATCCTTGTTCAGATCCAGGGATACAGATGTCCAAAACATTAAGTATACACCTCATTCTGAAATAATATTAAATGGAATGGCCATCTTAGACGTTTTGTTTATCTAAAAGGGCTTTCTTTTGTCTCTTTCGGGTATTTTCTATGGGCCGGGAAATTCTAAAAACTTCATTATCCCGTCAAAAGTACTAAAAAAGTCCTAAGTTTTATAATGGGAATTTTTAAAAGTATTATTTGCAATGTTGCATTCACGATGAACTTTTTTCATATGAATATATATACATAATTACTCTAAGTATCAGTACAACAATGTTAAATCTGTAAATTCTAAACGAAAACAAATGATCAAAAATTAGTTAAGGTTACAAATTAAGGCAGATCAAAAGCAAAAAAATAGGGGGTTCTGGGGTTGGAACCCCCTTTTTTTGACGATCAATGCTTTTGAATGGGGACATATGGTTGGAACCATCCCTTTTATCCTGGATTGAGAATCCCTTTTAAAATGGCTCGATCCGCCACTCTTTAAAATGTAACAATTTATAAATATGTTTTCTATATTTAATATTAAGTTGAATTATATAAATCGATGAGTTTTATAATTTGACAACACTCATTGGTATTGGAAATACACTAAAAGATATACGACAATTAATCTATTTACGACATTGAATGTTGCCAACCAATCAACACTGAAAGCGCGATATCTAAAATTTGTATACCCTTATACATTTTAATTATCATATATCAATTTTAAATGCCATTCTAAATTAAATGACTTAACGAATCGTGTGTTGAGTGCTTATCGTTCATTCGTCAATGAATCATTCACCGTGCGTGTATCGTGCGCTCATCATTCAACATTCACCGTGCGTGTATCGTGCGTTCATCATTCATCATTCACCGTGCGTGTATCGTGCGTTCATCATTCATCATTCATTTTCGTTAATCCTCCGTGTAACGCTCATCGCTCATCGTGCGTGGATCGTGTATCGTGCATTTACCGTGCATTCATCGTGCATTCACTGTGCGTGTATCGTCCGTGCGTGTAACGTGCGTGTGGTCAGTTTGAATTTTAGACGGTCTGTAAATAATAATAACAGGCCAGACAGACATGTACACTTTTAATTATTCAATACCAGAAATGTATTTGCCATACTACTTATAGTAACTGAAAATAAACCAAACATTGTCAAATGAACCATTAATACAGATCAAGATCATTTAAAATTTCCATACGGACAGTCCGCCAGACAAGCATGCCATACACAACAAAACAGCTGTCCTATTGCTTATAGTACGTTAAAATGGATATTTGAAATTGACTAATGAACCAAAATCTTTTACAATGATGAAACAGATATTCCATAACGGTCAACCAACTCGTAATGGCATCCGTAAAATTTACGAAGGATGACTTCAAATTAACCACTTGAAGTCTTTGTTTTATAGCTTCCTTGAAAGCAGCAACCCTATATCAAGGAAATAATAATAGGAACACAAGCCCTGGAATTTCGTATCGACGTGGAGATATATACTCCGTATGTAAGCGATGCTGGAATTTTGACAGAAATCGAGCGATAAAAAGTCATTTCTGTTCATTGAAATCTCCGAACCTTGAAAATGTACTAAAACATTGTAAAAGACATCGGCCAGAAATGTTTACAAGAAACATAGACCGTTAAATAGTTGTAATGTCACTCTCTGTAGTAAACAATATGATGTAGTATATTAATAATGACAATGGTATTAGACAACAGATATGTTGAATGTACAAACGTACAAAACACTTACACGACAGTTACAATTGCATCGCACTTAAAACTTGTTTTCCAATCATTCCTATCAAGACACTCATAATCTGAAATGAAAAATTTAAATCAAAATATTTGAAAAGTACTATGTTTAATACTTAATTTATAATTACTATCAAAATAAGAGCATTTTTCAAAATGCCTCTGGCCTTTGTTTGTCTTGTATGTTTTGTTTTAAATTTTAGTTCATTTATAAGTTTTGGAGTTAAGTGTGACGTCCATTTTCACTGAACTGGTACACATTTGTGTATAGTTTAGTTTACCATGCAGTTTAAACATACTTATTCATAGTGGATTGGGAAACAAGGTATTACAACTTATATTAATCCTTTCCACTTTGGTAGTGCGAGTGCTGCCTTGTAGCGGCATTAACCTGCTCTTTTCGTAATCTACAAGGGTGTCTTTTACGTGCAGTAGATATTGCTCTCTCTTAACACAGGTCAGTCCTTTATCGCCCCTTCCGACGGACTATCATCGTTTCTCAAGACCATATTCGCAAATGATTTCAAGGCAGATCCGAAAATTCAGTCCCTGAAATCACCGGATCTGGGAACGAACCAGGAACCTTTGTGTTTGTAGTCCAATGCGCTAACCACTACACCACGGTTTTCAAAGCGCAATTGCAATAATACAAAAGACAAGTCATACCACCATTAATATACCCTATTAGTCTTTGTTTAATTTGCACTTTTCAAAATTTTGTGCACAATTTATCTTTGTGTCAAATAAAGAAATACTTGGCATGAGTAAAGTTTTATTCTGTCCAGTACTATATACAAAATTTCACAAAACATGTCACTGCATATAAGAAAATATCCATCACTGGAAGTTTACTAATCAAATGGGTTTTTTTCGACACTTTTCGTATGCAACCGGATGTGAAGTACTATGATTTGGAGGTATTACACCTTTATCAGAAAAATGATTTTAATTATCAATATCTGAAGAATGATAATTAAAAGAAAGAAAAGTTTATATGTTTCTTTACCGTACAAACCATATGACTCTTTGCACAGATACTCATTATCATTTTAACGGAAACAAATTGATTAAACACCTTCTATTATTTTAAGTCATAAACTGTTATATACCAATTAAATAACATCCTGCTGATGTTCATATTATAGGTCTAATACCTACATTTCGACATGTTCAGACGTGAAAGTGACTTTTCTACACAAAAGTTACTATATTATATTGGTCTGTTCATTTTCCAATTAAATTAAAAGAATTTGGAAAAGCTTGAATATGTAAAATTGATTTACTATTTTGCAATTTCTGGGGTGAAAATATAGCTTTTATCACACTGTAACTCTTTCTAATTTTTTAAGACGAAGAAAAGACAAACATCGTTACGCTTTTCTCAAGCTATTTCATTTGGGAATTTCTAATTTATCGCAATTAATGTTGATTGAAATAACTGAAAGAAAAAATAACTAATAAAACATTAAAGTTAAAACATTCACAATAAATAAATGAACTTTATTGTGCATACCTGGTGATAAAATTTCATTAGAGGAACATAACTTAAGGTAACAGGAGCAATCTTCCTTGGCTGGTACACAATAACATCGATGTTTGGGCCTTACTATGAAGTCAAAACCTCTTGTATAATCACAGCGACATACACTATCCGTTTTCACTGTACCATTACTTAAAATGATTTGTCCTTCCTCGCTGCAGTAAGATTTTTATAAGCACAGCGACTGTTCCCGGATGACAAGAATTGAAATGGTTGGTAGAAAGCTTTGTCACAATAAGATCCTTGCAGCGTCCCTTGAAATGATCCAGCGACTATCAGCTTTTGACCTATACAGGAAGAATAAATTAAGCGTGTTGTAACTAAATGTGTGTTTCACATAGGGTTTATGTAAAAAGGAAAATGTCCAACTTTAAATTACATTCCGATAAGTCCATAACAGTTATACGAGGCTCGTTGAGTCCAATTCCAACTGTACAAATAGATTTGACCTGTTTTCACTAATAGGGTTCACTATGATTTTAAAGCATAACGTTTGTATTCCGTCACGGTTAAATTATTTATTATCAATTACCATGATGGCCTTCATCATTTTCGTTTCGTATATAATTTAGACTACACTAAATGACAAAATCGTTGTTAGCTAGTTAAGAAACAAGATGAAAGAGGGACGAAAGATACTAGAGAGACAGTCAAACTCATAGATCGAAAACAAACTGACAACGCCATGGCCAAAAATAAAAGACAAACAGACAAATAATAGTACAGATGACACAACATAGAAAACCAAAGACTAAGCAACACGAATCCCACCAAAAACTGGGCGGATTTGTTTTAAAATTAAACTTACACTTTAAAACCATTTGATTGAAAAGCTAATACTACTATTATCTTCTTACTTTAAATATGAACTTTAGATTTTCTCTGTAATGAAATAGCATTAGAAATGTGAAAAGCGACGGAGGAGTAGACTATAAAATGGAGAATCTTCTGAAAGTGACATGCAATAAAAACCTTAACAGTCTAGATGTTTGTCAGTATGAAATTAAAAGATGTAGATTGGTTGCCAATGAGAAAATAATCCACCAGAGACCACATGCCGTTGAAGTTTCCATTTTTATTTGGAATACCAGGAAATTTACCCGTTTACACTTGAGTTTGTATTTACCACCATACTATATATTTTTGTATTTGAGTTTAGGATTTCAAAATGTCGCTAGTCTGGATTTGTCTGGATTTATTAAAGTACAACATTTATGATTTTATTAATAACATAGTCTGTACACATATCTCACTTAGGAAAACAGCAAAACGATTGTAAGATCTCACATGTCTCATTCATCGAAATGATGTGCATAGGCTATAGTGTCCTCAAACATTATTTACATACATATTTGTAACTAGGAGATTTTTATGTTTGATATTTAGGGTAACAAAATTGTACATTTAGAATGTAAAGGTTGTACATTTACGTTTAAGTTAACAAATTGAGAACGTTAAACAGAAATTTACCTGGTGCTTCAAAATCAGGCTTATTTCTACAAAATTCGGTAAAAGTATGTTCATTTTGATCATACAAACAGAAGTAGCTGTCACCAGAATCACACAATGACTCTTCTCTTTGTTTCCAATTTGCATGAACAGGACATTGAAAGCTATACAAAGCTTCTGATATCTTGCATAATGCCAAAATCTAAAGAAAAAAAAACAGTTAAGTAAGTGTTAATATTAGTTGATATATTATGTAAAATTGTTTACATTGCATCATTTGTAATAAAGGTCAAATGCCATTAAAATAACGTTAAGCTTAATTAATAGTCACTAGTGTAAAATGGAGTATGACACCTGATGGTGACGTATAAAATTTTGGTGGAATAATGTTGATTGTACAGATATGTTTTACCCTTAGACCTTTTCTGCTTGATAAATATATTTTTGTAATAAAAGACACTATACAGATGGGTGCGGTCCTAACCTTGACAAAAGTTAACTTGGAGCAGACTTGTTGACTGCTTTCTAAGTTAACTTGAGAATTTTAAGCAGACAAGCAAGTTAACTTCGTTGTTGGTGGACCAGACCTACGGTTTGCTTTTTAGGACTGCTGCAGACCTATCGACAGGTCTGCTCCAGACCAGACCTGTGGACAAGTCTGCTTTTGACCAGTCCTGAAGACAGGTCTGCCCCAGACCAGACCTGTGGACAGGTCTGCTCCTGACCAGACCTGTGGACAGGTCTGCTACTGACCAGACCTGTGGACAGGTCTGCTTCTGACCAGACCTGTGGACAAGTCTGCTACTGACCAGACCTGATGACAGGTCTGCTTATGACAGATTATCGTGTTTAAGAGTTTTCATACCAGACTTGAACTTTAATTAAAATATGTAAACAACATTCGCATTGTCTTTCCCCGGATAGCAAATTTCTTTACTCGCTAGACTATATAGCTACTAGATTATACATATCAACAAAATTCTTTTTGTTATTTGATATATTCTTATATACATAAAACAATGGCTATACAAACACATAGAGCTATCAAAAGGAAATGAAAGTTTTTTTTATTAGAAGGCGGATAGAAAGGTTATCCAACGCATCGGAACGATATTCTTATATCATGGGATATCAACATCATTGTCGACGTTGCTTCGTCCCCGTTTTTACCTGTCTCTTCATAAATTTTACTTTATGCATTTATACATGCATGGATATTTCATTGTTATTCAACTTATTTGCATTGGATTTACTATTCTATTTTCCGCAGAATATTCTAACGAAAATTGTACAGTGTCCGGATACGTACGGTGTGGTAAAACTATCAACAATCTCGTCAAATTCGTCAGATTTGTCGAGAGATTTGTCTTGCCGATTAATTGATATATGGGACGTCCCAAAATTATACTCAATGTGCACTTGAATGAAATAGTTGCCACTTGACGTTTAACTACAAACAAAATCAATCATCCGACATAATAGATTAACAGTATACTATTCCCAGAAGAGAACTTCGTATACTTTTTTATTAAAAAGTACAAATAACTTCAGACATGTCAGTGTTGGTACTTGGATGATGCGACCTAATAGTTTTGTTTTACACACCATCCTGAACTACTATCTCTAGTGACTGTTCAATATTATGAATACAGAGATGAAATGCTGACACTTTCAATTTATGAGGAAATTTTTTTTCATTAATGTTTTCCAATATTATTGCTTACATTTGCGGTCCTACTAAAATGTGCACAGGAGCGCCAGGAGAAGACATAAAGGCGCCAGGTACAATCCATCACAACATTTAAAACAACTTATTTATAATGCAGCCTTATAGATTTACAAATTAAAGTGCACATATGGTCAGTTTTGGTTAAAGCATTCAAATAATTTTGTTGTACAAGTCAGCATGAGGTATCAAAACTACTGAAATTTTGTTACGTATCAATATTTTGAATAAAAGGAGGACATGCTGGCACCCTAAATTTATTCGAACAAAAATGTGTTGTTATTGTATTGCAATATTGCTGTCATTTGTATTATACATTTAATCCTGACATAAAAAATATGGCTGATTTACTATGCGGGTATATAGATTTACAAATTAAAGTGCACATATGGTCAGTTTTGGTTGATGCGGTCAAATAATTTTGTTGTACAAGTCAGCATGAGGTATCAAAACTACTAAAATTTTGTTACGTATCAATATTTTGAATAAAAGGAGGACATTCTGGCACCCTAAATTGATGCGAACAAAGTTTGTTGCTATTGTATAGCAATATTGCTGTCATTTGTATTATACATTTAATCCTGACATAAAAAATATGGCTGATTTACTATGCGGGTATATAGATTTACAAATTAAAGTCCACATATGGTCAGTTTTGGTTGAAGCGGTCAAATAATTTTGTTGTATAAATCAGCATAAGGTATCAAAAGTACTGAAATTTTGTTACGTATCAATATTTTGGATAAAGGAGAACATGGTGACACCCAATATTTAAGCGAACAAAATTTGTTGTTATTGTATTGCAATATTGCTGTCCATTGTATTATACATTGAATCCTGACATAAAAATATGGCTGATTTACTTTGCGGGTATACATGGTATATAGATTTACAAATTAAAGTGCACATATGGTCAGTTTTTGTCGATGCGGTCAAATAATTTTGTTGTACAAGTCAGCATGAGGTATCAAAACTACTGAAATTTTGTTACGTATCAATATTTTGAATAAAAGGAGGACATGCTGGCACCCTAAATTTATTTGAACAAAAATTTGTTGTTATTGTATTGCAATATTGCTGTCCATTGTATTATACATTGAATCCTGACATAAAAAATATGGCTGATTTACCTATCGGGTATACATGGTATATAGATTTACAAATTAAAGTGCACATATGGTCAGTTTTTGTTGATGCGGTCAAATAATTTTGTTGTACAAGTCAGCATGAGGTATCAAAACTACTCATGCTACTGAAATTTCGTTACGTATCAATATTTTGAATAAAGGAGGACATTCTGGCACCCTAAATTTATGCGAACAAGGTTTGTTGCTATTGTATAGCAATATTGCTGTCATTTGTATTATACATTGAATCCTGATATAAAAATATGGCTGATTTACTATGTGGGTATATAGATTTACAAAATAAAGTGCACATATGGTCAGTTTTGGTTGAAGCGGTCAAATAATTTTGTTGTACAAGTCAGCATGAGGTATCAAAACTACTGAAATTTTGTTACGTATCAATATTTTGAATAAAAGGAGGAAATGCTGGCACCATAAATTTATGCTAACAAAAATGTGTTGTTATTGTATTGCAATATTTCTGTCATTTGTATGATACATTTAATCCTGACATAAAAAGTATGGCTGATTTACTATGCGGGTATATAATTTTACAAATTAAAGTGCACATACATGTGTATGGTCAGTTTTGGTCAATGCGGTCAAATGATTTTGTTGTACAAGTCAGCATGAGGTATCAAAACTACTAAAATTTTGTTATGTATCAATATTTTGAATAAAAGGAGGACATTCTGGCACCTAAATTCATTCGAACAAAAATGTGTTGTTATAGTATTGCAATATTGCTGTCATTTGTATTATACATTTAATCCTGGCATAAAAATTTGGCTGATTTACTATGTGGGTATATAGATTTACAAATTAAAGTGCACATATGGTCAGTTTTGGTTGAAGCGGTCAAATAATTTTGTTGTACAAGTCAACATGAGGTATGAAAACTACTGAAATTTTGTTAGGTATCAATATTTTGAATAAAAGGAGGACATTCTGGCACCCTAAATTTTGCGAACAAAATTTGTTGTTATTGTATTGCAATATTGCTGTCCATTTTATTATACATTGAATCCTGACATAAAAAATGTGGCTGATTTACTATGCGGGTATATAGATTTACAAATTAAAGTGCACATATGGTCAGTTTTGGTCGATGCGGTCAAATAATTTTGTTGTACAAGTCAGCATGAGGTATCAAAACTACTGAAATTTTGTTACGTATCAATATTTTGAATAAAAGGAGGACATGTTGGCATCCTAAATTTATCCGAACAAAATTTGTTGTTATTGTATTGCAATATTGCTGTCATTTGTATTATACATTGAATCCTGACATAAAAATGTGGCTGATTTACTATGCGGGTATATAGATTTACAAATTAAAGTGCACATATGGTCAGTTTTGGTTGAAGCGGTCAAATAATTTTGTTGTACAAGTCAGCATGAGGTAAAACTACTGAAATTTTGTTACGTATCAATATTTTGAATAAAAGGAGGATATGCTGGGACTCCTAATTTGTGCTTTCATTTTGTATAATAAATTCTATCCTGAAATTAAAATATTGCTGATTGTGGCTACATAGATCAAGGACGTATAACTAACAAGGACGTATAACTGACATCTAATATACGTCCTTTCATAGATATACATAATAAATTGCAAATATAATGGTTGAATATGATAGGTATTGGAATATATATTCAGTGCCCGTTATCATTTTAACCAAGATCGTTTTTTAATTTATAGATTGGCAGATCACAGCTAAATTTGTGTAACAAGCAACGTTTTATGCGTACTTTATTTTCAAATATTTGTATTTAATCCTGTTTATATAACGGAAGTATTAATTTTACTTTATTTTCGATGTTTATACTACGAAACAAAGATATTAAAAAATATTTTTAAAAAATCGATGTAGAGCGGTCCTGGTTACAAGTTAACTTAGTGTTGAGCAGACCAATCAAAAGTTAACTTGGGAACAGGTCTGGTTTCGATCGGATTTGTCAAAGCAAAAGTTAACTTATGTTAACTTTGTGGCAGGACTGGTTTCGAAGTTAACTTATGTTAACTTTTGGGCAGGACTGGTTTCGAAGTTAACTTCTGTTCACTTATGACAGGACTGGTTCGAAGTTAACTTATATCAATAGCGGACCTGTTTCCAAGTTAACTTTTGGCAGACATAAAACAGTCCTAGGACCAAGTCCGCTTTTCAAGTTAACTAGATTTTGGTCCTAGGACTGGTCAGAGCAGTCCTAAATCCGGTCACAGGTTAACTTTGACCAGCCCAAATGACTGGTTATCAAGTTAACTTGCTGTACAGGTTAGGACTGCACCCATCTGTAGTTTCAAATTGTCATTTATCCTACATGTATGCGTGGTAGCTGTGCATCTTTTATGACAGATCTCGTTGCTGTAATGAATCATCTTTAATGGCAAAACTTCAGAGCTGGTAAATTAAAAATAAAATCTGATAAATTGATTGACGATTTTAACAACAGAAGTTCACACGCTGAAATGTGTCATATGTTTTACTTATCATCATTGATATTATGTTGGCAGTTTTAAAATTAAGATTTAACTAGAAGTATTACATATATTATGATCAACAAAATTAGTCAATTGTCAAATAAACCCCGCCAGACAGATGTATATGCTATCAATCATCATGATATATTCATGAATCAAATAATATGAACTCTTTGCTTAAATTATCATAGAAACAGCCTATTTACGAGAACTGGAATTTGATTGAAAAATACATGAAAATGAGATCGATGTAACATAAATCCTGTAAGACTAACATGTAAACCTTGGACTTATATCATACACGAAATATAGTTGACATACTCCTTACAGTATTTAAAAATAAATAAAATAATGTAATGTAGGTTGAAGGACACGCAACTTTGGTATCAGCCATCACTTCCGCGTGAAATTGTCAAACGAAGGTGAACATGTCCCTATAAAAAGTAAATTAACAAAATACCGAACTCCGAGGATAATTCTAAGCGGAAAATCCTCCGCAAATGGCAAAATCAAAAGCTCAATCATATTACACCAATGGATAACAACTGTCTTATTCCTGACTTTGTACAGGCATTTTCTTATGCAGAAAATGGTAACATAAACCTGGTTGTTTAGCTAGTTGAACCTCTCACTTGTGTGACAGTCGCATAAAGTTCCATAATATTTACAACGATGTGTAAATAATCCAAACTGACATACTAGATAAAAATGTCGAAAATGGGGGTACAGCAGTCAACATTGTTTTATAATCTTTATTACCATAAACACAAACAAATATGTCAACAAAGAAAAACAAACAGGCATATAGACACCCCACATTAGCAATACAAGAATACAAAATGTCACCACCGCACAATAACACAACGACGGGATGTATAAGTACCGAGCCACATCAAATTTCTATTTTTTGAAAATATCCATTTGATGTGGCTCGGGATGTATAAATAACGAGCCACATCAAATGGATATTTCCAAAAATAGACTTAACAGTAAAAATAATATTTAACAAAAACAAATAAAAGAATACTATTATACGTTATTAAGATGGCAAAAACGTTAGTACCTAAAATCTTTACTTCAAGACCATCGGGTATAATTTGTGAAGTTGATACGGAATATTTATCAAGGTCTTGGTATCATTCAATTCACTTTTTAGAAAAAGGACGAGACGATCTTTGACATACCCTGGTTCATCAACTTTCTGCTCAGACATTGGTGACGTTTTATAAAGTCTGAGTAGCAACTGCACGCTTTTGAATACCGAATGAGTTGGGAAATGTATATCCCATACGCTGTTGAAGTTGGTATATTGCTACTAAGGTGGGGAAATTGAAAATTTTGAAATTAAAATCGTCTCGTTTGTCATATAGATTCTGGTACTGAGATGACCGCTTATGTCAAATTCGAGATATAAGTTTAAAATGAGACAGAGGAAGCCGTGTCTGTTGTTTCTTCAATTTTTAGTTCTGGAGGATATATTAATAGAACCCAATCAGAAAAATTTGGATTGTTAATGTATAAAGAGCGGGAGAAAAAAGAAAACAGCATATTTAGTGGGTCACAAAGATACATTGAGAAATGTTGGAAGGCTAGGACGTACCTACAAGTGAAATTCGCCTGATTCATGGACAACATATTAATAGTATCTGTTCTTGGAATATCCTAAAGGAATAATTCGTATGTTTTATTATCAAGATGATGTGTTTTGTTTAATGAATGTTTGCTCGAATGCAGAGAAAAGTTTGAAATAAAAGATTATAGTAAAAACATGTTTACAGATGAGTGCAGTCCTAACCTGTTCAGCAAGTTAACTTGCTAACCAGTCTTTTGAATGGTCAAAGTTAACCTGTGACAGGATTTAGGACTGCTCTTGTAAGTCCTAGGACCACAATCACATTAACTTGAAAAGCGGACTTGGTCCTAGGACTGTTTTATGACTGCTGAAAAGTTAACTTGGATACAGGTCAGCTACTATTACAAGTTAACTTAGAAACCAGTCCTGCCATAAGTTAAATTTGATTTTGACAACTCAAATCGAACCAGACCTGATCTCAAGTTAACTTTTGGTTGGTCTGTTCAACACTAAGATAACTTGTGACCAGGACTGCTCAACATCGATTTTTTTTTTTTTATATATATTTTAAATGTTTTTGTTTCTTGATATGAACAATACAGATTTAATACATATATCTGTAAATAAAGTACGCATACAACTTTATTGTTGTGAAAATTTCTTCGTCATCTGCCTTTTATAAATTGAAAACGATATTGGTTACAATCCTAACGTGCATTGAATATATATCTAAGTTAATATCAAATTCTTTAAGTCGTATGTACTTGTATTCTATATAAAGTATTATAAGTTATCATCTGTTTTAAAATGTAGCATAAACCTTATAAACTTGGTTATCAGATAAAATCGATAAACAATTGCAAAAGAAAAAATCTAGCAGAACGGCAACTTCTTATATATGGATTCAACTCCCAAAGTTGGTTTTCAAAAGCAAGATGCATACTAGCACAATATAATCCACACTCAGCTAACAGATATATATTGAAATGCAATAACGCATAATACTTAGGTTGTATAAAATAATCAGGATGAATGAAAGCAATATTGGTTTAGGTTTACTAATTTCATCATGTTCATGATGTTTATGGTCGGCTATAATTCAGAGTGCCCACATTATTCGTGGTTTTTTTTTTCTGCACCAATAAACAGTGCCAGCATGTCCTCTTTTATTCAAAAATTTAAACCATGTTTACACTTTATTATGAAAATTTATATAGCCGCATAATAAATCAGTAATTTTTTTTTTTTTTTTTATGTCAGGATGGATTGTATGATACAAATGTAAGCAATATTAGAACACAATGACTACAAAATTTTGTCTGCGTCAATTTAGAGTGCCAGTATGTCCTCTTTTGTTCAAAATATTGACTCGTAACAAAATTCTGAAGTTTTGATACCTCAGTCTGGCTCATATTCCAAAATTATTTGAACGCATCAACCAAAACCGACCATATTTGCACTTTATTATGAAGATTTATATGGCCGCATAATCATGATCATAATAAATTTTATTCAAAATATTGAATCAGACTAAAAATTCAGTAGTTTCAATACCCCAGGCTGGCCAGTATAACAAAATTGATATATGACTGCATCAACCAAAACTGACCATATTTGGACTTTCTTATGTAAATTTACATGGTCGAAAAAATAATCAGTATTGTCAGTATTTCTTTTATGTCAGGATGGATTGTATAATATAAATGACAGCAATATTGGAACACAGTGACTACAAAATTTTGTCTGCATCAATTTCAAGTGCTACCATGTCCTTTTATTCAAATAATTGAATCATCACCAAAATTCAGTAGTTTTGATACCTCAGGCTGGCTCGTGTAACAACATTATTTGACCGCATCAACCAAAACAGTCCATATTTGCACTTTAATACATAAATCTATGTAACCGCATAATAAATCAGTATATTTTTTTAATGTTAGGATTGAATGTATGATACAAATGACAGCAATATTAGAACACAATGACTACAAAATCTTGTCCGTATCAATCTAGAATTCAAGCATGTCCTCTTTTAATCAAAATATTGACTCGTAACGAAAATGCAGTAGTTTTGATACCTCCGGCTTGCTTGTATAAACAAATTATTTTACCACATTATCAAACTGACCATATTTGCACTTTATTATGTAAATTTATAAAGCTGCATACCAAATCTATTCAGTAATATTTTTATGTCAGGATTGATCGTATTATACAAATGACAGCAATTTTGGACCACATTGACTACAAAATTGGTTTGGTTTGTATAACAAAATACAGTATTCGACCGCATCATCCAACACTGATATGACTGATAATATTTGTACTTTATAATAAAAGTATGAGAAGTTCTCATCTAGGAATAGTATACTGACTGTTAGTATATTATGCCGATTGATCCATTTTGTTGGTAACTAAACGTCAAGGAGCAAATATTCCATTCATGTTCAGAATGAGTATATTTTTCGGACGTCCCAGATATTATTTATAATCGGTCAAGATAAATCTGCCGAAATTGACGAGATGGTTCATAATTATACAACATCTTATATATCCGGACACTATATGATTTTTGTTTGAACATTTTCTCAGAAACAGAATCGTAAATCCAGGTCAAACAAAAGAATTATGATGAGTTATATTTAGAAACAGTCTGTAAAATTTGGGAACGAAGTAACGTAAACAATGATGTTTATATCCCTCATATAAAAGTATTTTTCCAATCACTAGTAACCCGAATTTAACTTGAACGGACAAAAACGCATTAACGCTATCTAAATAAGATTAATCATCATTTGATAAAGATTGACAAAAATTAAAATTAGTTTTAATTCATTTCAAACCATATAAATTTTTTAATGCCAGTCAAATAGATTCCTTTGCGGTCAATCAAGTTAATTTCAGATGGTGGTAAGATGCGTCAAACCAATAGGCCACGCCCCCGTTAAACTATTTCAAGCTGGCATTAATTCGTTTTAAACATTGTTGAGACCCGAGCTTTGTATAGGTAAATCATTCAAGCAAAACAACCTCGATGTATCTATCGTTTATTTGTTTCAAACTTTATCGACTTTAGTTAAATGCGTGTATTCTTAGTAAAGTCACATGCTTCACAATTTAAACAAAATGAATGAACAAAACACGTGAAATACAAGGAATTTAAATAAAAACATTAAAATATTGATGCACGGTTTAAAAAATGCAAAACTTGTGAATTGTTGCAAATAAAATAGTTAGATGTATAACATAATTTCAATTTGCTTAAATGCAGTAGATCTGACATATTCGTTTCAAAAATTGCTAAGTGCTATGAAAACTCGTGGCATGTAAGTAACGTGTGGTCCCTTGCAATTACTTACGAAACTTTATGTATTCCTATATATTTACCGTTTCTCTTTTTTCTGTTTTACTATATTGTACTCGTAAATTCGGAAATAAAAGTAACTTCACAGAAATTATTCATTGTGTACATAATTTAAATCGATGTATCTTATATTTTCGGTAAACAACAAATATTCACTAGCTGTATATTGATATATGGAATAGCTTGTAATGAAAACAATGTTTCGTTAAATAATAAAATTGATGAAGATAATGTTGACATTTGTTGAATTTGATAAACAGTTTGGTCTTGCTCAAAATTGTAAATGAAGTAACAGCTCAATGAACTTTTAAAACTGTGTTAAATTGTAATACCGGTCACTGGAGCAAAACGGTCGTTAATTGTGGAAGAGCAGCAAATATCAAACGAAAATATTGAAGCGTGGTTACGATTCTGTAAAGGGATTATCGTGCTGACATGCACCGTGACGTACAAAATTCTTGCAATAAATCAACATGTATTCTGTTTATATGAGATAAATTTTAGTCTGCGATAACGATGGGTAGGTTTAAGTTAAACTACCTTGACTGGCTCTTAGTCGGCATTCTCTTACGTCTTTTAATGAATTTCAAAAACTTATATTTACGTTTGGGGCATTTAATATAATTCTACCTACCAAATTAAAATGAACATAAACATTGTTAAAAAAACAAGTATGGAAAAGAAACAATTCTGCATTGTTGCTCTCATATAATTTTATTAACTATATTTTAGCGGTAATTTCTAAATGAAAACTAATTGTCGTATAAATAAAATATTTCATCTAGGTGCTCTCGTTGAAGTCCGCGTTACATATTAAAATGAATTTCATTGTTCAATTCGCCTCAGTTTGTTAATTCAAGTTTGACATCTAACATCTTAATCCGTAATCCACATTTACCCCGACAACCTTGTTTATTATATATATTTTCTCAATGGAATACCCTCACTGAGGAAACTGAGACAAATATGTTATTTGTAATGGTATTCATCAAAACTTAAATGATTGAAAATAGCTTAGTAGAATATGAATTTGCCAAATAAGCGAATAATTATAATCCAGCATAGTTTAACATTAGAGAAATTACTGATAAGATGTCCAAAATATATGTACATGTATATCGCGATTTTGCTGTAGTATGTAAATGGTAGTGAATGCCCGCTGAGGGTAAAACATTTGTCAGCTTAAAATTTAATTCTGACTCTGTTGGTTTTAATTTTCTGACTCAAGTAAAAATATAAGTAAAGTTTATAGTTTCTGAATATTTTAGATTCAATATTTTATTAAAGTCTCACCACATACAAACATAAAATGAGATTCACAGAAACAAACAAATCATTAAAACATTTGCATTGTATGCACCAATTTTTCAAAAGATAAATGAGAGACTTTTGAGACACAATATATAAATATAAACACATTTTACTCATTTACATTTAAAATTTACAGTGTCCATATACTAAATGAAAATAAAACATCTTTTTCTTTAAGAACTAGTGAAATAAAATGCCGTTTCTTTTCAATAAAATATTGTTGATGTTTTTGCCAACTATTGCAGCAACATTGTCGTTGTTAAATAAAAATATGAATTTTTCGGTATCTGATATTTATAAGTTAAAATGTTTAGCTTAATGTATCATGATATGTCTATAATGAGCATTTTAAAAGGACGTGAAGTTCATCTCTTTATAGTATAGCTCCACAACATGTCATCTCGTGGACTTCTTTTCTTTATACCTTCCAGTTTCTATTTTTAGTGGAGCTACCCCACATCTAAATCTTGCAAAAGCTCTTTTGTTTTTAATTGACAGAATATTTTTAACAAATAACAATTGGTCGACCATAGAGCAGACAACAGCCGAAGGCCACCGATGGGTATTCAATGTAGGAGAAACTCATGCGTATACATGCATTACTGTATGCATATGCCTGGACTAATAGATGCATAAACTTGTACAAGTCCCAGATTGTGTTATAAAGTATTTCTCATAAAAATACAGGAGCATTTTATTTAAAATCATATACTAGACAATGTCAATCCAATCTTTCTTTCTTTTTGTTGAAGAGGGGAGAGGCGGGGAGGGGAGAGGGGAGAGGGTCAGGATCTTTTAAAACAAAACATTTGTTGGTTTCTTTTCAACATAAGAACAAAATGCGACATTCAGTTCTAAAAACAAATCTTGTATGAAAAAAGTTTGTTGTTGAATAAATTCACAAAAGAGACAGTTTCGAAATATGAAAAAAAAATGCAAGAAATGGTAATGCGAGAATTGTATTATGAAGACATGCATATCGGTACTACTTGCCACTTAACATTTATTTGTACATATTCCTTAAAACAGATTTTAGTTTGTAATTACTTTCCTGGTCAGAATATTCTACCAGTTAATCTATAATATTAACCCATACACACAGGTGTCAATATTTACACATCTACCGATAATTATACGTTGTCATAAATATAACTACTGACGAACCATATTACATATTTTAAAAGTCTAAATTGAAAACAACGTTCAAACCTAGGATTAAGTTGGATAAAAACCGCAATTTTCATGCGTATACATGCAAAACAAAATTCTTGATATAGGGGTCTAAATACTTCACAAAAAAAAAACATTTTCCAAAAGACAAAAAAAGGTGAAAAAGGGTATTTTAACAAAAAATGTATATGGAGAAATAGATAGCTAAATTTATTTTATAAAACTTCAATCCCTTAAAAGGAGGCACTATTATATACTTATAAAACAGCTCAAAACAGCCAGAAAACTTACAATGTAGTCTATCATATTTAATGAATGGCTATTATTTATTTTGAATTTATTGAACCATAAAATTAATTTTGACTCTTCACATCGAATAATCCATGAAGCCACTTGTAGCAATACAAATAAAAACTTTAAGAGATTTTTATATATTATTGATAATGATCGCCAATCAGACAACTACTTTAGTTCAAAATGAAGTTCAATGAAGTGGATGTAAGTTATTGGAATCCACGGTAATTACCTTCAACAATAAGAAAACCTATACCGTGCAGTCAGCTTCAAAAGTCCCTGACATGGAAAATAAGAACAATTCACTAGAGAAAACGAAGTGTCTACATTAACAAAGCAATTTACGAAAACTCAAATATGACGGACATGAACCAAAGGCAACCACTGAAATACAGGCTCCTGACTTGAGACAGGTACATGAAGAAAGTGACAATGTTAAATATTTAAAGGCGCTCATCACCACCACTAGCATGGGACATTGGTGTAACGACATAACATAAAACAAACTTTAAACATAATTTGAAAAAGTTCATTTCGGTTTAATCAGGCTGACTGTACGTGCAATATTTACCATTGACAAGCAGTTGTGAATCGAAGTTGAATTTACAAAAGGTGACATCATCATATGCTATCATATTCAACATTCTTGTTTAGATCTGACATTGCTACGTATTATGAGGGTCTGGATGGGGTTCTTTATTTCCTATAATTTCTATTCCATTTTCTCAATTCTTTAAATTTTATCACCTAATTATTTTCTCTTCTCTATTCTGTATTTATCGGTCCATTTTCTCCATTCTATACTTTTTGCCCTTACTCTCCATTGTATAAAACCCCATCCACACCCTCCCGAATCCTAACACAAGTTCACCGACGATATTTGACAAGGTTTACTACAATAAACATGTATATTGGGCACTCAGCAGTGAAAATACCTTACAAGTATAAAACAAAAGTTTACTGCAATAAACGGAGCCTCGTGTATCTTGGGCACCCAGATGTGAAACAAAATTCATCTCCCATGCTTTTGAGACTACCTGTCTTTACAGGTAAAATATTTGTATATTGGATACAATTAACGGACGTGTAGCAAAAGAATGTAACTGTAAGATTGATAAGATTAATCACATTCACATTTTCAAGAGTGGTCGCATAATTACAAACTATTAACAAATTATTAATGATTAAAACAAAATTTAAATATGAATAGAGATAACTACATTTGAAAGATAAAAAAATTCCTTTTTTTATTAATTCAATTTGTTTTAATTTATTTTAAAAGAAAATAATAATATCCGATACTGTTATAGTAGTCTCAGTGATTAGGTGATATATGTCGTCTGCTACGGTCGAATACGAAACTACGTTAAAATAACGTAGCTAACTATACCGGAGACTCAGATAATCCGATAAATAGATAGTGACCAATCTCTGTGTTATAGTAGTCTCAGTATATATACAGATTGGGATTAAAATTACCATTTATGTACATGTTTTGGTTTGAATTTGTTTATTCAAAGCTCGAGGAACAACTGGTGTTAGCCGATCTCTAAAGCTGGCAGAAGTGGTGGTAGATATTCATAGTTTTTTACATAAACAACACTTTTACATATACATATGTCTCTGTTTTAGACGAATTTAGACTTAGTGTGTATATGTCTTCACTGATAATAATTTTCAGGGCCGTAAATTGCCCGTCTTGTAAGTGGAAGCAGTTGAGTTTGTTGCCGAGCGGAGCGAGGCGACAAAATTTTGTTGACCCATTTTAAGCAGAAAATGATATTTTTTCGGGCCTTTTCCCTGTATGCAATGTACCTCCTCAGAATTCACCACTTGTTAAATTTTTGTTATATTTCAATAAATAAGCGCCTGGAATATATTGAAAATAGTTATAAACCAGAGTTAGATTACGTGTGCCAGGTAAAGTAAGATTTTTACGCTTCATCCTGCTTTATGACTCTTCACAAGCTATTTTACTTATTTTTAGGAAACAATTTGCGAACTTAAATGAAAGGCCCCTCAAGTTGAGCCTTTTTGTGGTTTATCATGCTTTTTGGCTGTCCCAATCGAGCTATCTTGACTTCGTTTCAGAGACACAATTTTCAAACCTTAAAATGAAAATGCATACTTAATAACTCATAACTTTTAATTATCAAATTCAAATTATTATAACGTAACTCTTTTGTTTACACTGACAATTTTATTCGGTTAGGCTTTGTCAATTGCTAAAGGGATTTTTCTGTGCCCGGACGAATTCCATCTCTTTAGCACTTCTATGCATTCAATATTGCCAACATTGTCACTTCTATGTGTAGTATAGCCAGACCACGTAATCTGCTTTCCGTCATTGTTGACCTGTTCCATGTTTTAAGGCGCCGTAGCGCAGAAAACGAACTCTCACAACTGCAGGACCCAACTGGCAAGGCTAACAGAAGCAACAGTATTTGTTTTATATTTGGGTAGAAGTGCGTGTGTTTGATTGCTTGCTCTATTGTACATTTTGATCCAATCTCATTAATAGACGTAAAAGTAACAACCAGTGCTAATAAAATAATGCTTGATTTTAACAATTTTTTCTTTTCAGTATTTTTTATCTTTTTTTTTTTTTGTCAGTCCGCAATAGGAGGCAACTGCCTACATGCCTCTATGTAATTTACGGCCCTGATTTTATGTTAGATAAACATAAGTATTTAAAATTAAAAGTTGTATAGTTATAAATAAGTGCATTTTCAAAATCATTTGTTATTTAGGCTTAATGAAGATCTACATAATTTAACGAATGAAAGTAAGAAGATGTGGTATGCTTGCCAATAATGCAACTCTCCACCTTGGACAAAAGAACATAAACAATTTAGATTTTAGATCACCGTAAAGCCTTCAACAATGAGCAAAACCCAAACCGCATAATCATTTATAAAAGTTCCCAAAATTACAAATAGAAATTCAAACAATTCAAACGAGAAAACTAACGGCCCGAATGATGTACAACACTTAAAAATAATTTACAACAACACAACCACTGGTTACAGCAAAAAGGGGTTCCAACCATATGTCCCAATAAAAAGAATTTTAGGTCAAACAAACGGGAGTTCTTATCTACGGAACAATAACTGGATCCGCCACTGTACAGTCTCCTGACTAGCATACCTACAGGAAAGTCCCAGATTATGGTGTTACAAAATGCTTTTAGTTGTCTGTGAGTTTTTTAATTATGTTTTATTCCATTTAGTCCTGCAATTTATTGATTGATTAATGAAAACATCGAAGCAATTCTTTAGTTTATCTAATTAAGTACAGCTCTTTGTAAGAACCAGGCAGAGTGTGATATATGAAGGTTTCAGATTTTATCTAAAATGGGCCTAGTAGAAGCAGTAAATGAATACTGCTCAAAAATAATTTTGAGTGGGAAAATATGAGTGGTTGCCATGTTAACGAACACTCTATTTTTGGTTGTTAAGCGTAGTAAAATCTTTCAAAATCAGCTAAATCACCACAATTCAGAGTCTGATTATGAATAGAATCGTGCATTTTTCATTAATGTTCATATATAACATTGATACAACTTGGTTTAAGCTTCATTTTAGTGAAGATTGCATGTCAACCAAATTTGTAATTTTTTTGAAAAATTTTGCCAAAATGCATATTTTCAACTTTTCTGAAATTGGGATTTTGCGAAATTATCAAATTTTCTCTGGTGTTTTCAGAAAAGTGCAAATGTGTACAGAATAGTCAGCACTTTAGTTATGAAGTTTGGATACTACTTTACCAAATTAAATAGAAAATGCGTGGGATTTTCTTTAGTTTTATCACCATAGCAACCGATTTTTTCCTTGGAAACGGAGTTTTTATTTGCAGAATATTGCAGTTTAAGAGCTTAAATGTCCTGAATTGTTTCATAACCGATAAGAAAATAAATAAAAGCTAACACAAACTTTAAATTACTATCTTTAAGTGTTGTTGACTTCAATTGTTACCATGGAAACACATACTATCCATAGCAACATCCACCCAAAATCTGCATAAATAGAAATTTATGTAAAAATACATAAATAGAGGTGTTTGTTTTCAAATTGAATATGACTTTATTCTTTGCTTCACTCACAGTCTTGTCTGGTTTTTTCTTCTTCAGATGGTTCAATAAATGTAATATATGATGTAACATTGGGGTTGGGGGTTTGGAAAAAAGGGGTATGTTGATTTTTAAAATGTTTCATACAAGTAAATACTTGAAAAGATAATTGCGTTTGGTCGGACTTTGTTTCGAGTTCATCATCTGATAATCCATTTTGAAAGTAAACAGATGATGAACTTCATGGATTGCAATAGCCGGGTCAACCTGGCTTATGGTAAGGCATGATAGATATGGCCCTTAACAATTGTAAGAAAATTCTGAATTTCTTAGGGCACACACCGTCTGAGATGTTATTCCACCAGCATAAATCACAAAATTGACCTGTAACATAATATTAAACTTACAAAACCAATAATAGAATCATTTGGCCAAAACATTTCTAAACTGAAACTGAAGTGTGATGAACAAACGGATAGACGGACAGGCAAATTGGATCAAATTTTAAGTTGGCGGTGACTTAAAAATAATGATAGTCAATTGGTGATCGCTAATATCAGAAGTGCAGTATAATGGAATCCTCTTAATATATAGCTATTAACATATCATTAATAGCTCCTTTGTTGTACTGCTATCCCGCAATTGGAATTCAGGATCCCTGAGATAGACAAATAGACACATCTGCTTACTTGGAATTGTGGTAATCCCGGTAAAATAATTATGCTATTACCGGCAAAATTATCAAATCAAAAGCACACTTCTTATCCTTCTTCTGAAATCTCCTTCCTCTCCTTTAAGAAAGTAAACTCGGAATCTGATGTACAGTAGTTGTCGTTTGTTTATGTAATTTATACGTGTTTCTCGTTTCTCATTTTTTATATAGACTAGACCGTTGGTTTTCCCGTTTGAATGGTTTTACACTAGTAATTTTGGGGCCCTTTATAGCTTGTTGTTCGGTGTGAGCCAAGGCTCCGTGTTGAAGGCCGTACATTGACCTATAATGGTTTACTTTTATAAATTGTTATTTGGATGGAGAGTTGTTTCATTGGCACTCACACCACATCTTCCTATATCTATGTAAAATGTATCATTTCTTTAGGTTGAATCTTCAAAAAACTCGTTTTGCTATTCTCAACGTTTTTTTAACCTTTACATGAATTACGCCCTATTTTCTGTACCTGTCTCTGTAACCTTTATAAAAGACTTTCCTGAGATTTGGAATGAAACCACTAAGCTGAGAATGTCTGCATGATCACAAGATTAATAACAGTAATAATTTGAAGACAAATTCCACACAAGGTCTTTTCAATTAACCGCAACACTAGAAACAACGCAGTACATACCAATCTTAATTTTCTTTGTAATTATCAATGCTTTCTGGTCCAAACAAGTTGTAATCATTAATGAATACAAGACTTTAGTGGCCAATGTGAAATAAAAGAACAAATTTCCAATGTCCCGCGAATTGCACACATTTGATCGATTCAAGGTACAAGGCAAAACTAAAATAAACACGTAATGGCCGCACCGCAATTTGGTGGTGGTGGTGGTGGTGGGGGGTAGGTTTAACCCATTTTCTGTCAGTACATTAGTCGTCACAAAGTTGGTTTCCATTTTCTAATTTTAGTTTGCCAAATCTTATGAAACATGTATACACAATGCTTATTACCACAAAACAGAGTTCAAGTTTGAATTTTGTTGGTGTCATTGTCAACTGTATAATTTGCCTTAAATGGCATGGTTAACTAAAGAAATTTCTCAAAGTGACCATTTGATCTTATGAGAACCTTTCTGGAGCCCTTTTTCTGTCATACATACCATATTATATTTTTGACTTTCATGTAGATTTTTTTATCTTTTCTGTGAATTTAAAAAGAAGATGTGGTATAATTGTTAATGAGACAACTCTCTTCAAGAGACCAACATGACACAGAAATTAACAACTAAAGGTGATCATACGGCCTTCAACAATGAGCTTATACCGCAGTCCCACTAGGCCACGATCGCTCTACGATCTGTGAAAAAAATACAAATTTAGACGATCGTAGTGCGATCGTGTAGATCGCAGTAAGGTCGTAAGATGGTCGTGGTGAGGTCTTCAAGATCGTGATGAGCATGGTCATCTTTGAACATGTTCAAAACAATCGTGGTGCGGTCATGGCAAAATCAGGTCATAGTAGAAGCGTAGTGAGAGCGCAGTTAGGTCGTGGTAAGATCGCAAAGGTCGCTGTTACATCGTAGCGAGAGCGTAGCGAAAGCGGGATTCTATTCGGAGAGACTGCGCTACGATCTCACAGCGACGTTACTACGACCTCACTACGACCAGCACGTTCTCACCGCGACCCATCTACGCTTCCACTACGACTATACCACGTTAACACCAAGCTGTTCAAGACCATAGTACGATTCTAGCACGTCCATGCTGTCCTCGTCACGCTCTTCTTACGACCCGACTAAGTTCTTACTACGACCATCATGCTAATTGTCATTTCACATGAAATATATAAAAGCCCTCCAGCTTTTGTTTGTCTGTATGTAATTTGGACCTCTTGTCTTTTTCTCCAACGGCTCAACCCTGCTTGACACATCTCTGTCATCCCTGCTTTCGTTCACTAAAAATCGTCATTTTAGCTTGATGGACTAGCAATAGGTTGTATATAACTTGTCACAAATCGTATGAGTTGGTTTATATGACAATAAAAAACTTGAAAAAAAGAAAAAGATTCAGGTTGCATTGCTCGGTGCGACATCTCTGCTACATCAGGATTCGTTACTATCAGACCCCTCTGCCTCTACACCTACACCTTCCACCACGCCCACGCGTTCTGGTAGATTTTGGTGGCATGACTGTGTTGTTTTCGAGAAATCTAAGTATTAATCAGAAATATAAGTAATGGAACAGTATTTATATGGAACACGATGTTGACGTTATTGCTGAGAACGTAGTAAGATCGCGGTATGAACGTAGTAAAATCGTGGTAAGAACGGGCTATAATCGCAGTAGACGCGTAGTAAGATCGTGTTGCAATCGGATAACTCGTGGTATGGTCGTTGTGAGAACGTGATGAGCGTAGTAAGATCATGATAATCGTAGAGAAAGCGTGGTGAGAACGTGGTATAATCGTAGAGGGATCGTTGTGGAAGCGTAATGAGGACGTAGTATCATCGTGAAATCAACGAAAATAATATTTTCATGCCGCTCATACCGCGACCTCACCACGATCTGAATTTATTTTAGATCGCGGTGAGCGTGATGAGATCGTGGTCTAGTGGGACTGGGGCTTAAGCCCATGCCACATAGTCAGCTGTAAAGGTCCAGAAATGACAATGTAAAACAATTCAAACAAGAAAATCTAACGGCTGAACTTTGGTGTTGGGTTTATATATATTAACATAACCTCCTTTAGTTTTTCATGAATTTGTGATATGACATTGAGAAGTTATTGAAATTTATTCTTTGAAAAGCGACGGGCGTAACATGTGCTCACGGCGCAGCTGTTTATTTTATTTTATGGAATAACACCCTTTCAAAGTCTATGATCAGCCCCAAAGGTATGAGTACATTTGAACTGTGCAGTAGTTAATGTACACCTTAGCATTGCATTATCCTGAGTAATAACAAAGAGATTTTACCTTTGTTATTTGCAGTGGCGGATCCAGAGGGGGTTCCGGGGTTGGAAGCCCCTTTATTTTGACGATCAATGCATTTGAATGGGGACATATAGTTGGAACCCCCATTTATCCTGGGTAAGGAACCACCGGTTTTATAAATGGCTGGATCTGCCCTGATGTGTAAGGTGTTCTTAAAAGACCATGACTTTATATGTTTTGTTTTGGTCTGTCCGTCCATCTGTCTGTCCTTGTCACTTCAGTTTCAGTTTGGAAATGCTTAAACCAAATGTTTCTATTATTGGTTTGTAAGCTTATATTTATAAGTGAGATTTCAAGTTGAGTCTCTTGCTGTTTGAAATTTGTGAGAATTATTGCGCTAGGAAAATTAGAATTTTTCCAAAATTTCTTAATTTCTTCCCATTTGTAAAGGACATATATTGTCAGAGCAATACTTTCAAAATTATATGGACCTTGACAAAAGCTAGAATGTGCTATTGCAATCCCCATGAAGTCGCTCATCTGTTAGTAACATTTCATGAATAATTATAGATTACCAGATTGAAACCAAATGTTGTAGAAAAAGTAAAATAACAAATATACGCAACACTGAGGACAATTCTAAACAGAAAGTCTCTAAGCAAATGACAAAATCAAAAGCTCAAACACATCGAACGAATGGATAAAACTGTCATATATTACTGACTTGGTACAGGTATTTTCTTATGTAAAACGGTAGATGAAACCTGGTTTTATAGCTAAACCTCTCAATTTTCCTTAAAAGGATCTATGAAAGATTCAAACAAAACTACCCAACCTCCACTCCTCCCCGAAAATGCCACAGTGTATATATTCAAATTTGTTGAGTCTTCTCAAGGAGCAAAGACAGGACTGAGAGTTAAATAGCTTAAAGCATGCAGTTATATTCGCATTAGAAAAATGAAAATTATTAGCATAATTATATGTATTTGTAAAATTATATTATATATATTTTGATTGGATGTTGTTATGGGTGATATTTGTTACCATGACAACTGTTGTAATTATACTTAACTGTTGTAGTTTAGATTTAGAGTGTATATATGCTTTTATGTATTTTCATAAAGGTTTGAAAACAATTGAGAACATTGAATTCCTATACTGCAGAATTCAACAAATAAAACTCTATTTCAAGGGACAAATACATTAATATGGTGATCAAATTCAAGAGAGCCCCACGCAATATTCTATTTATTTTGGTCAAGTAGTATTCAAACTTTGTTACTACAATGCTAGCTATGCTTTACTTATTTGCACTTTTCAATAAAAAACTTTATAATTTCACAAAACTCCATGATTCAGAAAAAAGAAAATATGTGGTTTTTTTTTGGTATATTTTAACAAAAATCGAAAAGTCGGGTTGAACTGCAATCTTAAGGAAGTTCGCTTCTCAGTTTCAAATTAATTAACTTTTCAAAACACTAGTTAATATCGATAGGGATCAATAAAGGAATCAAAAGAGTAAAAAAATATACAGGTCAATGTGCTTGTTTTCGAGATATTACCCATTGAAATTTTGGCGGGAAAATATTCTCTTGATTTTTCATAGCTTTATCATTGACAAGTTTACATTCTCAAAACTATTAAAGAATAATCGAAATTTTATAAGACTTTTACAGATGACTTATCATTACACATGTAAAAGATTTATAAAAAGAAAATGGGGTCAATGGCCATTTTTAAAGGCATTCAAATGAATAAAACCAGAGGTTTCCGGAAATCTGACAAAATCCCAAAACATGACAAGCGAACTACCTTAACTAAGCTCTGAAGCTTAAACCAAGTTAAATCGATGTTATATATGAAATTTCTGAAAAAATTTGATTCTTTATATAATCAGGCTCTCCGACCAAACGGTTTCTTTTCAAGAATCTACATGTATGATATTTAAAAAGAAATAGACCTACCCCCCCCCCCCTTTTCCCCCACCTTCCAACCCAAATGTTACATTATATATTACATTTGTTGAACCTTATTAAAAGAATAGACAAGACTGTGAGTAAGCAAAGCATGCAGTCGTATTCCAATTTTAATATATACACCTTCTATTTATGTATTTTTTACATAAATTTCTATTTATGCAGTTTTGAATGGATGTTGCTATGGATAATATGTGTTTCTGTGGTAACAATTGAGATCAGCAACTCTTAACAATGGTGATTTAGAGTTAGCGTTAGCTTTATGCATTTTCTTATCGGTTATGAAACAATTCAGGACATTTAAGCTCTTAAACTGCAATATTCTGCAATAATAAATCCGTTTCAAGGAAAAATCGGTTGCTATGGTGATAAAAGTAAAAAGTCCCACACATTTTTCTATTTAATTTGGTAAAGTAGTATCCAAACTTCATAACTACAGTGCTAACTATTCTGTACACATTTGCACTTTTCTGAAAACACCAGAGAAAATTTGATAATTTCGCCAAAATCCCAATTTCAGAAAAGTTGAAAATATGCATTTTTGGCAAAATTTTTCAAAAATTTACAAATTTGGTTGACATGCAATCTTCACTAAAATGAAGCTTAAACCTAGTTGTATCGATGTTACATATGAACATTTATGAAAACTCATGATTCTATTCATAATCAGGCTCTGAATTGTGGTGATTTAGCTGATTTTAAAAGATTTTACCACGCTTAACAACCAAAAATAGAGTGTTCGTTACCATGGCAACCACTCATATTTTCCCACTCAAAATTATTTTTTAGCAGTATTCACTTACTGCTTCTACTAGGCCAATTATAGATAAAATCTGAATACCCTCATATATCACATGTATGGCACTCTGCCTGGTTCTTATAAAGAGCTGTACTTAAATATACAATTAATTTTATTTAGTTATTAGGATTTATTAACCTTAAATTAAAGGGTGCGAAAAGATATATTAATGTAACTGTTTCAAAGTTCAAATTGATCAATTATTGATTTAAGTGAATAAATAAAATTTATTTTCTCGAGGAATAAATTGCAAAGTATACAAATCCTTGTTCTAATATCAATAGTAATAATTTTCATCGGCGAAAAGATAGATACTTTTGTTGTGTTGGAAGAATCGTATAAAAGTGTTATTTTTCTAAATTCTATTTGTTTACTCGGACATCGTAGAGTCTAAAATTGATTTATTTTACCATATTGGACTTCATATTGTGTATTAAATTGAAACATGAACGCGGACTTCGATGAGAACACCTGGATTGAAAGTTTGCAAACGTTCCGACCAATGAAATTCATTTTAATATGTAACGCGGACTTCAACGAGAGCACCTAGATGAAATATTTTATTTATACGACAATTAGTTTTTATTTAGAAATTACCGCTAAAATATAGTTAATAAAATTAAATGAGTGCAACAAGGCAGAATTGTTTCTTTTCCATTCTTATTTTTTAACAATGTTTATGTTCATTTTATTTGGTAGGTAGAATTATATTAAATGCCCCAAACGTAAATATAAGTTTTTGAAATGCATTAAAAGGCGTAAGAGAATTCCGACTAATAGCCTGTCAAGGTAGTTAAACTTAAACCTACCCATCGTTATCGCAGACTAAAATTTATCTCATATATACAGAATACATGTTTATTTATTGCAAGCATTTTTACGTCACGGTGCATGACAGCACTATAATCCCTTTACAGAATCGTAACCACGCTTCAATATTTTCGTTTGATATTTGCTGCTCTTCCACAATTAACGCCCGTTTTGTTCCAGTGACCGGTATTACAAATTAACACAGTTTTAAAAGTTCACTGAGCTGTTACTTCATTTACAATTTTGAGCAAGACCAAACTGTTTATCAAATTCAACAAATGTCAACATTATCTTCATCAATTTTATTATTTAACGAAACATTGTTTTCATTACAAGCTATTCCATATATCAATATACAGCTAGTGAATATTTGTTGTTTACCGAAAATATAAGACACATCGATTTAAATTATGTACACAATGAATAATTTCTGTGAAGTTACTTTTATTTCCGAATTCACGAGTACAATATAGTAAAACAGAAAAAGAGAAATGGTAAATATACAGGAATACATAAAGTTTCGTAAGTAATTGCAAGGGACCACACGTTACTTACATGCCACGAGTTTTCATAGCACTTAGCAATTTTTGAAACGAATATGTGAGATCTACTGCATTTAAGCAGATTATAATTATGTTATACATCTAACTATTTTATTTGCAACAGATTCACAAGTTTTGCATTTTTAAACCGTGCATCAATATTTTAATGTTTTTATTTAAATCCTTACATGTCACGTGTTTTGTTCATTCATTTGTTTAAATTGTGAAGCATGTGACTTTACTAAGAATACACGCATTTAACTAAAGTCGATAAAGTTTGAAACAAATAAACGATAGATACATCGAGGTTGTTTTGCTTGAGTGATTTACCTATACAAAGCTCGGGTCTCAACAATGTTTAAAACGAATTAATGCCAGCTTGAAATAGTTTAACGGGGGCGTGGCCTATTGGTTTGACGCATCTTACCACCATCTGAAATTAACTTGATTGACCGCAAAGGAATCTATTAGACTGGCATTAAAAATTTTGATATGGTTTGAAATGAATTAAAACTAATTTTTAATTTTGTCAATCTTTATCAAATGATGATTAATCTTATTTAAATAGCGTTAATGCGTTTTTGTCCGTTCAAGTTAAATTCGGGTTACTAGTGAATGCGTTGCATAACCTTTCTATCCGCCTTTAATTAGAAACAGTTTCCTTTCTTTTCTGATAGCTGCATATTATTGGAAACACACCATCTACTTATAAACTGGTACAATTGTTATCTGTACAAAATATCAAAGAACTGATCAATCATGATTTATATAAACCGACGGAAATAGGTCTACTTTCGACCGTGGGCTCTTAGTACCAGGGGACATTTCAGAATGTGGTATTCGTCGAAGGGTCATCAGTAGAGGCTAATGCTGAGAGGGAATAATTTTCTATAAACCAACATTTGGCATGCAATACATCAAAGCCAGAAATGAGGGCGTTGCATATTTGGTGAGTTCAGAATACTAGTAGTTATTTCCAATCTAAAGCCGGCCAGATGAATATTTTTTATTAATGTCAAGGCCAGAAGTCAAGAAATGTGAAAATATGAAAGCATCGGAATCAAGGGTCTGGTCCAGTGTCTTCGAATTTCGGAGAGGGTTTATTGTCCAAAATATTTTATAAAAGGCAGCCTTTAACTTCAGGGGTCCCTTTAGGGTTAAAGTTAGATATTATGGAATGTTCTAGATTATGTTTAGGCTCGAAGGAGGGTTAAGGTATTGAGTGATAAGGATTAAAATTAGGAAACATTGGTTTAGCATATTTTCCTATTGATGAGGACCTCTAATGTAAAAAGGTCAAAATTGGTCGGACGACCGCATTTAGGCCTTTTTGTTGTTGATGAAGTCAAGAGAAAATCAACTGACACGCCTTATAGTGTATACATTTTATATTTTTATATTTGGCGAGTAGTGAGTACATCATTTAATAATAAAATAATAACAACATTCATAAATACTTTTTAGTCTATGTCTCTATTGAAATTTTAAATAACTCTTTCAAGTAGTTTTTCTTCAATGATTTGAAAACTAGATTGTGTAAGTATTGCCCCAAGATGTCTATATTATCCTTACTTTTCTATTGTATATAGCTACAAACTCACTTGTAACTTTATAAGATGACCTTCATGATGATACGGGTAAATTTAAACAATCCGCCATTGGTTATTGCGATTTGAATTGTATATTTCAAAACTGACAGTCGTTATGATGTTACCACTACCTATCAGTAGATATGTAATATAAATGATAACAATTGACAATTGACATTCAAGAGTCTATTTACTTACAACTAGTGATGCGTTATACTAATAAAATTCTTCAATTTGCTATGAAAAATAAAATAGACAAACTAGCTGATCAGAAAAGTACACCATCTACTTGCCGCTATACATCAGGTACTGTGTTACAACCCTAGATAAAGCCGACGAGGAAAGGCATTGCATCTTCCACCGAAAGCTATATTTTTATGTAGCCTAGGTGGTCGAGTGGTCTAGGGCGCTAGACACTGTGCAGGTGGTGTTGCCATGATGTCACAGACGCAAGGGTTTAAACCCCGCTGAGGAAAGAACAAAAATTTGCTGACGAGAATTTGATGATCTAACATTGTTGGGCTAAATTGGACACGAATTATATATATATGGTGTTAGCCCTGTATAACCACAAGTCTGTCATACAGTTATCACATATTTAGAAGTGTATATATAGATATAAGAAGATGTGGTATGAGTGCCAATGAGACAACTCTCCATCCAAGTCAAAATTTATAAATGTAAACCATTATAGGTCAAAGTACGGTCTTCAACACGGAGCCTAGGCTCACACCGAACAGTAAGCTATAAAGGGCCCCAAAATTACTAGTGTAAAACCATTCAAACGGGAAAACCAACGGTCTAATCTATATAAAAACGAGAAACGAGAAACACTTATGAACCACATCAACAAACGACAACTACTGAACATCAGATTCCTGACTTAGGACAGGTGCAAACAAATGCAGCGGGTTTAAACGTTTTAATGGTACCAAACCTTCACCCTTTTTCTGAAACAATAGTGTAACATCACAACATAGAAAACACACTATAAAATATCAACTGAAATAGCTTAACTCAATCAAAGGACATATTAACACCATTGAACATACACTGAACAAATAAGTTTGACCTATGATACAATGTAAATTAAAAATAAATAAACTAAGGGAAGAATAATAAAAGTAACATGTTATATCGGTATGAAATGTTAAACAATTTAAGAAAACAATATGCTCGAACAAAAATATCAGCCATTTGCAATAACTTTAAACACAGGTAAATAAAATAATTTTGTTGTTAGGTATACGTATACAGTTACAATAGAGAAAGGAAATATTTTAACAAAATAAATAATTTTGATGTTCATAGTACAAAGTGGAAATTTATATTAGTACCAAACACTTATCAAAGCTGGTATATAGACCAGATATAACCCTGAATAACATTAAATAACAAAAAAGCATTACAATTAGTATCAACAGGTCAAATAAACAAGAAAGTACGATTTGAGAGTACTCGCAGTTACTGACAGCTAGTTAAAAGCCAAAACAATTAATAATAAAAATCATGCATCAGAGAATAAAATCAACTAAAACACATCCCAGGGATTTAGTATTTTAACGTCATGGACAGTCAAAGAAGACATGACTAGTGCAATGCCAAAATAAATGTATTGACAGACAGTAGGATAGTTAGGAGTTTAACCTCTTTATAGATCAAAATGAACGTGGGTGTGTCTTTAAACATCCCGTTTGAAAAGAATACAAATTTAATTATGTTTTAATTTGCTAATGACAAAATCGATATTAGTGCCAATGTAAACTATATTCAAAGATCTAATTACAACATTGGTAAGATAACCTGAACTAATAAGTTTATTTAAAGGTTCGATGAGTTTACACGGATCATATAGTGATTTCCGCGCTTTAAGTACAATATTACCGTAAAATTTAGGATGTGAAATATATATATATATAAACTCTAAATATCAGCACAACAATGTTAAATCTGCAAATTTGCGGAAGCAAATTTTGTTCTTCCTCAACGGGATTCGAACTCAAGCTATTGGGATGTCGAGACAAAACACCTGTGTCCATCGCTCTAGACCACTCGACCACCTAGACTGAACTAATAATTCATCTTTCAGTGGCCTAGTGTTACCTTTCCACGTCAGTATAAATTAGAGTTGTAACACAGTACATGATATATCAGGCATGAAGATGGAACTGATTGCAGATTAGCTAAAATATCTATCGTAAAGGATCGTAAGATACAGTCACAGAAATATTATATATTCTACTTACCAGACAAAACTGAAATATCTAATCCGGTGTTGTGCAAACATTATACTTGCTGAAAATTGAAGAAATATATTGTCAGATAAGAGTACTGTTAAGAATGATCTATCCTAATCGAAGTTATCAAGGCATAAGTAACAATGTGATGTCACAGTTCCTAAAAACAATATGGATATATGGATCATGCTGTCATTGTACAACATACAATATGACAACTAACCAACACATATAAGTTACACAAGATGTACAGAAATAGAAACCATTTACGTATTTTTTAGTGAATCAATCTGTATATTTCTCTGTATTTTGTTATCCTTAATGAACATGATGAAAGGGATATATTTATATTTTGTTAATTAAGAATATTTATTCATTAACTTCTAAAAACATGTTATAGGTAGGCAGACACAAGATGATACATTGGACTTGTCAACTTTGCATCATGGAGATAATATCGTTATATTGATAAATTACTGTTTTGTGCAAGAGAAACAAGCTTTTTTATAAGTGTTTCCTGGTGTAACTAAATTAGATACGCCAAGTGCTAATACATTTTACTGCTGTTTTTCTGCAACGTATTGGTGTCAATATTTAGCATTCTGGGTCAGATTTCGTATTAGAATTTGGTACATAATTGTATCATGTGTATATGGAAAGTAAAGGTTCACGTCATAATATGTAACCTTCATTCAAATGCTTTCCATGCATTTTATCTGGTTTATTTCAATCCTTTTTTCTCCTTCTCTTTTTTTTTTCTCAAAACAAAATTATCAATTTTATCGTGTATTTACTATTCTTTCTATATTTCAATAGACAGAGCATATTTAAAGTATTCATAGCACCGTATGACATCATTGTTTGTAAACAAATGAAAATAAGCAATGTTGCTTGATTCTGGATTTAATTGTTTGTATAGCAATTCTACCACTACATTGACTGTGAAACGACATTTCTCTTCTCGAGACAGATAAATTTCCGAAGTTTGAATGGCGAGGCTCACCGATCGATTTGATTGTTTAAAATGTAACTGTAACTGTCGCATGTGTCGAGACTGGGGAAATATCGTATTGCACAAGATTCGGTAGTAAAATCGGTTTCTCAAATGATTTTTACGACGATATTCAGACACACGTAATCTTTCTACACCAAAGATCTGCAAAAATTAGTACTTTCTATGTTACGTCATCGGGTATGGTCTCATTCAGAGGAAGGCATGAGCGTAATAATGAATTATGACCAATGCAGAACTGAGAACAAACAAATAATACGTGATTAGAAAAAAAATCAACAGGCCAGGAAAAGGTAAATCGTCTCAGAGTTAGAGAAAATATATTATCTTCTTTAGCATGATTTTAACTATCTAATATATATTGTTTAAAAACAAGAGAACAATCAAAACCTAAAACATATGTACATTTAATTGTAATAAATGAGTATTCTTTGTGCTTCAACTTTCGTCTTTTTTAAATTGAATGTTATGCACTTGTTAATATTGCTATATTTGTTTCTTTGTATTTTATAGTCTGTCTATGATTTCCATATACCATTGTTTCAATGTTTACAACAAAAGTTTATCAGAATATAGCATTTACTAATAGATAGACTTTGGCTTAAAACACGTCATTTGGACTCTAAATATATGCGTCTTTGGCAATCATACCACATTTCCATATTCTATACAAAACATTGTATCTTAACATTATAAAGTGAAGAGTCCCAAAACTGAAAATAGCACCCACCGAAATCGTTTCTTATACGTAAAGGCTATTTATACCATTTCTTAACATACATAAAAGTATTAAAAGGTTCGGTTGAACTCCGAAATGTATGCAACATGTCATTGTTTAGGCAAATTGTCGTCTAATAAAGCGACGTTTTATCTCTTTTAAAATCAATTTCGAAACCCGCTCATTATAATAAATTTCTTTGCGCAGGAACATGTCTGAGAAGAATTTAAATTCCTATTACTTTCGTTTTTGATTAATGAAAATCCGTCCTTCTAGCTTCCTTTTCAGTTATCTGAAAACAAGTGTACAAAAAGGTATATGTGTCAACTATATAGTGGTTTATTATCAATTGTCTCGTTGACAGCCGTTCAGAAGTTTCTCGTACATCTGCACGTACGATTCACAAACGACTGAGCGGGACGGTAACTAATATATAAAAATAAGAAGGCGTGATATGTTTCGACTTTCGTTCCGATTGTGAGTGAAAAGTGGAATGTGATACCCTTCAAATACAAATATAATATATACCAATAAAAGAAAACACAAAATAAGCAAAAACACAAAACAAAACGAACTTACCTACGCAATATGAAAGCAGCCCATATTATTTTTGTAGGCGTGTTTACCTGTATCGACTACTGTTCATTGATCCGACACATTTTACCTGTGAACATATTAAAGCATATTATAATTTTGTTTACTAACGTCTACTACGTTCCCATTGATAAAAATTAATGTAAAGAAGTAGTTTAAATTAGGTTTTGATAACATGCATTCGACAGCCTATATATATAGTCTTGTGTCATATCATACATTTTATAATGTATTATCAAAGAAGACAAATCTTTTGAATAAAATGATTTTAATATCTATTATGTATTAAGTTTAATACTATTCAGTATTTTAAAAGTATATACACCAATTGCTTTGTCCTACATCCCAAATATGGGTGAGTTATAACAAAACCCATCTTTAAAATGTCTTACTAACCCCAGTTTAGAGTCAAAGCGATATATATCTAATCAATCACTTGAAAATGTCCACCCGAATTGAGCAGACTCACCCAGATACTGGGGCATTAATAAAATTATGGCATCAGAACAATGTTAAGAATAAATAAATATGAGCAGGATAAAGGCAGTATCATGAATATAGGAGGACATATAAGTATAAAATACTGTTGTTTTATTCTCTCAATAACTGACACGAACACGATTTTTGCTTGCTAAATCTCAATGTTTTCTTTCTAATTTTCAATGCCAACAAACTATTTTTCACATCCCTTCTGAAACTTTTTTTAATTGAAATAAAACAAAACAATGCACCCTACCCAAACAAAAGACATTTTAAAACATTTATAAGTAATATAGATGGAACGCCGTAACTGTCTTATAGTGTAAATATTAAATGTGTTTCGTCGCATTGTCTTAACGTCCTGTCATTTCTTCTTTATGTGTAAGTGCCTTTATTATCTCTGTGTTATGTCAAATTAATTTTTTCAAACAATGTGTCACACAATTGTATGATAAGTCATTGCTATTCTTTGTTGTGTGCAATATGCATTACATTATGTTGTCTTTACGGTATATTCTGTAAATACCTCTAAACTTTATGATCAACGACCTTAACGATCTTTCACATTACATTCATATTCTTCCTTTAAGTAAGTCAGTTAATAATTGCGTCCTGTCTCAAATGTGATTGTTATGTTGAATGTTCTAAACGTTTTGTTTTGATACATCTTTGTTCTATAAAACCTCATGATATTATATTTTAATGGATTTATGTTGTGTTTATACATTTGCATCTTCCTTGAAAAATATAATACATCATGGTATAGCTTAAATGAGTTTTTCCAAACAACTGATACTTTCTGTTCACATTCAAGATGTCGTGAATCTTATGGTACGTGATGTGCGAACACGTATTACATTGTTAATAGCAAACACCTATTGAGTTATGTGCAAACACCTATTACGATATGGTTAACACCTTTATAACACAGATTAAAACAAAACGCATCAATGATATACATGTATACATTTACAGTAATCGAAAAGTAAGGAAATCAAAAGAATGTAATATGTTAAAACTAAATTCAACCTTAGTATTACTGTTAAACATTTTCACGGGGGAGGGGTCTCAAAATGAATTATTGGGTACAGATGTGCAGCCGGTATTTCAAAACAACCCCATGCATATATTGAAGTCTTCTTAAATTACGACCCATAAAAATATTCCATGTCAAAATCAGTACCCATTCATATATTCCTTAAGTATCACATATTCATTTTATTTTAGATTTAAACTTGATTTTAAACGATATATCAAGAATTGTACCTAAATATAATCGAAAGATGAAAAGTAATGACCCATTGACATATTATCTTGATGAAATCGCAACCCATTGATATATTTGACGTATCAAAAAGTGACCTATTCCAGCGGCACATATGTATATACCTTCATATCAGAGACCCCAACCCCGTGAACATATTGGCGAGTAATTATATGAACTATGACTGTGCTACTATATAATATAAAAGCAAAATCAAAACAAAAACAAAGCAAAATAAATACAACGAAGAACAAATGATGGTTCCTAAAGCAATTTGAATTATCAACTAATTGTTATTTGTAAACAACGTATCACGTGTTTGTTCATAATGTAATACCTGTTTGCAGATCCACATGATATCCTTGAATGTTAACAGAAAGTATCAGTTGTTTGGCAAAACGCATTCCGGTTACATGAAAATAGTTGTTTCCTTTTGTGTTTCACATGAATAGTATGTTTGGGTAATTTATAACCGTATGTCATAGAGACCTAGAGATTTTGATATGAGATTCTTGGTCAATAAGCAGGAAAAATGGGTCAATATAAAATTAGAAAAAGTGGTATGATGGTGATCATTTAATCTTGAACTTTTCTTGTTATCGGAGAAACCGTAAAAGATAACGACATACAGTTTTTGGCAGATTGATAGTTGTGATATGACGCCTCAAAAATACAATAGGGTCGAAATGGTGTAGTGACTTTTAATAGGAGTTATAGTTATAATTTCCTTTGAATATTCAAAGTAAGTTGTTGGTAGGATAACTTGTAAATTATACATAGTATGGACCTGGGGTGCTTTGATGTAAGATTCATTACCTTTGAAAATGAAATTGAGGTTAAGGTCAAAGTTAAATGTTAAATGTGACATTTGCAATAACTTCATACTGGCACATTCTAAAGCATTAAAACATTTTGCATTATACTGGACGACAATTGATCTTCAACACTGAAAGTGACCTTGTGTAAATCGGAAGTAGAGTTTATTTGCACTTTTTATGTGACCATTTTTTAAGAATCAATGTGAACCAACCTTTCATATACACTGGAAGTCAAATTTTGTAAACAGGAAATGCAAATTAGCAAATGTATGAAAACCAGATACTTTTCGAAACAGTATAATTTAACAACCAAAATTTATGAAACCGGAAGTGACATTTTGTACACCGGACGTAGCCATATTATCTGCCCGTTTTAAAGGGAAATACATGGAAAAGAAGCGTAAAATTATGAGCACATTTTGATAGCTGGAACAGACGATGGATACTATAATTGTGATTGAACTTAATCACTGTGGTTTTTTGATAGCTGGAAGTACGATCACTTATATGACAGGATATTTTTTTGGACTAGCCAATGTGAATATTGTTTATTTCAACAGTATGCCAGCGAGGAATCCTACGAAACATGGCAATGGCGGAAAATTGTTTTCGGACATGTGTACGTTCATCAAGGACAAGTGAAACGATATGAATGACGATAATATGACAGCTAATGAGACAATGGAGGCTCTCCATGAACGCTTCATTAAGGAAAGTGATAAACTTCATGATACGGAGAAAACCGCTTTGAATGTAATGACACTTTTGATGCCCGTTTTGGATGCTTTCTCGGCCCGTCGGGATGAAACTTTGTTGATTCACGACACGAAAATCAACCGGCTGCAGGTAGGAGTTCGTAACATCGAATACGCGAATGACGCGCTAGATCAGCAGTCGAGGAGGGACCACATCAGAGTGACCGGCTTACCGGAAGTGGAAGCGATGAAGACATAATAGATACTCTAATGCCTTTAGCTTGTGCTATGAAGGTTGTTTTGACTGGAAAGATCGGTGACGCCTACCGAACTGGTAATAAAACCCCAGGGAAAAACAGGCAGGTGATTGTAAAGTTTGAAAACCGCACTGATCGTTTTAAATTCCTGGCAAGTAGGAAAGAACTTAAACAAACTGATTTTAAAGACGTATATGTTAACGAAGATTTGACGCCGTTGCGTTTTAAGCTCTCTCAACTGGTACGAAAAATGAGGACGTGAAAATGCGCATACACGGTATTTGTGTTTATGTAAAAGAATATATATACAATTATGTCCATGTTAGGGACCCATTTACTTGTTCTAGTCATTGTGTATTGTGGTTCGCCATTGATGATAAGCTATTGTTTCAAAACACTTTATTTGGGGTTGTTTATATCCCGCCTGATGGTAGTTTATATAGTCGTGTTGACATGTTCAATGAAATTGAAAATGTAATAAATGAATCAGATTTACAAGTTTGTTTACTTGGTGATTTCAATGCACATTGTAGTAACTGTAATGAATATGTTGACATTGAAAGTAATATTCTTGACTTTTGTAATGTGCCAAATATTGAGCAAAGTCTTGTTAATAATTTACATATATTAGACGAATGTGGAATTCCTGTTGTAAGACAATCACAAGATAAGCATAAGGTTGATAATTATGGCAAAAATTATTAGAACTTTGTAGAAGTTTAGAACTGTTCTTTGTTAATGGTAGAGTGGGTAATGACAGGGTATTGGGCTTACGACTTGTAATAATTCTGTTATTGATTATGCCATTGTATCGCCAAATTTATTTAGATCGATTGTTGATTTCAATGTATTGATATTTGATCCAATTCTTAGTGATATTCATAAACCTATTTGTTTGCATTTGTGTACAAATTTAACTTGTGTTGTTGATCTATATATGAATAACTCTAATGTTTATGACAATGATATGGACAATACAAATGACTCTAACATTGTAATCACCTTGCATGGTGAATCAGAGTCTACTGTAAAACCAATATGGGCCAGAGACAGAGCACCAGTTTTCACAGAGAACCTAGACGATGCCAGTATAGATGAACTTTTGAATAGATTAGAGGATATTGATCCTCAAAATACTGATAATGTAACTGTCAATAATGTTGTAGAGGATTGTATTACATTCTTGTAATATTATGATGATTTAGTATGTAAAAGTAGAGAGTATAAGAAAACTTTGAAAACTCAATTTAACGAGTTCCAGAAGGCATTTATAAGTAAATTGCGTGGTCTGCGTACCACTGTTCCTAAGTCTTATTGGTCATTGTTAAACAAGGGTTGTGAGAAAGGTAAAAATGTATCTCAGAAGGTTGCTCTTGATTTATTTTATAACCATTTTAAGAATTTGAATAATGTAGAAAATGATATTGATGTTGTATTACCAGAGAATATTAGTGAGTACAATACTGTAATTAATCAGTCTATTTGTGAACAGGAAGTTGTAAATGCAATTAAGTATTTGAAAATAACAAAGCATGTAGCGATGACATGATACTAGATGAATTTTTGAAACATGCGGCTTGTAAACTTATGCCTGTATTTTTGAAAATATTTAATATTGTATTTGATAGTGGTATTATACCAGACTCATGGTCAAAGGGTTTTATCTGCCCTATTTTTAAAAAGAAAGGTGATCCTGCAAATGCTGACAACTATAGAGGTATTACAATATTGAGTTGTTATGGAAAATTGTTTACATGTATTTTAAATAATAGATTGTTCAATTATTTGGAAAGTTTAGGATTATTATGTGAAGAACAGGCAGGGTTCAGAAAGGGGTATGGCACTGTTGATCATATCTTTAATTTGAAATGTCTCATTGATTTGTATTTATTTAGAAGGAAAAAATTGTATTGCGCCTTTGTTGATTTTCGTAAGGCTTTTGACTCTGTAAACAGAATATTATTATGGCAAAAATTGTTACGCAATGGTATAGATGGTAAATTACTGATTGTATTACAAAACTTGTATAAAAATGCAAAATCTTGTGTAAGAGATGGATCTAATTGTTCAGATTTTTTTGCATCTAATATTGGTGTGAGGCAGGGTGAAAACCTGTCGCCCTATTATTTTCTATTTTTCTTAATGATTTGACTGAGTTTATGTCACATGCTTATAGTGGTCTGAATGATGTTTGTAATATGTCTCATTTACTGTTGACAATGATGATATTGAAGTGTATTTCAAGTTGTATCTGTTGTTATATGCGGACGACACAGTCATTTTGCAGAATGCGCTGCTGAGTTAAAATCAGCATTGAATGCAATGTATTTATATTGTGAAACATAGAATCTTAAAGTTAATACTGCAACCAATGTTGTTATATTTTCTAAAAGTCGACAGGCTGAAAATGTTCATTTTATATAATTATAGTAATTACCGTTTATCTGTTATTGATGAATTTCAATATTTAGGTATTGTATTTTCTAGAAAAGATACTTTTCATGTTAATAAATCTAGACTGGTTCAACAAGCCAGAAAAGCAATGTTTTATGTATTACGTAAGGCAAGAAAATTGTATTTACCTATAGATGTATTGTTACAACTTTTTGATGCTATGGTTGGCCCTATATTGTTGTACGGTGCAGAAGTTTGGGGGTATGAGAAAAATGATGTTATTGAATCATTGCATTTAGAATTTTGTAAATATATAATGAAAGTTAAAAAATGTACACCTAATTGCATTGTATATGGTGAACTTGGTAGAGTACCAATGTCTGTTAATATTAAGGCAAGAATGGTTGGTTTTTGGAAACGTATTGTTACAGGCAAAAAAGAGAAAATTTCTCGTACATTGTATGAAATGCTATATAAACTTGATTCTGGTGATATATATCACTCTAAGTGGTTGAATTGTGTAAAAGATATATTATCTGAATGTGGTTTTATTAATGCCTGGAATAATCAATATATAGATACAAACTGTCAGTTGTCTAAAAATGTGAAACAGTATTACCACAATTTGTTTGTAAATGAATGGAAGGCTCAGATATTTAATACATCAAAATGTTTAAATTATAGAATGTACAAGTCTGAGTTTGGTTTTGAAGATTATTTAACTACATTGCCTTTTGATTTAAGAATTAATTTGTGTAAATATAGGTGCAGTAGTCATAGGTTACCTATTGAATGTGGTAGATTTTATAGCATTGATAGATCAGAAAGAATATGTGATTTATGTAACAGAAATGTGCTAGGAGATGAATTTCATTACATATATGATTGTACTTTCTTTAATGCTGAACGGCTGAAATTTTTACCAGAAGATATTTGTAAAGTGAAGAATACTATGAGTTTCTCTGATTTAATGAACAGCAAAGATAAATTTGTTCTTGTTGGCTTAGCTAAGTTCTGTAAAATTGTAATGTCAGTTTACAAATGATATTTACCTTCCCATTTATTCATGCATTTGTAAATATGTTTGTTCATGCATTATTTCTTATTTGTTATATTGTTGTATTATCATGCCTCATGTGAGGCCTTTAGTGAAATAAAATGTTTCAATGTTTCAATGTTTCAATGTTTCAACAATATCTTTTGGAATCAGTGAAAAGTAACCTTTCAGATGACACTGGAAGTAGCTGATCATTTCCATTATTTCTAAGAAAAGTACTGTATACCATAGGTTTTAAGAATATATGTAAGATTAGTTATCTTCTAACATTGTTTTTGTTTCCGATGGCTACTTTTTTAATTATCAACTTTTGGGACATGTTTACATTTATATATTAAAGTTCACTAAAACCTTAGTTAACCAACATACAAGGCGAACAGACCTCCAATTGTTCTTTCTCTGATCAAATTTGTTTTGTTTCAATTTTATTATTCCCATAATGCTATAATGACATAAATATAAATGTACAATGCCCGGAAATACATGCATTATATCAATATAGAAATAAACTATATAATCATTTCCTGATTGTGATATAAAAAGTCGAAATATTCGTTTATTTCCTTGATTATACTATTATAATAGTATACATTTATGAAACTTCCTCATGAAAAATGGAATGGGTTTTAGTCCATATTTTGATCATTGTTTTCAGTACAGTGCAATCTACAACTCCAACTCCCGGAGTTTGTCAGAAATACAGCAGGTATGTGATTTTCATTACAGTCACAAATTCTAACTAAGAATAAAAGAGGAAATTGAATTTAGTCCACCATTTTCTACATCAGGAAATGCCTGTACCAAGTCATGAATTTGACAGTTCTATTCCATTTGTTTGAACGGTTTAAGCTTTTGTTTTTTCCATTTGATAAGGGGCTTTCCGGTTAATTTTCCGTGGAGTTCGGTATTTTTTTATTTTATTTTTATGTGTGGAGGGTTTCTGTTATCCACTTCTGTTATGCGGGAAAAGAGGAAGGGCAGACTAAAGCATTTGCCTTCCGTCTCCAGCTGAACGTTATGGTGTCGATCTGTCACAGTGATTTCAATGTCTCTGTTAACTGTTTGAACTATGACAATTTAGAGGACTGGCGTTCGCGTTCTTACGAGGCCACTTGGTGCATAAAACAAAGATCGATGTATTTGGATTTAGAGTCCAACCATTAGTGTGATATTTGGTCTATAAGGGTTTCCTATTTTAAACCCTAATGACACGTACTTATGGGACTCGCTTTATTCAACAATCAAAATGCATTTAAGAATAAAATATTTTTATGAGAACAGTTTCAATTGGTTAAATATCTTATTTTTAATTTACAATTTTACATAATTTTGGGAATACTATTTGAGATAATATAATATGATGTGTTTTACGACCATTAGAGGCAAACCGATTAATTGGTTAGAAAGAATTCTAAGCGGACAATAGAACAGAACTAGACATATATGCTCAAGGAAATTCTTCTAATTTCAATGTAGGATTCAGGAAGTAAAAGTACAATGTATTAACAGTGCAGAATGTGAAGAAATAACACATCTAACTGGTTAAGTCCGATGCAATAGATGCGGTCAACCTTCCAAGAGTTCAAGTTGTCAAACCTCATTTATATTTATATTAAGTGTTAACTTTTATCAAATAAAATAATTTCACATCCAAGACTTATATATTAAAAGTTATATAACATAGACTCTCTAACTATATAAGAACAGGAATAAAAGCCCTGTTCATTGATAATTTTCTATGTTTTCTATGTATTGTGTGCGATTTTGTCCCATGTACATTTAATCCATATCCTTTCATTTTCTATACTAAAATATTACGATTTACTAAGTTTTGTTTGAAATATTGAAATTTATTTATTAAACAGTTTATCTCTATTTATCATCATTATACTTAGATCATACTTGGTAGCAAAATGTTCATTGGATGCTGCTTTAATACAACTGTAAATCTTGGGAATCTGGTTAATAAAAGTATAATATTCCTTTCGTAGCCCCTTAACTATTTTCAAATGTTATTTCTGCGCTTTTGTCACCAAAATGTAATCATGTGTTAAGTACGTACACTTCAATGAAAACTGTCTCAGGTTTAAACATATTTTTCAGTAGCCTGTATTCTTTATAAATATGGCACACTGATTTGTTTACTATGGTATTTAGTGTCTCAATACAATGATGTTGACTACGTCGTAAACAGACTACTGTCAAGAACTCGGTTATTATCTTTTTTTTCAGAACAAAAGTTCATAGTTCCTACACTATTGTTAAACTTGCGATTTGTTGCAACCACTACTACAGGAATAATGATGGAGTTTGTGTTGGTTAGTTTAAGACATTCCACATTTGGTGTGAATTGGTGACAACATTAAATTTTCATTGTTTTATGTACATATTTATGCGGTACATTTTCAAACCTGTTGTTTAATTCAACATTGGTTATGTTGTCTTGCCAAAATGATGGTAAAGTTGGTCACATGATATATACAAAAATAACTTGAATGAAAAAGTATATAAGAAAGTACACAGGGTTGGCAAACACCTGGGTTAAATAGTGTTGCCCAGCAAGGTTGTAAATATTGGGAAATCCTGGTTTTAAGAGATTTGACCAGTACAGTGGTAAATACTGGAAACTACCGGGTTAAACTGGGTTTTACTGGGTAATACTATAGGCAATATTGGGAAGTATGAAATACTGTTTCTTATGGGATCACTCGGTGACAAATTACAAATGCAATATATATTTCGAAGATGTGTATCACATATAAGTTCACTTGTCGAAGTCTCTTATTGTCCCTCGTGTACAAGTCTGAGAGAGAACGAGTCCAAAAACTCTACAAAATAAATGAACACACATAGACAAATGTGAAAACTTTTCCTACAATGAAATTGAGAATGAAAATGGGGAATGTGTCAAAGAGACAACAACCCGACCAAAGCGAAGAAAACAACCCAAGGCCACCAATGGGTCTTCAACACAGCGAGAAAATCCGGCACCAGGAGGCGGGCCTCAGCTGGTCCCTAAACAAAATTGTGCACTAGTTCAGCGAAAATGAATGTCACAAAAACTCCGAAACATATAAATGAACCAACATTTAAAAAAACAACATTCAACTTGCATACTAACAAAGGTTGGAAGCTCCTGACTTTGGACAGGCGCAAAATGCAACGCGGTTACACATGTTTTGTCAGATCTCACCCCCTTTTCTTTATTGCCCCTTAAGAATAAACAAACACATAGCGATACGTACAGAAAATTTCAGTTTAAAAGAAGTCCGAGTCCGATGTTAGAATAGTTAACAGAAGATCTTAAGCAAAATGACAATGATACATACATTAACAAAGGAGTACTGGCAGTTATTGACATGCCAGCTCCAGACCTCAATTAAAATCATATTAAGGTAAATTAGTATATAGGTAGATATTATACTTAAGGTTTATTGATTTGTCATTCTGTCTAAATTGGTCAAACTGTTTAAATGAAGAAAAGACTTTTTATATATCAACTTATATCTAGAGAAACAATAAAAAAAAGCTGAAAAGGTCATATTGCCCAGTATAACCTTTTTAGGAGTATTTCCCAGCTCGGGTTTTCAGGTTTCCTCACATTCACATATGTCGTAAAAGGACTACTGTAAAATCATGCACAGTCAAGATACCAATAGGGTGACCATAAACTTAAACAAGCAAACGCCACATACTTTGTAAAGTAGTGCCAAACTGTGGTCGCAATTTTACCAGCCTAAAGTATGTATGACCAGCTGTGTTTTTTTTTTTTTTTTAACAATACCGCTCTTAGGTACAAAACTAATTCAGAAACAGCATTCCAAACAGAGGTTTCCTCGTTATTTAAAATTAATTCGATGGTCTAAAAACATATATTGCATCAGATTTGATTCGTCGATTAGTTGCCTCTCTTTCGTATTATACATACGTATTAGTATTATAACATTGCACCATCACAAGGTACCTAATTAAAACAATAATGTCACCAAACCATCAAAGAATTTCAAATAGTAACACACCACAACGTTCTTTTATAATTACATACATGTTGCTAAAAATAGTAAAATCTAATCAATGAATCAGCAAAGCTATCCGTATACACCAACAACTTATCCAAGCAATAGCACACCACAACATATTCTTTTAATGTAAAATTTGTCCAAAATGAACAAAGATATCAATGTACATCGACCTTCTTTCATGAAAATAAGATAAAAGTACCGTTTATTTGAAAATATTGTATTGCATTAATCAAACAACAGGATTGGACACAAGTTATTACAACTTATATTAAGTCCTCTCCTACATATACAATACGCATAAAATTATAGGATAACAGCCAACACATAAATAATATATAGCTTCAGTTATAGAAAACGAAGGAAGGAGTCACACATTAGTGAACTGTTAACTAATTAAAGACTTATTTTCAATTAATATTTAAATAATTTTATTTGTTTATTATACTATTGTGTAATATATCGATTTCAAGGTTATCACGTGTCGGCCTCATTTTGAGCAAACTTTTGCAAATGGTCAGCATGCCAAGAAATAGACTTCAATCAGGACGTGAAGGACACCTGATAATTAATTTTAAAAATAGTATGTGTTATGTTTTACGTAATATAACCATATGATAGTATACTGATATCAAGGGACCAAAGGAAGTGGTCGTAGCATACCTTCTCCTTTAACAATTTGTTTTCAGAATGTCCAATTGGCCACCATTCGAAGGGTGAAGTATGTACTAAATGTGAGAATGGACTTTATGGACAAAAGTGCAGTTTTACATGCATCTGTAATCCCACTGAAAGGTACAATCATGATAATAAATAAATATGAACATATGAACATATTCATATTATTGAATTGTATGCAAACTCTATTGAAAATACATGGAAAAATATAGAAATAAAAAGCAATTGTTCTTTATTAAGCTACCCTATAGTTCTCGCTACAGGAGTAATAATGTCTAAGTATTTGTTTTACTTTTTTTCAAACAATATTCGTCATAGCATCAGTATTTCCATTCGACGTGAATTCCTCTTGATTATTTCTTGTAAAATGGTTTTGTATTAACGTTTGTTCAAGTTTATGATATCATCATGCTATATGTAAGTTTATCCTTTAAAACACTACTTTTAATTAGAATAGGTATTGAAAAGAGCTTTGGACACACACAAAAAAACTTAGTATAAAGTACCTTATCCGTTTAGTTTACTGACATGTATTGCCAGATGGGCTATCTTCTAACAATTCGGTTTGGCTGCAACTACGAAGGTGGTTAAAAATTAAACATTATCGGCTAAAACTTTCTGAGTTCAGTATTTTTGTGATTTTACTTTTTCAACAAAATTTAACTTTTAGTAGATATCAAATCTTGAGTATACTTTGAATGACCAATATCTATAGCATACAAAACATGGCAAATAATGAATAAACTAGTTTGGATGAATTCATGCGACGGTAGTTTACCGATTTTCAATGATAGTTAGGACAGGAATGGGGAATTTAAGAGTAGAATAAAGCTTTTATTTTTACAAAACATACATAATGAAATATGGAAACGTGCATTAAACACGGTTTGGGGTTCAGACTAAAACTGTGATAAAAATATCATTGATATCAATTTTATGCAAGGAAACTTTCCTCACAATTCCCTATAAATGTCAAAATCTTAAAAGTTCTTTCACTATTTGTGTTAATGAGTAGTAAAATTATCTGAAATCACATCGGAATTAATTGAAATTCTAATAATAATATGGACTTATATATATATATATGTACAGAATGTATTTTCAGCCTTGTATCGCCATCACTGCTGGTGATCCGATAGATAAAATTTGTTGTAGAGTCGTCACTGGTTCAGACGTACTTATATATATATATATATATATATATATATATATATATACATGTACATAGAAAATGTATAACTGTTAACCATTTAGCCAGCCAAATGATATAACAAATAAAATTTGAAAACAAATCAGATTGATGTTGTTGCATATATTAAATCAAGTGAAGTGTGTTTGTTTTATCATTTAATAATAAAAGGTGTGGTATGATCTTATAAATGGGACAAAATCCATCAGAGACACAATCACGATGATGTAAGCAAAGTATGTCACCTTATATTAGCGATATGCACAACCCATACAGTAAAGTGTGCTACCGAAGGCACTACAAAGGCACTTTCCTTTGCTTTTTGTGTGTGTTTTGTTGTTGTTGTGCATGTACTGATTTTGTGTCATGGATAAATACCCCATATCCTTTGTCTTTACATTACCAAAGGCACTAACATGACAAGGATCTGATTTGTGTTAAAAGAATAATCGAAAATATCTATCACAGATAGCAACCGACGACAACAACTGAATTACTGTTTTCTTGTTTTCATCTGTTTTTTTTTTTTTTTTTTCTTATCGACTTTGAATTTTTCTATACAGATGTGACGATGTAGAGGGTGCGTTCCGAAAGACATGATTGATGGTAAGAATTCGTTTACATATTCCTGCTTTTAATCATCTCTTACAATTGGGGCTAGCTGTTGAGTTGTGTTTAAAATTTGCACATATGGATTTAGAATGTCCTTCTATGTGATTAAACATCATGATCAGTCTCAGAATGATTTTTTTAAATTCAACACGTACAATGATCACGTATTACCAAATTTAAGTATTTAATGGTTATTGAAAAACCATCTAAAATTCCTTGGTGTCGTTTTGGAAAAAACAAGATAATATATGTGTCAGGAATTTTCTGTGGTTTATATCAGAGAACAGCTCTATAAAAGGACCATGAAGAACGAAAAGTAATGATGTACTACAATATGTCCCTGAGACTATTCTAAGACAGCATGAAATAAAGAATCCAAAACGAAACCACTGATGTCAATTTCAGTTGTTTCTGTATATTGATGACTAAATTTAATAATGAATGGTACCGTAGTAACTCTAAATATTTTCAATGTATTTGCAATATATATTTGACACTGTCATCACAAACGCATGCATATGCTTGATAGGTTATATCGATGAAAATTTGTCTTCGAATATAGCGATAATTATTGTTTTGTTATACCTAGCTTGTATAGTAAGATTACATACAATAGCATCATACATCAATTTTAAATCTTCTTTTATTATTATTATTATTATGTAGTTAAAACAAGGACTGTTGTACCTACTGGTAAAATGCATAAAGCTAACGTCAAGGAAGCAGGTGAGACAATAAATTTGATAAAAGATAGCATGAATTATATGAAACTAAATTAAAGTTCAACTAGGCTTTCCGTAAATTTATTTTTCTTTTGAAGGATTTGCACAGCAGATAATATTCAAAGCGTACCATGCATGCAATATGCATGCTCCAATGTGAGATGTAACACATAATTTGCATACCTGAAAATCTAACGTATATATTCCTAAATGAATTTACATCGTATTTCATCTATACAGCTCAGGACCTCGTAGGCCGAGTTGTATTAGTATTCGAACTACTATATCACTAGCCTGTAAACACTTATGTTGTGTATTCGAATCCCGCACGTGGCAGGTGCGCTCGACTCAATCTTAATTTACTAGGATTATTAGTTTTCTTGCCGAATAACGATGGTTCTCTTCAGGCATTCCGGCTTCCTCCGCTAATAAAACTGACCGCAATGAAATAGCACAGTCGTGCTGGAAGCGACGTTAAACAGCAATTAATCAATCAATCAATCATCTTTACAACTTAATGACAGATTAAATGGCAGTCCCGTTATATTCATGTAATTTCCTTTGATAAACATAACCTTTACACACTTTACTGAGGACAACTACTGTAGATTCACATTTTGCGCGATATTTTTATTTTCAAGTATTTTGCGATAAGTAAATGTTCGTGAAAATAATTACACGCGAATACAAGTGCAGTTCACTTTTATGTCAACACCACATAGTCAATATCATCTATATTCATAACTGTACTTATTGGTTTTCTCAGGGTTTAAGACTGGACAGGGATTTGAATTTAACTATTGTTTCGTCGTTTGAATTATGGTGTCTCGTCAATACCATATCGGTTATTTAAGCAATGATCCGTTATCTCCTTAAGAAAATGTACCCAAACAGAAAAATAAATGAACAAATTGCTTTCAAATCGTATTCAAATCTCTTTCAAATCATGATTCTGCGATTTGTTAGTACCATTTGCTTGCGATTCATTAAACAAATCATAAACAAATCAGAATTTTCCAAAATCCTAAAACTGATTTCTTTGTGATTTCTTTCTATTGTATGATTTGTAAGCAATTTGTTTCTGTTTTTGTATGATTTCTTTATGATTTGTTTACTTAGAATATCGTATGAAATGATTTGAAAGAGATTTGTTAACTTTGTTAGCTAGAAAGGTGTGATTTCGTTTTGATTTGTTAAATTTGAATATCATATAAAATGATTTGAAAATGATTTGTTAACTTTGTTAGCTATCTTGGTGTGATTCATTGATGATTTGCTACAATGAATAAAATATTAATGCATTCAAACTTTCTTTGTTTATCTATCTCTGACTTCCGGTTGAGGTCAAATTCAAATTTCAAATACTGTTCTATAATAACTGAACAAAGAAGGTTGCAAGATGAGGAGTTTTATTCAGTCCATGAAAGATGATGGTGGTAAGGAATCTCAGTTATTTATTTATAATTTCACATATTCAACTAATACTATTCAAACGTTAATTAACCTTTAAAATTCGGAAACTGTGCATTTCAGTATCTCGTTATAATCATGATATGTTTGTGCTGTAAGCACATGAAGGATTAATTTAAAAAAAAAAATGTGTTACAGTAAAGATGTGTAAACAGATCAAAACATTCATTTCAAGACTAGCTTCCCGTGCGAGCGGACAAAATTCACTGGCAAGTTCAATGTTTTAATTGTTGTTTACTGACCAGGTCCCGGGCAAAATGGACAAAGCTATAATACAATGTAGCAGATTTGGACCAAGACTAAGACCCATCACCTATTCGACATCATTCTACTAAGTACACGTGGTTGCCTATGTTTTTTCAAATTTCGTTATAGTCAAATTCGGGAGAAAAGTAAGAGAAACCTACACAGAGGAACAATTCGTCCCTAATCGCAACCAAAGATAGTATTCCTTTTACAATTAGAGGAGTAGCTATTAAAGGTAAAATGAAGACAATAATTATTGCGCTTCAAAGTTTGGGGTTTTCAGGGCAGAACATATTTTTGATCTGGATGTAAATGATTTAATCTGTGAATTGATGATTGATGCCAAAGTATTTACGATTTGCTTGTGATTTGCTTGGGATAGGAATATATGATTTTCTTCTGATTTGTTAAAGATTTGATAACAATTTGTTAATAATTTCTTCATAATTTGAAAACAATTTGTTTATGATTTGCTTGAGGTAGGAATATGATTTACTTCTGATTTGTTAAAGATTTGATAACAATTTCTTTACAATTTCTTTACGATTTAAAAACAATTTGTTTGTGATTTGCTTGAAGTAGGAAAGCAATTACTTCTGATTTGTTAATGATTTCGAAACAATTTCTTCACAATTTGTTTATGATTTGCTTATGAATTGTAAGCAATTTGATCGTGATTTGTTATTGTGATTTGTTAGCTCATTTGCATGTGAAATTTTATCACTTTCAAATCACAAAGAAATCATACGATTTGTTTATCATTTGTTACCATGATTTGTTCCTCAATTTTTTTGTTTGGGTATATGTTCATTTGACATGATGTTGATATATGAAATCGTTAAAAGGGTCCTTCAAATCTGTATGCCCTATTTGTTTTCAGCCATGTTTTCTATTTTTCACCCCATTTTTCTCTATTTTTATATTTTAACACACCATTCTTTTCTGTTCTTTATTTTTAGTCCATTTTGTTTTCTTTTCTTTATGTTTTGGCCAATCTCTATTCTGTAAACCCCATCCAGACCCTCATATTAAGTAATTTACAACGTGGTCGGAAAATGGAAGCACTATAGGCAATGTAATACTGCCCGGTCGGACATTACTTTTTTTAAGGACGACGACTCATTTGGTAATACCAAATTCTTTAGCAGGGTGTGCCCTAACATAAAAACTGCTCCTACAGCTATGTTAGGAAAAGGACTGGAATCAACAATTAATACGTTTTACGGTATAATACAATCACGAATTGTTCGACCGATACGTACGATATGTCTGTGTCTAAACTAACCAGCGACATGTGTTTTCCGTTTTACATGTTGATATACCAGTATAATCGTCTTATCTGTAATTTGACCGATTTTGTCCTATTCCCAATTGTGCCATTTTGACTGAAATGGATTTGCATGACGGTTAATGCATACATAGTAAATGACGCTTATCTTATCTTGTCGACGCACACGGCTCGCCCTCTTTCTTCCATGAATTGCTTAACTATATTGTGTTATCGCGAGACCTTTTATAACTACACAGTTGGTTTTGGTTATTTTAATAAGTCGTACGATGACCGATAGATTTTACATATTTGTTCTTTTTCCTTTGTTTATAATTGTCTGATTGGTTATCATAGCATATCTCCTTATTTGTATATTCCCAGACATATACGGATTTTTTGTGAGCGGGAAAAATAAGGTCGTTATAAGTGCACTGGCCTATAAATTAATAAAGTTTGGCAACAGGTCTTAAATAATATTGCAGAAAGCAAGTCACTATCCAATACCAGGTACTCGTATAATCCGACAAGACCAAGAATATGATATTGAATGATGGATCGATCAAATAAATAAATTGAGGTTGACAGATAAATACTAGTAATCATTTGAGTGTTTTGGTCGTTCGTTTGTTACTTGGCGTATACCCTTATCTCTGTTTACTCATATATTTTCAAATACAATTATATTACCTTGCTAATGGATAATTTCACAATTTACAAATATAAACAACATAAGCATATTTATTTTTTATAACTTGCAGTAAACAACAACGTTGTTACCTACATGACATGTGTTGCAGTTGGAAGCGTTTTGGTTGTCGTATTTGGTCTAATTGTAAAGAACAGAGAGGCAATGTGTCGACTAAAACCAAGCACCAAAGCCATGAAAACTGAAAATAAGAAGAGAAAGTGGCCCAAATTTAGTTTTGGAAAAGCAAATGTAAAAAAAGAAAGTTTGTATGCCGATATCAATGAGAAATACATGCTAAATTTCGACGGGGAATGAATTATAACGTTGGAAGATATTTTCAAGACAATTAATGTACACATGTGTATATATTGTTTGTTTTTTTTTTTTTTCTTGTTTTTAGTTTTCCTTATTTTTATTTATCATTTTGTTTATGTGTAGATACAAAAGGTAGCATTCTTTTTTTTTTTTTTTTTTTGCCTTAAACACACTTCTCACTTAAATGACATAAAATTTTTAAAAAGTTTGAACATAAACTGTTATATTGTACAGCTATACATGTTTTCCTTATGACAGAACTGTCTACCGTCAGTTATTATTTATCAAATTTGATCTATTCCTTTAAATGTATTACCTTGTTGCTTATTTCGACGTCATTTGGATGCTTGTAGCTAGTTGTATCTTTAGCAATCATACCACATCTCTTTATTAGCTCCCCTGGCTCAAATGGCTAAGTGAGCTTTTCCCATCACTCGGCGTCGGCGCCCGACGTCGTCTGTTCACTTTTACGAAAATATTCTCATATGAAATAACCGGATCAAATTTAACCAAACATAGTCACAATCAGCATTAGGGCATCAATTTTTTAAAAATTGTCCAATGACCCCGCCTACCAACCAACTCGGCCTACATGGCTTCATAGAACATCGAGGTATATTATCATGAAAACCGCTATAGATAGAGAAAAAGTGAGAAATGTCAAGATCTACTTACTGTCCAATTACATTATAACTGTCAGACGACTTTTCATAGTTGTTGTCCCTAAATGACGATTTTCACCAATTTTTTGTTTTTTTTGGGCGTTTTTGCCTATTAACTTGAAAACTATTAAAGACAGATAGACACTGTATATAGCAATACAGATCGGGAAGACGAGAATAACTAATAATTCAGTTTTTTTCGGAATTCTTATTTGACTCTCTATAGGAGTTATTGTCCTTTTAAAAATAACAAAATGAATGTTCCCCTTTTTTTTATATTTTGCAAAAACTAAAGAAGATAGATGCAAATTGAACTGTGGTGTGCTTTTATGTTGCACCGGAAATAGTTGAGAAGGGACATAATATAAGTCAGCAAAACGTCTCTAATCACTTTTTTGTATACTTTTCAATTGTCAAACACTGAAACAAGACCTGCATAATGCCAGATAACAAAATTATTTGGATGTGAGTGGTTCACACATTGTTCAGTTGTTTATTGTCATTAGCTGTATAAACATATTGCACTTGGATGAAGGTGTTTGGGTTGATTAACATATGAGGGTTAAAATTATCACCCAAGACCATACAAGGGCAGTATGTTTTATTTATTATACTGAATGTTTTATGATTTAAGTGTGCACTATGTAATTAGAAAGACAATTGTAAAGAATAAAGTCATAGATTAAGATAATTTACTAATAACAAAAACAAAACGACGGAAATGATGTAGAAATAAGAACCGGTAAACTTCGGCCAGAGCGGATGTTATTTGCTCCGGATAGGCAAATTTCGGGCTCAGCGGGTGGTAATTTTAGGCATTATTACCCGTTGCTTATATTATCACATGTTGCTATTGGTGGTCGGGGCTTATGAAAGATTGGTAAAAATAACAAATGCCGCAAGTCCAATGAAATGAATGGGGAAAAATTGCATAAAGTATAATATTATACATTATCATGTTTCCCCTTTTAGTAATGATGATGCAAACGCATTCTATCTATTCAATATAATACCGTCAGCAGTTGCCTTAAATAGTTTGTAATTATACCACCTCTTAACGAGAATAAAACTTTACAAAAAAAAGTCGTGATTAATTAGCATACATTTGTAGTGCTCTGATGATAGTTATCATACAGCATTGAAACGCTAGTCGGAAGAAAAGACCGCCTGACGATGTAATGTCTCTCTTTAACGTAGACGAGTCTGTATGTTACCCTTTTGGTATTTTTTTTCGATGGTCACAGTTTATTGTCTCATTGATTACATGGAGTGGGATGCTCCCGAAAGTAAGGCTTACCATCGTTGCATACAACACCCGTAGTATTGCCAAGCGTGTGAAAACAAGAATAAGTCAAATTATCCATTTTGTAACAAATGTCAAACACAAAATGTAATGTTAGAATAAGTTATGTATTCAAGTAAACATGTTATACATTATTCTTCATTTAAATACCTACATTTCTGATGAACCATTTACAGTAGCTCATAATGGTAGGCTATTCTCTGCCGTTTATAGACATTCCAAATTTCCTTATACCCCACATCGCATTTAAATTAAATATCATAACTGATGTATCTATAATTAATCTTCAAAAATAAGCTTGAAGTAAGTGTTGATTAAAACATTTGATGATTGGTAGTTGCTTGATTATTATCCAGTAGCAAATATTTCATGCATATCATCGCCCTTCATATGCATGCAATAGATAGGTATGTTTTGTAGATAGGTCCACCGGAAGAAGAGTAGGAAATTTTAAACTGCTACTGGAAAATGAACATAGCTATGTTGGATAAGAGAAGAAATTGTGCCTAGAAACAGGCCATCTACATGTACGAACTCATCTATCTTCGTGATTTGATTCCATCAGCAATACAAAGTACAAATAAATACAGTTTAAGAAAGGGTGAAGATATAATTATATAAAAATAAGAAGATGTGGTATGATTGAAAATGAGAAAACTATCCACCAAAGTTCAAATGGAGTGGATGTAAGCAATTAAAGGCAACCATGCGGCCTTCAACAAGGTTGGCAAAAAGCGGTCTATACGAGTATTGACCATGCCGGCGGTAAATACCGGTACATGTAAATACCGGGAAATACTGGCAAATACTAGCAAATACTGGTCGATCGAAATTTTGAGTGGACATTACTATAAAACAACTCTCTACCTGGTCAATTACTGTTAGTAATGAAATAATGAAAGTGTTTTAGTCATTTTAAATGTTCTTATTTCTTTTTTATTGTAAATTCCTAATAAACAGTGATTTACAATGATTTATTAGACTACGTACAAAAGGTTAAAACTGTTTAGTCCTTGCCAAGGAACTCGTCAGGTGGCTTTTGCACTGACTATTGTATTGCAATCATTACATTTTGCACTGGTTTTGTTGTTGTCTTCTTATATTGTATAAAAGTTCCAAATAGGGTCTTTATGTTTCAGTTTGGTGCTTAAGGTCAAGGTGGTTGTACTATGTGTATGTAAAACTTGTAACTAACTGGTGGTGTTTAACGAACTTGACTGGCTGGTAAGGCCTCGCACGGTCGGCTCGGTGCCCGAAGGCGTTTTGTGAGCTTTAAATATTTTGTTATCGTAAACATGGAAAAGTTGGAAAGGACGGCCGCCATTTTGGTTTTGGTATGATGTTTTGGTATGTTGACTATTTTGGTTTAGTTTACTGTCTTCCCAACGGCTGCTTTCGGGCCAGCTGGTTGGTCAGCTGTGCAGCCCGCTAACCACGATGATGTAGTACTGGTCGATGAGTCTCGGGCGTAGTATTAACGATGACAGGAAGCATTATCAGGACCAAAGTCGTGAAACAGTGAAATGGCGGTCTATTATCTAACACCACGGATACAGGGCCTCGGACGTCAGTCGGCATAAAACTCCCCATCCATAATGGGTTTTGGAGTGTATGCTGACGCAGGTATTTACACCAAGCAAAATGTAGACTGTACAGCGTGGGATTAGTTTCTGTCATCGAAAGTGGTACGCCGTTGAGTCTTCTATCAATAAATCAACATCGTAGATAGCGGGTAGGGATGAGCTGACCAAGCACTCCGTTCAGCTGTAATGACTACATCAAGACGTGACTGAATAATATCCAAAACTTAATTATGTAAAGGTAAAATTTATACCACATTATATAGTTTTTGGTTTAAACCATAAATTACAGAAGCCATAAGAGTAAAGGTCATTCTTACCTTCCATTCCTGCAGGAAGATGATTTTTGTCTCACTGTTGAATAGACAGGAAATATTTTATTGTTTAAGGGCGTCTTCAAATATCACTTTTATAACTTTCAACCCATATTTTGTCATCATTTATTAGGGCTGTTGTTTTAGTAAATAAACTTTTCACACCTACATGTATCAATGGCACATAATATAAATATAGGTAATAAGACACCCTCTAAAAAATATGCATTTTCAATAAAAAAAATCTGGATTTATAAATGTTGAAATAATTAATATGCTGAAACATGCTAAAGGATAAAAGTTTTCATATATCTTACTCTATACTTCAATTAATACTTAGTATTCAATTTGTCCGGGGCGGAAAATACCGGTAGATACCGCCGGTAAATGCCAGGGGCGGTAAATACGGCCCATAGTTTGCCTTCAACAATGACTAAAACTCATACCGTATAGTTGGCTATAAAAGCACCAAAATGAAAATATGAAACAATTCAACTGAGAAAACTAACAACCAAAATCATAACAAACACTCATGATCCAACGAAACCACTTAAACTCAGGCTTCTGACTTGGGACAGGTACTTAAAGATTGTGGCGCAATTTCTAAGCGCCAACCTAGGACAATGGTGCAACGACTAAATCAGGAACAAACTATGAAGAGCAATAAACGAAGACGAATATAAAAACAACAATAAACGGCAACGACTAAATTGCAGGCTCCTGACTTAGGACAGGCACACATATAGTGTGGCGGGGTAAACGTGTTTAAAGGCACCAACCTCTATTAACCTGGGACAGGACTAGTGTAACTGCACTGGTGTAACAGTAAAACATAAAGAACTATCAAAATTAGTTGAAAAGGGCTCAACTCATCAGATCGACAAAGCAGGAAAACATCTAACAAAACACAGACCGGACGTGGCAGGGTATTCAAAATCCTCGCAACAAAAATGGCAAAAAATTACAGATCTGAGAGTCCTGAAAGCTACTTGAAATTCAATAACAACTAATAAAACAATCATCTATCTAAGACTAAAATACCAATCAATACACATCCTACATCCAATGTATTAGTATGAGGACGTCTTTAATAGTCAAAGAAAAACATGACCTTGTGCAATGCCAAAAAATGAATGTCGACATATGTTGCCTTTTTGTAGACTTTCGAAAAGTACTGACTCATTTATTCCATTATATATTAGGGGATGGAATAGAATAGACATATATGTGCGAATATCAGAAATGTAATCAAAATTTAAAAATTAAAAAAAAGAGTTCTGGAGTAGAAAATAAAACGGTACATAGTTACTAAGCCTTTGGTATAAGAAACCTCAATACAACTTTAAAGATGTTTAGTTAACTTAGTAAAGTCCTTAGTTTTGATATCTTTCAAATAAATATAGTTGCATATCCACCTTTTCGCTGTAGGTCTCTCCGTGAAGATCATAATCATTTCTTCTTTAAATAGATATAAGAAGATGTGGTATGAGTGCCAATGAGACAACTCTCCATCCAAGTCAAAATTTATAAAAGTAAACCATTATAGGTCAAAGTACGGTCTTCAACACGGAGCCTAGGCTCACACCGAACAGTAAGCTATAAAGGGCCCCAAAAATTACTAGTGTAAAACCATTCAAACGGGAAGACCAACGGTCTAATCTATATAAAACGAGAAACGAGAAACACTTATGAACCACATCAACAAACGACAACTACTGAACATCAGATTCCTGACTTAGGACAGGTGCAAACAAATGCAGCGGGTTTAAACGTTTTAATGGTACCAAACCTTCACCCTTTTTCTGAAACAATAGCGTAACATCACAACATAGAAAGGCACACTATAAAATATCAACTGAAATAGCTTAACTCAATCAAAGGACATATTAACACCACTGAACATACACTGAACAAATAAATTTGACCTATGATACAATGTAAATTCAAAATAAATAAACTAAGGAAGAATAATAAAAGTAACATGTTATATCGGTATGAAATGTTAAACAATTTAAGAAAAACAATATGCTCGATCAAAATATCAGCTATTTGCAATAACTTTAAACACAGGTAAATGAAAATAATTTTGTTGTTAGGTATACGTGTACAGTTACAATAGAGAAAGGAAATATTTTAACAAAATAAATAATTTTGATGTTCATAGTACGAAATAGCCTTTATATACAAATGTTCGTCAAATTCTTGTTTAATCATGTGTATAATCTGAATGTAGTGATCCACACACACAGACATGCATAGTTTTTCTCTTTCTTTTTCTCTATTTTCCCGGCTTTTTCTATATTTTTGTTTAAAACATGTCTTTTAGATAACAGATGTCTGATAAGAATTATGTAATACTGAATCTGATATTTGCATAATATGAAATTCTATCGATTATAATTGTATTTAAAGAGAAGACGATCTGATTTGGACTAACGTGTGTCTAATCCTTTTGTGATATTTTGTAAATAAAATAAGATTAAACCGCAGACTCATCGGAGAGTGGTGGCAAAGTGGTGGCAAGCTTAAGGGTTCTTTAACGTGCAGAGAAAATGTCACTCGCTCTACCTGTCCCATCGGATTTAATGTCCAAAATCCAACCCGACGGGCTGTGTACTTTACATTGCACACACTTGAACAAATAAAGAAGATACTGAGGGTGTAATAACAAAAGCTGAAGTTGAGGTTATACAGATTATAACAAAATCAAAAGATAAACGGACACAAAATGGCCATTTAATCCAAGTAAAACTTAAGTCTGAGAAAAATTAACCTACTCAGAAATGGTGACAAACTAAGGGAGCAACCATTTAACTTCGGGGAGGGGAGGGGGTTTCTGAGTCCGAAAATTTTATTTAGTTTTCGACGCTATCAATCAAATTATTTTTTTCAAAATTTAACACTATAAGTAATCGGGAAAATCTGAATTTAGTATATTTTTTTTGTCATCTGCTTGACCAGCAGCCATAAACCCTCCCCTACCTTGAAGTTAAATGGTCGTTCCCTAATGTACACAAACGAGTAATCAGTCCCTTCAATATCTGAATAATGAAACTGGTATTTTACGACAGTGTGTTATATACTACTAGTATTCAAATTGTTTCACTGAGGAATAAAACACATTATTGAATATTTTGTATCAGAATTTTGTTAATCGACTCCATTAGCTCCTTCCTATGGTATGACTCGTTGTCAGCTGGTTCAATATGTTATTGTGAGATCATGGATTGCAATGAACATTGTGTTTAATTACTAAACACTTTTACAGCGAGGGTAAACACGTTATAAGTTTGTAAAACCGTTACAAAATTGTACATAGAAGTGATTCCACGTTAAGAATTGAAATTAGCTGGTATTATTAAGTCACTGTATGAAACATTATACGATTGATTGATGTTATCTTCTCTTTCAGCACACTTTTCTGTATCATGGTGGCCATATTTTTATTGCTTGAGGAAACAGGAGTACCTGGGCGAGAAACAACGTAAATGGGCTAATCGATGTCAACAAAGATTTGAGTCGAAATCACCTTACCATAGCGGTGTTCAAATTCAAAACCTCAGTGTTTAGAGATTATTTATCAGTGGCGGATCCAAAACTTTTAAAAAGGGGGTGCACTGACTACCATAAGAGGGGGCCGCTATAGTCATGCTTCAGTGATTCCCTATATAATCAACCAAATTTTTCCCACGAAAGCCCCCTTTGCATCCGCCTATGCTTATCACTTTAGGTGAACTACTTAAGTCTCTCGACCGCCGAGACCACAAAGTCTATAATGCAAATGATGTTTAATGTCTGATGGAATGATATCATATCTGCAGGTTAAGACTTCGAGCTTGTTTCCAGTAACTGCGAGTATTCTTTAGTACGGTTACCAACATATTGTATTACCAATTAAAGGCCCACAAGGCCAAAATAACAAAAAAACATACAAGACTAACAAGGGCATATAGAGAATATATGTACAAGGAAAAAGAACATTGATTAGCATAGATAAATAGTATTCAAATACACAATTACAATACAACTAGACTGTAAAAAGTCCTTGGTTTATAGTATATAATATAGTTATATGAGAAATAATACATCTAACTCATATTGACTTGAATAAATTTTCCAACAGTATTAAGGACCTTTTGTCTTCACAGCTTAATAAATTATAAATGATTTTTGCTGATTGTCCAGTAAAGAAAAGTTTGGAATTGTATGGCAAACAAAATCAAAGAGAGCATCTCTATCAGAGTTCATTTTTCACATGAAGTTAAAAATGGATTTCATCTTCAACACAGCCAGAGGCAGAGGAGCAATTTTGCAAATTCTTTCATTTCGTGGAATATTTGATAAACGTCCAAATTCAATTTGAAGCTTATGAGCAGATATACGTAATTTGCAAATAGCTCTTCTAAAATCAAAGTTCTTAACCAAAGAGAGATAATTTTCATAGCAAAATTTTGTTTAAATTTCAAATAATTGAACAATTTTCCATCGGAAGCATTTTTTGGCTAACTTACCAATTGTTAATATATTTAGTGTGAATTAATTTGTTAGATATTCAAAACTTTGTATTGTCCATTTTTTTTTTACTTCTTGTAAACGCCCCAGTTCTGACAATACAGCAAAATTTACACTCCTTTCGTGTACACTAAGTGTAAGTTTAGAGAACTTGGGATGAAGTTTCTCACACTGAAGTTTTTTAAATATTTTCAAGATTAAATAAGAAGGATTGTAATTTATTTATCCCCATACCTCTGAATTATATAACTGTATGGGTTTAAGGGTATTGTGAAAATATGAACACAGGATTTAATTCCAAGAGACAAATTTATAGAATCCTTTCTTAGTTTATAATAGGCCTTAAGAGACTTATTAAATAGTTCAGTTTTAGCTAGATGAAAACTTCCAGATGCAGTAAAGTGAACACCTAAATATTTGTAATGAGAGACACAATCAATCAAGTTATTCTGTAGCAGGAAATCAACCTGATTTTTTCCGGCCTTAGTAAAAATAAAAACTTTTGTGTTTCTTATATAAACTTTCAGGCACCAGTCAACACACTATTTTTCTAACGGATTTAGTCTATTTTGGAGACCTGTGGCTGATATTGACAAAATCACAATATCATCTGCATACATCAAACAATTCAATTTCTCTGAGTGAAGGGTCTGCATCCAGACAGGAGTCAAGATAAGATTGAAAGTCCTTTTCCCTTGCCTTGTGTTTGGCCCATGTATCTGAGTCAATTTGTGGAGAGCAGTTTTCTTTTGCTACCTGAATGTCATTTATTAATTGACTTTCACAACTAGGAAATGTCGAATTGTTAATTGATAATATACCCGAAAATTGGCGAGTTTAAAAGTTTGTTTGTAACAGCGATAGTAAAATTGTTCAATCAATGATAACTATTTCTGCATAAAAGAAGACTTCATTGAGGTTGAAACTTCGCTAAGAACAGATGACATATGCTGTCAGGCTGAAGTTGTATTGAATATTCATGAAACATTTGCCACTGGACATTAGACAAACAATTAAAACCAATTATGTACAAATAGCCATGTGCATTTACTGTTTACATAAGCTATAATATTACATATGGTGTAGCATTCAACTGTTTTCATTGGATATTACGATCACGTGTTCAAAGGGTATTTTACGTATCCGAAGCCTTGTTTCTATTTTTAGGTATAATGACGCTATGTTTCTATTTATATGTATATTGGTCGTCAATATAAAAAAAATCTTGCTAAATTTAGATTTATGACGTTATGACGTCACACATAACAACCATGAAGGAAGCGCCGCAGCAAACGAAAAGAAATTTGCAAGTTTATCAGTGAGAGATATCAAGAATGTTATGTCAATGCAGACGCTGAGAATACAAGAAAGCTAACGCAACAAGTTATGACGATGTTCAAATAATATTGATATTTTCAAAAACATGTTAAAATTTTTGCAAAATACAATTTAAGAATACACAGAAAGAACATTAAACGCCATTTTCCTAATACATTATTTACATATGTAATATAAAAATTAAGGACTTTCACTCAGTCAATACGTTATATATGGACCTGTTATATTATATTGACACTCGGACTTCGTCCTCGGTCAATATAATCTGAACAGGTCCATATATAACGTATTGACCTCGTCAAAAGTCCATAATTGATAAATATTTGTTCTTGCATATTCATAAAACAACGATTAAATTGAGAATGGAAACGGGGAATGTGTCAAACAGACAACAACCCGACCGAAAAGCAGAAAACTGCCGAAGGTCACCAATGGGTCTTCAACACAGCGAGAAAATCCTTCACCCGCGGAGGCGGGCTTCAGATGACCCCTTAAAATAATGTACACTAGTTCAGCGAAAATGTACGTCACATTAAACTATTAAACGTATAAATGAACCAAAATAAAAAAAAAAAAAAACATACAAGACTAACAAGGGCATATAGAGAATACATGTACAAGGAAAAGAACATTGATTAGCATATGTTGTAAATGTGTGCACTGGTTATCCCAAGTAAAGAAATATGGTTACTATTGTATAAAGAGATTTTGTATAATTTATAAGAAGTTATTTCTAGTGTTTAGTATATTGAATGAGTAATTAACGTACGTTTTACTTTATGTTATTAGCTGTATCGATAACGTCTTATGGCGCAACTTTGTCATGTATTGTTCAGAACGTTACCGTTGGGTCAATATTATAAGCGTGAACCCAAAAGTGTACATTTATGAGTTCTTAGCTGAAAGAATTAATATGTCTAGATTGGTTTAGTCTCTAAAGTGTATTATTATAGGCATTTTGAGTCAAGCTTGAAGGACTCTTATATTTTATGTCAGCGTTGGACGTTATGTTTTTCTTCCTGCTTAGAATATTTACTTCCGGGAATTTCAAATAAATACCAGTGCAACGTCACGTTCGTGAGTCCTTGCTGTGTTTACATTTGACTTACAGCAAGGCCCCCGGGGGTTCCTAGAGGTAAGAAGCAGCGCATTTAGCTGTATGCCTCGCAGTTTATCTTATGAGTAAGGGTCGTAGTTTAGAGGTAAGAAGCAGCGCAGATAGCTGTATGCCTTGCATTTATTTACATTGTCATTGTAGAATTTAAGATAATCCCGTTTGGTCCGTACAAAAATACAAGAGAAAGAATGTTATTTTAGTAGCTCCGCCCCGTATGTTAATATTATATTGCTGTTAGAATATTGTACATGTATGGAAATATATCGACTGTTCTTGAAGTTTAATAAACGTATCATTTTTACTATTGATTATTACCAATGCTGAGAGAGAGCAGACAACAAAATTGACAGCCGTATTTATTTATTCCCCCGTGTAGTTACAAGTTTTATGAGTTTATTCGTATTTGCTGGCTTTAAAACTATAGACAAAACATAGCAAGAAGCAGAAATTACGACAGCATAGATACATAGTATTCAAATACACAATTACAATACAACTAGACTGTAAAAAGTCCTTGGTTTATAGTATATAATATAGTTATATTAGAAATAATACATCTAACTCATATTGACTTGAATAAATTTTCCAACAGTATTAAGGACCTGTTTATCTTCACAGCTTAATAAATTATAAATGATTTTTGCTGATTGTCCAGTAAAAAAGTTTGGAATTGTATGGCAAACACAATCAAAGAGAGTATCTCTATCAGAGTTCAATTTTTCACATGAAGTTCAAAATGGATTTCATCTTCAACACAGCTAGATGTAGAGGAGCAATTTTGCAAATTCTTTCATTTCGTGGAATATTTGATAAACGTCCAAATTCAATTTGAAGCTTATGAGCAGATATACGTAATTTGCAAATAGCTCTTCTAAAATCAAAGTTCTTAACCAAAGAGAGATAATTTTCATAGCCAAGATTTTGTTTAAATTTAAAAATAATTGAACAATTTTCCATCAGAAGCATTTTTAGCTAACATACCAATTGTTAATATATTTAGAGTGAATTGATTTGTTAGATATTCAAAACTTTGTATTGTCCATTATTTTTTACTTCTTGTAAACGCCCCAGTTCTGACAATACAGCAAAATTTACACTCCTTTGTGTACACTAAGTATAAGTTTAGAGAACTTGGGATGAAGTTTCTCACACTGAAGATTTTTAAAATATTTTCAAGATTAAATAAGGAGGATTGTAATTTATTACAAGAAACATTATAACTTCCCATACCTCTGAATTATATGAGTATGGGTTTAAGGGTATGATAAAAACATGAACACAGGATTTAATTCCAAGAGACAAATTTATAGAATCCTTTCTTAGTTTATAATAGGCCTTAAGAGACTTATTAAATAGTTCAGTTTTAGCTAGATAAAACTTCCAGATGCAGTAAAGTGAACACCTAAATATTTGTAATGAGAGACACAATCAATCAAGTTATTCTGTAGCAGGAAATCAACCTGATTTCTTTTTCTGGCATTAGTAAAAATAAAACTTTAGTTTTTCTAATATTAACTTTCAGGCACCAGTCAGCACATAATTTTTCTAACTGATTTAGTCTATTTTGGAGACCTGTGGCTGATATTGACAAAATCACAATATCATCTGCATACGTCAAACAATTCAATTTCTCTGAGTGAAGGGTCTGCATCCAGACAGGAGTCAAGACAAGATTGAAAGTCATTTTCCCTTGCCTTGTGTTTGGCCCATGTATCTGAGTCAATTTGTGGAGAGCAGTTTTCTTTTTGCTATTCTGAATGTCATTTATTAATTTCAATACTTCTTAGGGTTTTCAACTCAAAGAGTATCAAGTTTTAGTAGCATGGAATTTATAAATTGCTTATATTTACTTTTGCTACATTTATTTTTATGGATTCCATAATATTTATAATATCTGCCTTTAAAACAGGATCCTTAGGATATCTTTAATAAATTTTACTTAAGGATATAACATTTTGCGCATTTTAAAAGATTGTTATCAAACCATTTTTTCTGGGGACTGGAACCAAGAAGAAATTTTGGCTGCGGATAGAAAAATATCACATAAATCCTGTGCCTTTTTTTTTTTTAATATGTTCTGAGGAACAATTGCTACAATTAATAAGAAAAGATGAAATTTTCAGCTGTGTATCTGGTGACAAAAGTGCTTGCTGAAATTCAAGTGGAGAATCATCAGTCCATTTGAAATTAACACGGGCAGCATGAAGATTATTCGACTGAGATTCTGTTATTTGATACTTAGCCAAAATTTCCTATGATATTTAACGGTACTAGTGACAGTCTGGAAATGTTGAAACAAACTCTGACACTCTGAAATAAAGTATCTAAGTGTTTCATTGGTAAATAAAGGTAATCAAGAGTGCTTCGGTCATGTGTATTAAAACAAGTAAATTGACCAAGTAAATCACCTATACATCTACCGTTCGCAATTCGCATTTGATTACTTGTGCATAAATCAATAATTTCGTTCCTCTACTATCAAGTGTCTCATCACTGACGTTCTCTTATCTTCGAATTCGTTCATGAGTTGTTGTATCGACACTTGTCCAGGCCACATATTGGAATTGTCAGAGACGTATACATCTTTATTGTCCAGATATCTTCTTTTACTAGATCATCTATGATTTCTGAGTTATGACGATGTAAGCGATATCTTGACGGGGGTAGTAAGCGACACTATAATTTTAGCTTCTTTCTTTACTACAAATTGATTCTACTGCCATTTGTAGCTTATCCATGCATTTATTTGGGTTGTTTTAAAGTCGTTAGTTAGTGAATGAATAATTACCACATCAGGGTTACACTGTGAAGTTGAGATTACTTCGTTAGCAGCATCTAAAGTATATGCTGTAGATTTCGTCATATCTACTGCCGTAGAGAGTTTGTTTTCATCAATGCTATCAGTGTTTGGTGTCCCAATAAGTAGGGCTGTAGGTTTGTTTGATTTGCCTTTCTTGTTGTAGGACCCATTAGCAAAATGCTGATCATTTTGTTGCTGTGTTGGTAGATACATGTTTGATAGCTAAGATTTTAGAGATAATATTTCGTTCAATTGTGAGTCAGTTTTCACATTTAGTAGATTGTTTTCTTCATTGCACTTATTTTCGATATTTCGCTTCATTTTATGTTCAGTTTCTGATTGAGATCATTGTTAATATGATCAATTTCCTCCATTTTGTGATCCAATCTCGATTTGGTAGTTTAAAATTTGGCTTTTTCGATGCGTAGTTGGGAATTAAGTTCAGCATAGTCCGTAGCAGCTACGTGTTTATCCATTGAATGGTTATGGACTTGGTTCTTAAGTTCTACAATGCGCTGTTCAAGTATATTGAATTGCTTTTCCAGCTGGTTGTGTTTCTTTTAATGATATTACAAGTTGAGGGATTATGTGAAATTGTGTCAGAATGATGTTTGTTATTAACATGCTCTTATATTGTATTTAACTTACCCAACTACTGGTGTTATTGCTGAGTTAATCACATCAGAGAAACTTCTTTCTGCTTTTACAATTAGCGCAGATTGAGATTTTGTGATACCTGCTAAAGCTTCAGCAGGCCGTCACATGTAAACGAGGAGTTTGACATTTTATGTGTAAATATTACGCCGAATTGTCACTGGTAATTATCTATTTTGTCAAATTAATGTGTATACTATGGTAAAACACTCATCCTTACCGTGGAAAGTCATAAAAGGGCAAAATTTATCGTTAATTTCGAATTTGAATATTTCAAAATCAGTCGAAGTCGTTTACATGCACATATGCACTTGTCGCCCTGATATTCCTACACCCCATTAGTCCGACACCCCACTGGTCCGACACCATATTGGTCCGACACCTATTAGTCCGACGTCCAATAGTCCGAAAAAGGTTCTTAATTACTGCCGTAATAGAAAATCTACTTCATAGAATCGTTGTTGACGTACTACTTGCACTACTCTTTCTTATAAGTATATCACAGAAACAGATAATACCATACTACACATAAGGTATTAAAGAAATACCATGACCATATGCATATAAAGCAATCGAGACCCTTGCAAGTTTTGGTTAACTAATATAAAGGTGTGTTCTATATGGGAACAAATTCTACTAAAAAGGAAATGTAAAGATCAGTCATCAGCAGTGCAGTCTCTCATCGTAAAGAATAATGTTCACATGATTTAGTCTCGAAACTGTCCAAACTGAAAAAAAGTGTCATTTTAACATAAGGAAGGACTATTATTTCCATTCATCTACACTGTACACGAACTTAAAGACTTTCACAACTTAGAACTGTAGAATTGTTAATGGATAATATACCCGAAAATGGCGAGTTTAAAAGTTTGTTTGTAACATCGATAGTACAATTGTTCAATCAATGATAACAATTTCTATATAAAAGAAGACTTTATTGAGGTTGAAACTTCGCTAAGAACAGATGACATATGCTGTCAGGCTGAAGTTTTATTGAATATTCATGAAACATTTGCCACTGGACATTAGACAAACAAATAAAACCAATTATGTACAAATAGCCATGTGCATTTACTGTTTACATAAGCTATAAAATTGTTCTTGCATATTCATAAAACAACAACTTAATTGAGAATGGAAGCAGGAATGTGTCAAAGTTAAACTTTATCGGACCTCATAGATTAAAATTGTTTACTTGACAAAGGTTCTGACATGATAGCTATGTTGGACGGTCATACGATTTTCAACAGCTCTGGTTTTCGTAAAAAAATCAGATGGATATTATTTGTTGAGGCGGATTTCGGAAATTCGACGTACCAAATGTTCTGATGAGAAAAAGAAAAATAATCAGATTCCCGAGTTATTCTAACGTGTTGCGACCAGGCATAGTTCGGTCAACTTCTCATTATTATATATATGACTGAAATAACCTTAAAAACAACTTAAGATGAAAATACCACTCAAAACAAACCCGAAATCTTTCACACGGATTTTTTACGTTCTTACGGTTTGTGAAACGGTTGGCTGCTCATAATGCAAAATACAACTCTATCAAAAGTTTTGAAAACTTACAAAAACACCGTTTGATTCTTTACTTACCAATGTCACTGAATTACAATAAAAAACACAGTACATCGCAATTAGAAGAAGAAAGAATTCAACTTATCGGGAAATTTGTAATGACGTATTTACCCCCCACGTAGAAACACAATGGTTATTACCTGATACCACTAATGCACTGCATTTAAAAAACCAAACAAACAACAATCATAACGAATATGATGCGAATCGAAAACACGGTTGATTTCTTAAACCTGTGGTAACGTGTTCAATTTTCTGTTTCTTATATTCATCGTTGTTAATAAGCGAAATTTTGCATTTTATTCCTATACAGGCAATAGTACCAGACTTTTTTTTAACAAGAGACTTGTAAATCAACGCCGACACATGAAGATTATAAAAACTGTTGTAGCCCTCTAGATCATGAGGCAAGTTCTCGAATTGCACTTTGTACACAGGGTGGGTTTTAAGGTAAGGAACAATCTTCGGCTGGCACATAAAGACTTAGTAAACATCTACTTCAGATAAACGATTTTCTCCTATAGGCCTAATTATGATACTACAATTATTTTACTTCCCATGTGGTACTTCAAGTTGTATTGCGGCATGATCTATCAAGCGTTACAAGCATTATTTATTTTATTTTTTTTTTTCATTTTTCATTTTAGCTGAAAATAATGTTAGGAAGCATGAGAGCAACACAGAGGTCGATTTGTTTAGCCAAAGACGCACGAGGGTGTCAAAAATCTTATACAAAAAGGAATACCTTAAAACACCAATAACAAAACTTACAACGTACATTGCAAACTAAATTTATGTTACAGAAGAAAACTACAAACATGAGAAAAATGGCAGTGAAATAAGTATTTACGCTGTCAGTGTAAACATCAATTTGAAAGCTTTTTGTCTTCAAGAATTGTCTTGATGAGTGACGAAGTTATTGTTTTTTAAGGTGACCTTAATAAAGAAAAAATGTATTTGTGTAATTGTCATTTATGGGGTTTTACTTCATGGCGATAGAAGATTAGACGGTACAATTTTTGTCTATACCAATCCAGCTATTCGGTTTGAATAGTAAAGGAATGGTTCGTTTTGACATGTGGTTGGCATAACAGTACTGATGACAAATTTGTTGAAAGAGTGAAGTTACGTGTAGTTCACATACGACAAGTACAAAAGTATACACCTCACGTCTAAAAACCGTTTTACTGACTCCACCTAGAATGAGATGAATTTGTAAATATCATTAAAATTTAAAGAGTATATATGGCGAGATGTATAAGCTTATCAAACAAATATAATGACGAGCGATGTCGCCTTAACAGCAAAGGATACATTTTGTTCCACAAAAAACCTCTAGAAGTTCATTGCGGTTTATTGAGTGATTGATTGCTGATGTTTAATGATAATTTTATTACTCTGTGCTATATCGTGGTGGCCAATTTTCATTGGTAGAGGAAACTGGAGTGCCCCTAGAAAACTTGCATTATGCCCCAACAATTTAAAATAAAACATTTTGGCCATATATCTTACGCTTTCTGAGGAAAAGCAATAACAACATCTTTTGGTGTCAGGGGAGATAACCGCTATAAAAGAAATGTTACGGCGTGGTGCCCTATCTGCAAGATAGCTTTTGGTCAACAGATACTTGATACCTAAAACCATTTCAACATGTCACGTACCTTTTGGAGGAAATGTCATTAAAGTTCGGATAATTTGAGAAAAGAACAAACTTGATTCACAATTAATTTTATTTTGTCAATCTCAAAGGAATAATAATAATAATAATAATAGTGATCAGAAGAAAAAATACAGTAAGGTCTTTCCTTATAGTGAAAGAAAAGACCTTAATTAAAACGTAGGTGCCTATATAACATACACGTTACAGGTAGTAAAAAAAAGATGTAGTGCAGTGTCAAAAAGACAACGCTAACCTAGGACAAAAATTAGTAAAAAAGCCAACATATGTATACATTAACCTTCAAATTTGTCTACTTTGCTAAACAGACATTTTGACAAAAAATTATAATCTAATGGTGTTGTCCAATCACTGTGCATGCCTCTGTTATTTTGGGAAAACACCCATATATATATATATATATATATTATTTCTGTATTGTTCGTTTTTTGCATTGCACACTATTTTGTTTTCGTGTACTGTTCGTTAAGTCGCTGTACGAAATATATTGATATACATGTAAATAACCTGATGTTTTCCGCCACTTTTAACATACTTTTTAATATTAGGTGGCCGGTTTTTTGATTGGTTGAGGAAACCAGAGTTCCCGGCCAGAACCATCGACATTAGCCAGGATAACAAGTCAATACTAATAAATGATAAACTGTTATCACAGAGATATGTCTCGCTTTTTTGTAATTTTGATTATGCAAATGTTGAAATTAAAATGGCAATACTTAACAAGTTAGGCTAATATTCAAAGTCAATGAACCATGACTGAGGTACATGGCTGAACCATCTCCATGAAATGAGATACGCCAATGCTAATACAACTGCATACCAAATATCATTGACTTATTATAAGTTGTTCCCTTTAAACAAACCTAAACCCAAACATTAACTTGTAAACTATGTAAAAGTTTCAAAGTCAATGAACCATGAAGAGGGGGTGGAGCTATATAATCTCCATGGAAACGATACTTACAAATGCCAATAAATTTGCATACCAAATATCATTGACTTTACATTAGCAGTTCATCTTAAACTGATCTTATTACAAACTAATACATGTAAACTAAGCAAACGTTTCAAAGTCAGTAGGACATGACTGAGGGGATGGGGCCAAATATTCTCCATTGAAATGAGATATGCCAATGCTTATACAACTACATACCAAATATCATTGACCTACCACTAATGGTTCCCATAAACTGACCTAATCACACACTGATACATGTAAAATAAGCAAAAGTTTCAAAGTCAATAGATCATGACTGAGGGACAGGGCCAAATAATCTCCATGGAAATGAGATGTGCCAATGCTAATACAACTGAATACCAATTAACATTGGCCTACCACTAATGGTTCCCTTGAACTGACCTAATCACAAACAAATACATGTTAACTAAGCAAAATTTTCAAAGTCAATAGACCATGACTAAGGGCTGAGCCAAATAATCTTCATGGAAATGAGATATGCCAATGCTTATACAACTGCATACCAAATATCATTTACCTACCACTAATGGTTCCCCATAAACTGACCTAATCACAAACTGATTCATGTAAAATAAGCAAAAGTTGCAAAGTCAATAGACCATGACTGAGGGGCAGGGCCAAATAATCTCCATGGAAATGAGATGTGCCAATGTTAATACAACTGTATACCAAATATGATTGACCTACCACTAATGGTTCCCCATAAACTGACCTAATCAGAAACTAATACATGTAAAATAAGCAAAAGTTTCAAAGTCAATAGACCATGACTGAGGGGGCAGGGCCAAATAATCTCCACGGAAATGAGATGAGCCAATGCTAATACAACTGTATACCAAATATGATTGACCTACAACTTGTGGTTCACCAAAAACTAAACCTAATCACAAACTAATACATTGTTGATGCCAACGCCGGAAACAGCATACCTATGTCTCGCTTTTTGACTCCGTCAAGCGAGACAAAAATCGGATTCCATCACATCTTTTCAAAATGTGGTTGGATCTCAAAGCTTCAACAATTACATATGTTTAGAATAGGATGGCATGATTTTGTTTATCAGGATGTTAAATACCTCGAGCTTGCTTCCCGTCACTGTGAGCATTTTTTTGTTATGGTAGAATTTGTATCGTTATTTTCGAGTTGTGTGTTTTTCGAGCTCGACAACATATTATTGTAAAGAAACTTGTTGAAATCTTTATATTGCCCTCCAGATGTATAATATTTTATCATTGGGATGCTATTTTCTTGACATTTACTCCAACTATCTAATTTCTCTAAATCGAGATAAAATAAATTCAATTAATTGAAATTTAAAATAAATTTTAATTCTTGGATTCATTTATTATGCAATCATTTATAAGAAATATTACAGCAATTGTACTAGTAAGAAGCAAATCATGAAAAGGATTTTGGTATTCTAATAAAACTTAATTTTGTTAAATTCATTTTGAATTTGTAAATATCAAGTATAATTAATTATTTTTTTGTGTTGACTGCACAAATATCTTAAATTTCAAATGTAATGTATACAATATGAAATTGTGTCAAATAAAGACATTTTTGCAGTAAAATCTATGGCGGAATTTTATTAAGATATCTGAAATGTATATTCACATTCAATTTGTTTTGTATCTCTATACCAATTAACATCAACTCTTATCTTTTTTGTGGGTTTTGATCAGTTTTTTTTATTGTTCAATAGAGCAACAATGTCACTAAACCCTTTTTCCTTTGCAATGGCTACAGGAGACAGTCCAGAGGTACCACATATCTTAACATTTGCACCATTTGGGAGCAATATCTTAACTATTTCAATATTACCGTTGAAGCATGATTTATAAAGAGGAGTTTCGCCTTGAACGTCTGCAACATTTACATTTGCCTTTTCCTCGATCAACGTGTTAAAACAACATCTTTATGACTGTTCATACTAGCGATATGAAGAGCTGTTATCCCGTCTTGATCAGTACGATTTACGTCAGTCTTATGTCTCAGTATTATCTTTACTATATCATTGTATCCCTTTGCACAACTGAAGAAAAGCCCTGTCCATCCCTGCTCATTTTGCTTTTCATATTTGACCTCATTTTCCAATAGAATATCTACAACATTACGATGCCCGTTTCTGCAAGCTTCATGAAAGGGTCTCATCTTATCTTTTTTTGTTTTCAAATCAATCGAAGCTCTGTTGTTAATTAGCAATCGTACGATATGTTCATTTCCCTTTCTACATGCTAAATGAAGAGGCGTCCCCACTTTTTTGTCTTGAACATCTACTTTTGAACCTTTTTTCAATAAAATATTCACAATGTCTATACTCTCTTTCTCACAGGCTGCATGCAAAGGTGTAGAACCGTTTAATGTGCTTTTATTTATATTTGCCTTATTTTGAATTAGAAGTTCCACAATATCTTTATAATCCCCTGTGCATGCATGATAAACAGGCGTCTTTCCTAAATTGTCCAATGCATTAACTTTGGCTTGAGCTTTTAGTAACAACGAAGCTGTATCATACTGTCCATTTGAGCATGTCAAATGTAACGGTGTTAATCCACCTTTATCTTGTATGTCAGCAGTAGCGCGATGGTCCAGCAGTATTTTTACAAGTTTGTTAGAACCTTTTAGACAGGCTATGTGAAGAACACTTTTGTGTTCCTTCTTTATATACTTTTCGTTTATCTTGACAAAGTCTTCCTCCAAATGGATCAAATAATTGACGACAGGAATTGCATTATTTTCACACGCATAGAAAAAAGGCGATAATTCTTCCTTGTTTAACATGTGAACATTCCGACCGTTTACAACTAGCAATTTAACTATATCAAGGTGACCATTCATGGATGCTAAATGCAAAGGTGTGTTTCCCTTTGCATCGGTCTGATTTATCATTCCTTTGTTTAATTTCATAAAATAAGAAACATAATCTCTATAACCCAACAATGAAAGAATATGAAGAACAGTTGGACCTTTTGAATCACTTTTAAAATAAATTCCCAGTCTAATTTTGTTCAGGTGTGCTAAAAATTTCTGTCTGAATATTGGAAAGGCATTTTGATTATTTTCAAAAACATCTGCAAACTGTTCATTGCTGAGGTCTCTTGCAAGACGTGAAAAAAAATGCATCTTCATATTCTGATCCAACTTTAATTAAGGAACAGTCTGCTCTTTCTTTATGCATGTTATGCATGCCAATTCTACCTTTCTTTTAATCCCATTGCTTTTACTGTACTCAAGCACTGACTTTAGAAATGTTTTTTGCAATGCAAAAAAGAACTATATCTTGCATAGTTTCATGGATAAATTCGAAACAGCCTTTATCAACCTTAACGTACGAGTCTGTCAAAGTCTCGAGTTGACTGACAATAAGTTCTTTCGATGGACGTACTTGAGATGCAGATTCCCAAAACAAGTCTTTTATCAACTTGTCATCATGATCATTTTCAACCAAAAATGATTTTTTTATAATTTTTTGTTTGATAGCAAGCACTGCAAAAGAAATATAACGTACTGGTGATTTCATTTTGTAATGATCTATTTCCTCATTGATAAATTGAACGGGTATCTTAAAAAAGTTTTCTACTGAACCAACGTCTTTTGATGAAAAGATTGAACATAACGACGGCAGAAAAGGATACATCATTATTATTTCATCATTTATGGCATTTATGTAACTTTTTTCGAGATATGCCTCACAGATGGTCCGTCTTTCCAACAGAGTTAATCTCAACTCATCTGTATGTAAATCACATACGGAAGCTGACAATCTAAAGCGTTCGCATATTTCAGGATTCCAAATAGACTTTCTGCAAGTTAGTATCACTTTAGTTTGATCATTGGTACTTAGAATCTTATAAATGAATGGACCTTCTTCCCATGCAACTGCTTCAGCCTCATCAAAGGCATTTTTCCCGATGAAATCATCAATTATGAATACTTGGTTTGTACCTGGTAAAAAATATTGTGTAATGTCTGATGGCTGCCTTGTAGACACAATTGTATAACCATATTCGTTCTTTAATCTTAATGCTATGTTTTTGGCACACGCTGATTTACCCGTCCCTGTTGATCCTATAATAGCAACTAGTTTGTCCATCTGGATTCGCTGATATATGGATTGCGAGGCTTTTGTTTCAACAAATTTAGCAAGTTCATTGGACCAATTCATTAGTGTTTCCTCTTGCAGTTCTGTGAAGTAAAAGTAATAATTACGTGTTTAGAAAAATAATAATGATAATATGAACACATGTGTTTTGTGGAATACAACCTACCCAAAAAGCAATATTGGAATAACACAGATTTTCCACTAGTAGAAATGTCTTGCATTTGTATATAGAAGTACATACCATAAAATGCGAAACTTTTTGGATTTTTTTATTTGCAGCGTATGTAATCTGATGAAGGTATTGATTCTCTTACCTTTATTTGGCAAAACCTTTCGACCTTTAAACTTTTTTTATTCGAGCATCACAAATGAGTCTTTTGAAGACGAAATGCGCGTGTGGCGTACATTTTAAGCCTGATATTTTTGGTGAATCTTTTTTTCATAATATGGCTTTGCCATAGCGATGCATAAGGATATGATCTTGAGGTAATGACAAGAATTTGTTATTTTTACATGTAGTTCCCTTGACCTAACTCTTTGTGTATTATTGGATTGAGGGTTGAATTATTTTACCGACCTTTCAGATAGAATGGTGAAATTTCTTTTCACGGTACTCGAATATTTGTTGTTAAATCTTACTTAGGTCAATATATCTAAACAAACAAATTTCAAAACAAATTTAGCATCTACTGAATGATTCTTACCAAATTAAAAATGGTTCAGTTGATAAGGATACAGATCTGTTTTACATACAGGTGCGAATAAATATTTGATTATTTAATTTTCACATTGACTGCATCTAGATGCCTTGCACTTTGTAGCCTTTGTATCTACATTTTTGTAAAAGGAAACACCCATACCTACTGATCAGAAATACCATCATTCCAACCATTAACCCATATAAATGATTTAATCTGTCATAGTCTATACTATTTTACATTCAATCACATGCTCAAATTAAATATATCAAACTGTTTGCATTTCTAGACTTTTAGATTAAGGACTGATATATGTGAACACTATGAAAATTCACCTAGGTAACAGCAAACACACATTAACATTCAAATAGACAAACATCATATTGATTCTTTAATCTTAGATGTATTTCATTTTTCCATGATTTATGCAATGCAATACATCGCTTCACAACTAGAGGATTAAAACTCGACATACTGCACACACAAACTTCAACGTGAACGTAAATATTATCTATGTTGTTAATAACAAAGAATTACAATTTTTCTTTGTAATATTTACTTAAAATTGTGAACAATCTAGTGCAAACATATTTTACCTAGTAATAACTCCTGTTTTTCAATATCAATTCCTTCAATTTGTTTTTTTCCGAACTCGAATGTTCATTGGCTATCCGAGTAACTATGTTTTCTTTAACCTCTACAAAATAAAATGTACACATTACTGTTAATTATATGTTTTTTTTAACTTATTACTCTGCCTATTGCTATTAATTCTGACGCTAAGTTCCAACGAAAAAACATTTTTTGACATTTCTTTTAACTCGTGTCTTTGTTACTTTTTGTGTACAATTTAAGGTAGAAGTCTATGTATAACTAAAAGCTATCTGACATCAAGAAGTCTATTGTTTTCTTACTTACAGTCCCTAAAATACGAATAATCAAGCTCTTACCATGTTTCACTAACTAGAGGCTCTCAAGAGCCTGTGTCACTCACCTGTATTTACTGATGCTTTGGAAATCATGTAAAATAAGGTTAAAATCATAATTAATAGTATTAGATATTAGATATTATAATGATATCTAAGATAATAACAAAAACTGCAAAATTTCTGTAAAATTACTAACTCAGGGCAGCAACCCAACAACTGGTAGTCGGATTTGTCTGAAAATTTCAGGAAGATAAATCTAAATCTGATGATCATTTTGCTACCTGTCAGATTTGCTCTAAATGCTTTAGTTTCAGAGATATAAACCAATCAAAGAGCTGAAAGCTCTGAGGAAAAATGACGCCACTGTCTCTAATATTGTGATATTTTTATGCAAGTCTTGATTTTCACATACCGTAATTAGTTTAACATTCCAACATGTCTCGTAAGCATATAATTGATATTCGTATATGTGTGTGTTATGTGAAGATGACAACTGGCTGTTTTTAGTACAAATGTAAAGGTCAAGACTACCTGAATGATCTACAGTATCCAATGACTACTGGCTGTTTTTTTCTATAAATAAAAAGGTCAAGACTACCAGAATGATCTACAATATCCAATGACTACTGGCTGTTCTTTTGTACTAATAAATAGGTCAAGTCTATTTGAATGATCTACAATATCCAATGACTACTGGCTGTTCTTTTGTACATAAAAATAAAGACCTGAATGATCTAAAGTATTCTAAGTAATGTGATCTTTGTCTTGCAATTACATTTTCTAAATCAAGAATATAGACTACTTGTATCCTTTTCAAACCAATGATTATGAAGAGCCTGTTGTTATCAAGCTCTTATACCCCACATACTCATTAAACAAGTTACTAGTGACCTAGTTATTTCTGTTACTTGAAGCAAATTATATTTCTGTAGATTTAGACAATAGTATAATATTGTTTGACTAGTTTTATTTCACCTTGAAGATTAGACAAATAGGGATACTCCTTTGATTTTTATTTCATGTCAGTCAGGTCGCTTTATATGAAACTTGAAACCACTTCTCTGCCATATTGTTATTTCATAACAACTCTGCCCTTGACCATGTTGACCCATGTAATTGATATTCATTCTTTAACCATATATCATAGTCCGTTAGTTTTGATTTTGCACTCCACACCACCTTTCAGGTCAAATGTCTGTCTCCATTTAAGTTAATGACATTGAACAATCATGGTATTAAACACAATTTCAATAGTGATAATGCTGTTCTAGTAGGTCACCATATATTCAACTTGGGTAGCATTCCAGTTATTGAAATTTGTGTCAGATTAGAACAATGATCTAGACCTTTAGGAATGGATCTTACAATTTAATATGGAGCCATAGTATGGGACCCCTACACGGTAACAAAAAAAAAAAGCTTGAAAGGATACAACGTCAAGCGGCAAAATCTATCACCAGAAATTACAAGTCAAGAGAGGATGGACGGGATATGTCTCTAAAATGCTTGCCTAACTGGAACTACAACAAGATCTCCAGACAAGACGAACAAGGAGTTGAAGCCAGAAGTTAATATTTATGTAAAAAGTAGTTGAGGGGCTGATTCCCGCTATTGAACCATACTGTCATTCTATAATATTATTGCGCAAGTATTTCTGTATTGTCCTTGTTATTGGTCCATGTCTTGGTGTATTGGTCTGAGGCGAAGCCGAAGGCCAATACTGCTGGCCGAGGACCAACAATAAGGCCAATACATAAATACATGTAATAGTATCGTTATTAATTAACTGCAGTGTTACAATATTTTTTTATTTCATTTCACAAGAGATAAACATTTTACCTTGAAGTGGAACTATCCAAATCTCAGTTTCTTTTTATAAGATGCAATATCTAATGATTTGGTGCCGTTTCCATGTATCTTCAGCCTTTTCTCATCTGATGAATTTTTCTACCCTTTCCAGTCACTATAAAGTGTTACAACTTTAATTTAGACACAACACATAAATAGTAATTGGAAAGGTACTGCCATTGCATGTGTAATGCAAATATATTTTTAAAAAAATAATGTAAGAGTTGAAATTGATACAACTATCCATAAGCCAATTGACCAAAGAATGAAGATTTGCGCAATCACAGAATGCATATGCCTGGTTCGGGTTTAAAATAAAAGACCGTTTACAAAACATGAGAAGCGAAAGTAAACAGTAAAATCGATTTGTACCATCGTTATGATGAAATTATGAGGTCGTCAAGAAATGAACTTTGTGATCTGGTGATAATTTACTCGTTCCCCAAACCTGAAATAATTCCATCGTCTACTTTCAAAATGCTTTTCAAATGAATGGGACCGTCTTTAACCTAAAATATATGCCATACTGAACGTTTCAGCTTGTTTATGGTGAGTAAATAAAAACTGCGTCGTACAAACAACTGTTTACTTTCAGTTTGAGTTTATCGTGACTTACGATCTAAAAACTAGAGACGTTCCGAAATCCTGTTTTGGCCGGATCAGAACTCGGAAGTAGGAGAGATCGATTACGGGGAGGGACTGAATTATTCGGGTTAGCAGGTAAAATAGTAAATATGAAACCGAGTGCGGTAGGCGGAGGCATAATCAACTTCCGTTAGTTCTGGTCAATGGTATCGGAAACATGCCGCTGATAGCGTCATTTTCCAAAAACTGCATTTTACCCCTATGTTCTATTTTTAACCAAGTCGGCCATGATGGTTGGAAGGCGGGGTCATCAGACAAATTTTTAAACTAGATACCCTAAAATGATTATGGCCAAGTATGGGTAAATTTGTCTCAGTAGTTTCAGAGAAGCAGATTTTGTAGAAGATTACAAAATTTACGAAAAATTGTTAAAATTGACTATAAAGGGCAATAACTCCTAAAGGGTTGCCTGACAATTTTGGTCATCACGACTTATTTGTAGATCTTACTTTGCTGAACATTATTGATGTTTACAGTTTATCTCTATCTATAATAATATTCAAGATAATAACCAAAACTGCAAAATTTCCTTAAAATTACCAATTCAGGGGCAGCAACCCAACAACAGGTTGTCAGATTTGTCTGAAAATTTCAGGGCAGATAGATCTTGACCTGATAATCAGTTTTACCCATGTCAGATTTACTCTAAATGCTTTGGTTTCAGAGATATAAGCCAAAATCTACATTTTACCCCTATGTTCTATTTTTAGCCATGGTGGCCATCTTGGTTGGTTGGCGGGGTCATCGGACACATTTTTAAACTAGATACCCTAATGATGATTGTGGCCAAGTTTGGTTAAATTTGGCCCAGTGGTTTCAGAGGAGAAGATTTTTGTAAAAAGCTAACGACGACGACGACGGACGACGGACGCCAAGTGATGAGAAAAGCTCACTTGGCCCTTCGGGCCAGGTGAGCTAAAAATCAGCTGATAAAAATTATATTGTCATTAATACATCCAGCTATGAACATCGATTTACATAACACATACCTACTATAATATTTAGATTATAATAGTGATCCTTGCGTCTAACCTGACGCATTTATTTGTTTCTTATTAATAAGTTAATAGTAATTTGCAGTATATTTTACAAAGGTAGCTCCTCTTGTCTGCATGCAGTTATGAATCCATGCCGTTTGTTGGTTTTGTTTCCTGTTAATTGTAAATGTAGAAATGCGATCTGAATGTTACAAATTTAGAAATTGTTATGCTGCTGCTGATAAACTGTTAATTCCAACAGGTATCATTAGGTAAGTAGTGGATGCTTCGGTACCGACATGATTTATAACTTGTTTTACAATAAAATTCCTGTTGATAAATAGATAAATTATTAATGATAATAAATGAGGAATGTGTCCATGAGACACAGATGATGCTTGCATATAACGTTATAAAGGTACATAACTTAAGAACCGTAGAAGTGAAGATACCCAAAGTTGAACTTGATCTGAGTTTTGTGGTAATTAGCATTGTGATTAAGTATCATAACATTTGATTGAGGGAAACTTAAGTTAGAGAACGGGAACTAAAATTCAGCAATTTTTCCATTTGTTAACGGGCATAACTCTAAAACGGTATAAGTGACGCCACCAAAATTCAAATTTGATCTGTGTTTTGTAAAATCAGCATTGTGTATAAGTTTCATACCATTTACTTGAGGCAAACTGAAGTTAGAGAAATGAAACTAAAATGCAGCAATTTTTCTATTTGTAAAGGGTATAACTCTAGAACGGTAAAAGTGACACCACCAATATTCAAACCTGATCTGTGTTTTTAGTAATTAGCATTGTGTATAAGATTAATAACATTTTGTTGAGGACGTACGAACATACAGACGTATGGACTTACTGACGGAAATATGGACAGACAAGGGTATAACTACATGCCCTTCACCCCACTGCAGCGTAAGGCATAAAACTGAAGGTTGACTTCCTCAGGCAAAGTTGACCTAAGATGGATTTTTATTCTTGTAGATCTCTACTGATCATATGTCACGTGTTTAGGTGGTAAAACATCCTAATAGCTTTCAACTGTTTTTGGATATAAGCCTTTTGATTAGGGTTAATCTTAAAAGTACTTCGGAAGTAACGAGTTTGTAAGATATTCTTTTCATTATGTTTTTTTTCCATAGATATAAAAATCAAATGTATGACACCAGAAAAAAATAGTACTATGTTAAGAAAACAAAGATTATAACCAGTTACAGCTGGTTATAACTTGATTTTCAACTTTTGGGCTATGAATATTAGTTCTTGATGGATGTCAATCCAGAATATCATGTCAGATGCATGAAATCATTAAATTTTACAACTTTCTAATTTCACTCGTAAGAATTTCAGTGTAATATTTTTTCTTTGTAATATTTATTTAAAATTGTAAACTATATAGTGCATACATATTTTACCTAGTGACAACTCCTGTATTTCAAAATCAATTCCTTCAATTTGTTTTTCCGAACTAGATTTTTCAATGGCTATCCGAGTGACTATGTTTTCGTCAACCTCTACAAAATAAAATGTACATATTACTGTTTATTATACGTTTCTTTTAACTTATTGTTCTGCCTATCGCTAATAATTCTAGTGCTAAGTTCCAACTAAAAACATTTTGGACATTTCTTTTACTCGCGTCTTTGTTACTTTTGTGTGTACAATTTAAGGTAGAAGTCTATGTATAACTAAAAGCTATCTGACATCAAGAATTCTATTGTTTTCTTACTTACAGTCCCCTAAAATACGAATAATCAAGCTCTTATCATGCTTCACTAAAAATCAGCTCATAAAAATTATATTGTCATTAATACATCCAGCTATGAACATCGATTTACATAGCACATACCTACTATAATATTTAGATTATAATAATGATCCTTGCGTCTAACCTGACGCATTTATTTGTTTCTTATACTTAATAGTACTTTTAAGTATAATTTACAAAGGCAGCGCCTCTTGTCTGCATGCAGTTATGAATCCATGCCGTTTGTTGGTTTTGTTTCCTGTTAATTGTAAATGCAGAAATACGATCTGAATGTAACAAACTTAGAAATTGTTATGCCACTGCTGATAAACTGTTAGTTCCAAAGGTATCATCAGCTTAGTAGTGGATGCTTCAGTACCGACATGATTTATAAATTGTTTTTGCAATAAAATTCCCCATTGATATAAAGATAAATTTAAAAATAAATGGGGAATGTGTCCATGTGACACATATGATGCCCCCGCTTGCATATCATTTAAGTTATAAACGGACGTAACTGAAGAATAGTAAAAGTGAGGCTACGCAGTACTTGATCTGAGTTTTGTGCTAATAAGCATTGAGTATAAGTTTCATAACATTTGGTTGAGGCACACTAAAGTTAGAGAACAGAAACGAAAAATTCAACAATTTTTCCATTTATAAAGGGGCATAACTCTAGAACGGTTAAAGTAACTCCACCAATATTCAAACTTGATCTGTATTTTGTGGTAATAAGCATTGTGTATAAGTTTCATAACATTTGGTTAAGGCAAACTAAAGTTAGAGAACGGAAACAAAAAATTCAGCAATTTTTCCATTTATTAAGGGGCATAACTCTAGAACGGTTAAAGTAACTTCACCAAAATTCAAACTTGATCTGTGTTTTGTGATAATAAGCATTGTGTATAAGTTTGATAACATTTGGTTGAGGCAAACTAAAGTTAGAGAACATAATCAACTTTGGGACGTACAGACGGACAAGGGTAAAACTTAATTCCCCCTCTGCTACAGCAGGGGCATAAAAAATGAAAGAACCTTAGTGAGCGCGCTCACATACCCCACGTCCCCACATTGTCATTGGAGAAATAAAATAAGTGTAAGAAAAAAAAATTGTATCAGAAAAAAAAATTGAATCATAATTTCCTGTCAATATGCACATCTACATAGTATGTCCGTATTATCTACACAGTTTCATGAAATTCTGTTGTGTGGTTTCAGAGGAGTTGCGATGACAAACTGTTGAAGAAGTACATTGAAGCAAATAAGTTCAAAGGGGCGTAACTCCTGGAAAAAGAAATTGAATCGTAATTTCCTGTCGATATGCACATCTACGTAGTATGTCCTTATTATCTGAAAAGGTTTCATGAAATTCTGTTGTGTGGTTTGAGAGGAGTTGCGATGACAAAAGGTTGCAGTAGTTATTGGGCAAATACATGAAATAAGTTCAAAGGGCGTAACTCCTGGAAAAACTGAATCATAATTTCCTGTCGATATGCACATCTACGTAGTATGTCCTTATTATCTGAAAAGGTTTCATGAAATTCTGTTGTGTGGTTTGAGAGGAGTTCCGATGACAAAAGGTTGCAGTAGTTTATTGGGCAAATAAGTTCAAAGGGCGTAACTCCTGGAAAAAATTGAATCGTAATTTCCTGTCGATATGCACATCTACGTAGTATGTCCTTATTATCTGAAAAGGTTTCATGAAATTCTGTTGTGTGGTTTGAGAGGAGTTGCGATGACAAAAGGTTGCAGTAGTATATTGGGCAAATAAGTTCAAAGGGGCGTAACTCCTGGAAAAAAATTGAATCGTAATTTCCTGTCGATATGCACATCTACGTAGTATGTCCTTATTATCTGAAAAGGTTTCATGAAATTCTGTTGTGTGGTTTGAGAGGAGTTGCGATGACAAAAGGTTGCAGTAGTATATTGGGCAAATAAGTTCAAAGGGGCGTAACTCCTGGAAAAAAAATTGAATCGTAATTTCCTGTTGATATGCACATCTACGTAGTATGTCCTTATTATCTGAAAAGGTTTCATGAAATTCTGTTGTGTGGTTTCAGAGGAGTTGCGATGACAAACTGTTGCAGTAGTACATTAAAGTAAATAAGTTCAAAGGGGCGTAACTCCTAGAAAAAGAATTGAATCGTAATTTCCTGTCGATATGCACAACTACATAGTATGTCCTTATTATCTAAAAAGGTTTCGTAAAATTCTGTTGTGTGGTTTGAGAGGAGTTGCGATGACAAGAAACAGGACTGACGGACGGACGGACGGGTCAAAAACATTATACCCTCCGCAACTCGTTGCGTGGGGTATAATAAAATTCGAACTCCCTCAGGCAAAGTTGACCTTAGATGGATTTGTTATTCTTGTAGGTCTCTATTGATCTTATGTCACGTGTTTAGGTGATAAAACATCCATAGCTTTCAAATGCTTTTGGATATAAGCATTATTGATTAAGGTTAATCTTAAAAGCACTCCGGAAGTAACAAGTTTGTAAGATATCATTTTCATTATTTTTTTTAAATATATATAAATATAAATATTGGACACCAGAAAATATACTTGTATTTGCAAAATTACCATGTAAAGAAAATTACAACCAGTTACCGTCCGTGTAACACTTATCAATTCAAAATTTCAAAAGTTTTGAAATTTTAGATTTTTTGAATTTTGATCGAAGTTTTAAAATATCAAAATTCCAAATTTTTTTTAAAGTTTTGAAATTTTGAAATTTTCACCAAAAAATTGAAATTTTAAAATTCTAAATATCGTTTTTAAATTTGATAGTTTAGATATTTGATCAAACTTTAAAAGTACTAAACTTACAACTTGCAGTTGTGATTATTTCGCTTCTTGAAAGTTTGATTTTTAAAATTTTTGATTAACATACCAAAAATAGAAAAGGGGCGAAAAGAGGGGTACCTGTAAACGTGGCTCTGATTATGATCATTCTTAGTTAGGAATAAAAAGCACGAAGTATATCAAATCAGTTTTAATTACAAACTAAATAATTAAAAGAAGAATTCGGATTTTTATAAATCATATTAGACATCACAGTATCCTGAAATTTTTAATGTTGTGTATCTATTGAAAAAAAAATTTAAACCTATTTAAACCAGCATCAAAAAAGTTGATTTACATTTTAAAAAATCTCTAATATTTGGTGTCCCCAGCGCCCAACATTTGGGAGTAACAGTGAAAACTGACCAACTTGCAGTAAGCCAAATAGTATTATTCGACTTTTGAGAGTTCCTGATGAAGGTAGATCCAAAAAAAGCGCTTCGGTCGCATGCAATTTTTAACGTTTTGTTTTCATTTTTATTCGATTGCATGACGATAATATATTGCCTTTTATGATTGATTTCAGTTCCAATAGATATAAGAAGATGTGGTATGAGTGCCAATGAGACAACTCTCCATCCAAGTCACAATTTATAAAAGTAAACCATTATAGGTCAAAGTATGGTCTTCAACATGGAGCCTTGGCTCACACCGAACAGCAAGCTATAAAGGGCTCATAAAATTACTAGTGTTAAACCATTCAAACGGGAAAAACAACTGTCTAATCTATATAAAAAACGAGAAACGAGAAAACTTATCTGAAACAATAGTGTAACATGACAACATAGAAATACACAAGTATTGATACAGAAGGAATACTGAATTTATGGTGTCGCAATGAACGTTGTGATAGGCGTGCTTCAGCTAGCCCCTAGACAAAAATGTGTACTAGTTCAGTGATAATGGACGTCATACTAAACTCCGAAATATAATAATGAACTTAAATTAAAATCATACAAGACTAAAAAGACCAGAGGCCCATGAATTGGGACAGGCGCACAAATGGGCGGGGTTAAACATGTTTTGTGAGATCTCAACCCTCCCCTATAACTCTAGCCAATGTAGAAAAAACAAACACACAGCAATACGCACAGTAAAACGCATTTTACAAGAAGTCTGATTCCTACGTCAGAATAGGAAACAAAAGAAACTAATCAAAATGACAATGATATATAAATTAACAAAGGACTACTCGCAGTTACTGACATGCCATCTCCAGAACTCAATTAAACTAATTGAAAGATTATGTCTTCATCATATGAATATCAAGCACAAAATTAATCCCTTCCTGATGTATTTATTGCTAATTTGTTATTGTCCTAAACATGCATGAAATATATGCCACTGGCAACCAACAATCAATCATTTAAAATAGTTCTTTTACATACAAATTACAAAGAAACTTAGGTTTCAACTGCCTCGGGCAAAGAAGCCCTTAGATGGATTTTGATATGGCCAAACACCTTTTCAATTGTTTCGGTTCTTAATATATTAACTTGACTTTCAAATATTCAGTTTTCAGCGTTCTGTGGGTGAATGCTTTAGTTAAAATTCAGCGTTTTACATTGTCCTGGTTTTTCGAGAGCAACATTGGTGTATGGCCAAAAATAAAAAATCCATCATGCAGACAGCGTGGCACTCTCTTTACACGTCCCATTCTGACTGGACAGATACTGTCTTCTTTTACTTAGCTGAAAGTTGATTGTCGTACGATAACTTAAAAATGCATAAATAACAATTACGGAACTATCCCTTAATACAAAAAAAATCCTGTTTCCTTTTATTTGCTATCTAAAAAAAGTGGCGGATTGAGGACCCCGATTCGAGCTACGTATATGATAAATGCATATACTTTTTACAAGCATCAGTTCAAACGTTGTCTACAAAATAACCATTTAACTTCAAAAGTGGGGGTATGGTTGTTTTGTCGAGGTGAGAATTTTTTTTTTTTGGCGCTAAGCGCGAACAATTTTATTAAGTTTTTCAACGTCATTAATCAAATTATTTGGTTCATAAGTTAACACTATATGGCATGGGGAAAATCTGGATACAGAATATTTTTTTTTTGTCCTCTGCTTGTACAGAATATTTTTCCCCATCAAATTGGGGATCAGAATATTTTTTTAGGAAAAAGACATACCCCCCTTTGAAGTTAAATGATCATTCCCTGACTAGGCCCCCACCTTTTCAAATTCATTGATCCGCACCTGAAAAATGTACCATTATTGTGGGAGGTCATATATAGTGTCACCTTAGTGACAATATTTATATTAATTTCGGATTCCCAAATAGATTACCATTTATCGCTGATATAAACTTTTAAAAATAAATTTCAATTTTCAAAATGCCGACACCTACAAATGGATAGATGAGCGCTTAATGTACAGCGGCAACTATTACATAAGTATGCATGCTGAAAATAATGTTAATGGTATACGTTTATATGATATGAATGTGTTTAGCTTTTACAAAACCAGAACGATGAGTTTGATGTTAACGTTTACTTTATTTGGCCTTTTAATTTTATTTGACTGTATTGGCCTTTTAAGCTTAATTTGATTCGAGCGTTACTGATACGTCTTTTGTAGACGAAACGCGCGTCTGGTGCAAATACAAAATTAACATCCTGGTATCTATCTATGGTGAGTTTATGTAGATACTTTATAACAGTATCCTGGCTCCAAGCTACTAATATTTGGTCTTACTCTTAAATTCAGCGTAAAAAGATATCAACAACCACCCACATTCAAGGCTAGCACAACGTTCATTTAATTCATTTTTCCTACTGTATTAATACATAGAACTAAAATCAATGATACAAGGCAATATATGATCGTCATGCAATCGATAAAAAATGAAAACAAGACGTCAAAAATTGCATCCGTCCGAAGCGCTTTCCTGGATTTACCTTTATTAGGAACGCTCAAAGCCGAATATTTGAAGGCCAACAATTTATAGAGAACTGAAATAGTTGATTAAAAGGTTAAAGATGATCGTTCAAAATGTACAAGCAATGATTTCATCTGCCGACATGATTGCAGAAAGTAAGAAGTCGTAGAGCAAAACAGAAAAATTTAAAATCAAATTTGAGATAACACAACGTGTATTGAGCCGTTTTATTGCTTAAAGTTCAGTAGAAAATATATAGACATACTCAAGCTAACCATACTATTTGACCTACTGCGAGTTGGTCAGTTTTCACTGTTACTCCTAAATGATGGGCGCTTGGTAAACCACATAGTTCTGAATTATTTATCTGAAACGCTATATAGCTAATGTTAGAGATTTTCAAAGCGTAAATCAACTTGTTTGATGCCAGTTTAAATAGGTTTACATTTTTTTTTTCAATAGATGCAAAACCTAAAAATTTTCAGGATACTGTTCTCATGTGATGTCCAATTTGTTTCTAAAAAAGACTTCTTCTTTAGATTATTTGTTTTGCACTTAAAAATGATTTGCTATATTGTGTGCTTTCTTTTTTAAGGAATCATCATAATCAGAGCCGTGCATCTTGTTTTAAAATGAATTCTCTTTTTTGAGAAATATTTATTTTTAACCGCTTTTAACTGTCTGCCTCTGGTTTTATTTTATACATTAACTTTTAAGTAACAGTAACTTTTCACTTCATTTTGTTTCGCTTCGTTCCGCTTTTATTTCGTTTCGCAGTTTACAGGTATACTTCGTGCTTTTTATTCCTAACTAAGACAGTGTTCTCAGTAAGTTTTTATGAAACAGGTTAAATTTCTAAAGTAGGCGGCTAGTAAATGCGGACAGCGCAGCCGTTTGCGGCGACAAGCTTGCTCGTTGTGCCTACAGCAGGGGGTCCGCTGAAGGGCCCCAGATTTTTTTTTTTTTTTAAATGGTGCAAAATCCTGCATTTTGGAGGTCTCCTGGACCCTTATTCAGACCACTGAAAACATCATTTTTTAATGAAGATAATGTAAATGTTTAATTAAAATTAGTAGCATGGTGGTTGAATTTTCTGTAAATTTGATCAGATTGATATTCGCATTTGATCCAGACTTAGAACTGCTGTTATGTTGGCAACTTGCATGACCAATATACATTTCTGTGCATTTTTCCAGCAGGTTGACTGCTAGTGAATATGGTTGAACTGAAAGATTCCAAAGATTAGTTTGAAATATCCCTTGAATTATTTAGTTTTAAATGAAACATGTGAAAATTGTAATTTTGACATTTAATTATTATAAAAAGAGTTGGTTTTGTTTTTACAACCGGTCCCCCTTTTTACAAAATTAAAAACCATATTCACTAGCAGTCAACAGTAGCTGCAAAGTTAGGAAATCCCCTTCCGTATAAAACTGTAACCGAGTTGCTTTTTATAAAATCGTATGCTCCCCCAAGAACATTTTGACATTTTAGACTCAAAACTTTGCATTCTGAGCATACCAGTAACCTGAAGGTGATTTAGATGCTTGGGAAAATGTAAATGTTGTCTTATTTACGTTGTTGACTTCAATCAAATTTAATAAAAAAAATCATTTACAAAATGGGAATCTTCATGCCCTGTGTACAGTTTTTTTACATATCTTTTTAAGACAACTAAAGAATTCTGTCCTTGAATAATGTAGATGATAGATGAAATATTTAATTCTATTTCTATAATAATCGAATTTATTAAATATCTTCAGGGGCGTAGCTGGCCTAAAATAAAGTGCAAGCATAAGTCTTGTATCGCCGAGGACCATTTTATGCAGAAAATGATCATTTTTCGGTCATTTTCAAGGTATGCCATGCTTATGAAATTCACATTACTCCTTATTAACATGGTTATTTTCAAATATAAAATAAATTTTATAAAACGAGAAGATCAGTCGACAAGTCAACCGAAGCGTTTATCAATAGAAGGGCAATCAATGGACACATGACCAACCCAGGAACAGATAAGACACAAAAGAACAAACAAAAACATTCAATATTGAAAACTAAATACAGATAAAAAACACGAACCCCGAAAAAATGTGGCGACCTCCAGTGCTCCGGAAGGGTAAGCAGGTCCTTCTTGCAAGACACCCGACCGTACCGTTTCTTACCAAGGTCATTTTCGAATCAAAGGAGAGGTTTCTACCACAACGGTAGAAGGTCATTTGGGACACAGATACCCAAGGTGAATTAATAGTCTTTTGGACGAACGGACAATGGGAATACGAAATCAAACGGCGACTTTTTAGTCTTGACTTATAAGTGAGGGATATAAATCTAAGATGTTTTCAAGGTTATTGTATTGAGCCTGTATTATTAAATGTTAATACTGCATGTAAGACTTAAAGTATAGTTTATATCCAAAGTCTATATATCTATTTTTTGCCAAGGCAAATGATCGCAGAACTCTCTCGGTGTCGATATCCATTTCTCTGTGAACAATGTATGAGCGCCAACGAAGATAGCCTGTCCTGTACCATGGTTGAACGGAGATAAATTTTCAGTCGTCGTAATGCACTAAATGACCGTTCAGTAGTTGATGTAGTTACTGGCATTGTAACTAGGATTGAAAAGATTGCAAATATTGAAGGATATAGTTCTTTATTAGTCACTGCTAGAGACGACATCAGAGATTTTGGCTTGATAATTCTCTACAACATCTGGACCCGACCAGCGTCCCTGCCATCTCTTTACCTCAGAGTTGAAGGTTCTTTGATTGTCCGTCAGGTCGTGTCTAAATGTCTCGTATAGTTTGTCTATACACTCTACTGTCAGCAGAAGCCTGTCAAAGATTCCAAACGTGCAGATATAAGGTTCTGGCCTTGAAAACGGTCAGAGTTATCCAGTAAACGTCCTGTGAGTTCTTCAATGGAATAGTCAAGAAAGGAGAAATACAAGGCTCGCTTCCACAGGCACTTGTCTCAGAATTTTTTCTATATACCTTAATTGTTTCAAAAATGTGCAAGCAAATGATTTTTTGCGTAAAGGCAGCTACGCGCCTGATCTTGGTCGATTTATTTTGCGTAACTACGTACTTTGTAAACAAATGACCCCCTTTTTTCTCAAAAGACCTGTACAAGTATTTCAAAAGCATTGTCATAAAATTGATATCTCCTCTGATTTTCTTTTTTTTTTTGTAAACTGTTCAGTATGTAGGAAACTAAAATCATTTTGAACTAATGTTATTTTATTTGTGGTCGACAATATTCTACTTTCGTTTTTGACCTTCATTCTCTGGACACCACGTGGACTTTGAAAAGGGAACTACAAAAGGTACTTTTTTCCAGATTCTTAACAACATTATATATTAAACTTTCTTTTATTTGACTGATATTATTTCATGACATGCTAATGTCATCTTCTTTGACTTTCTTAGTTTTCTTGAAGCCAAAACCGAAGAGGTTAATTTTTATTGATCGCTTCATATTGTTAATGACCATCGGAACATCTCTCTTGTTATCTTTGCAAACATATGATACTTTCCGAATTTAAATAGACGACCAATCAGTGACCTGAATTTACGTGAACTATTTTTAGTCAAAGGTAAACACTGATTTTTACATCCTTGTTTATCGCAACTTTTATCGTTAAAGCTGATAATTTAAATGGAACAATTATTTTGTAATAATCTGATTATCGTTTTTACTCTATTTTTTTTTAACTCATGCAAAAATAGCCGACAGGGAAAGGACAATAACCGGCGAAAATAGCTGGCTGCCTGCTTTTAACGACATCACTGTTAAAGAATGATCATAATCAGAGCCGTGTTTACAGGTACCCCTCTTTTCGCCCCTTTTCTATTTTTGATATCTAAATCAAAAATTGAAAAAATCCAAACTTTCAAAAAGCGAAATAATCACAACTGTACGTTAAGTTTAGTACTTTTAAAGTTTGATCAAATATCTAAACTATCAAATTTAAAAACAATATTTAGAATTTTAAAATTTTAATTATTTGGTGAAAATTTCAAAATTTCAAAACTTTTAAATAATTTGGAATTTTGATATTTTAAAACTTTGATCAAAATTCTAAAAATCTAATATTTGAAAACTTTTTAAAACTTTGAATTGATAAGTGTTACACGGACCAGTTACAGCTGGTAACTAATATAACTCCTTGATTTTCACTTTTTTGGGGTATGAACATTCTTGATGGATGTAAATCCAGAATATCATGTCAGACACATGAAATCATTAAAGTTTTACAACTTTCTAATTTCACTCTGAAGAACTTCCTTGTAGTAATTACGCTTTCACCACATCCTCGATTGCTTTGTCAGCTTGTACGAGCAGAAAATGTTTTGCAAGTACTTGAAGTATGTAAGCCAGTTATTCGTCTGTTACCAATTCCCAAAACTTTTCAACAAGAAAACTTTTCAGAATTTACGTTTTATTATCCATACCGCAAACAATTAGTAGAGTTGATAACTCTCTGTGAAAACTTCGCCACGTAATCGAAAACTAGCAGGCAATTTAGTTGTTACCCTGAGTTGTTGTAATTATTAACAGTCAATTTTTCAGTACAAAATGTAAATAAGAAAACAGATACATGTAAATGAAGACAGTGAGCATTTAAAAAATTCTTTGAATTAATGACATTTAATTGTACAATCTTCTACACGTGAATTAGCTATATATAGATTACAACAAAATATATCGTGATTATTTTCAAATATTAATCGCAAACTGACATTGAAGGTGCATTAATAGTAAATGATGAAAAAAGCATACATACAGTAAGTGAACAAATTGTGTCAAGTTCAATTGTTTTATTCTGTTTGTCACCTATTAAAATCTTAAAGTAACTTTGCTTTTCATTAGAACATTGATCTTTGGTTTTCTGTATTGTATTTTGTGAAATTTTATTTTTGATGTTTTCTTGTAGTTTTGTCTTGTATATCCTTACTCCTGACAAAATTATTTTCGTTTTGTATTTTTAACATTCGGTTGTGTTTATGGTCAACAAATTTACCCAAAATGTTTTATAGGATTTATGATATTAATATGTTCAAAACCATCAAAGACAAAAGTAAATAATAAAGGACATCTATATAAGACTCGTAAGTAGCACTCTAATAAAAAATAATTGAAAACTAAATACAGGTGCATTCAAATCAATAGTTCCAAAACATTTTCCTGAATCTGGCTTAGGCCATATATGTCTGAGGGTACAAAACGCTTTGTGTTACTTTATAATTGTTCATTAAATGAAAAAAATAATTTACAGAAAATTACCACTTCAATAATATTCCTATGACTCATGGTATGATATTTATAGGAACACACAATTCACTCAAATGAGTAACAATCATTTTTATAAGCACCAAGCATTGAACACATTTTGTTTTTGTTAAGTGCCAAAATAAATTGTGTATGTGTTTAAGCATCATTTATAGTAGCAAAGCACAGAAATTCATATAATTATCGAAAACATGTGTTTTATTTTTATAATTGTGATAATTGGTTGTGTTTTAAAATTAGTTTAAAAGTACAAACCTGTGCATTTACATTTCTGTCTGTATAAACAGAATGAGCCTACCAGACCAGTCAATACCAAAATAAATACTGAAAGTGAAAGAAGTATATTTCATTCATCTATATCAAATTCAATGATATTACCATAAAGAAACTTATTTTTGCATAAAGGGCAGCATTCATATATTGAAAAGTATCCAACATCTTACATACTGGAAAGCCAGTCTGATAAGCTCACTTAACATTCACATTTCAAAGATATTACATCAAATGGGATAACCAGACATCAACAAAAATGATGCACAGTTAAACAGACCACTTGATACATGAGTAGCTATATGAAACTAGATGCTCTCAAGAGCCTGTGTCGCATACCTGATTCTACTTTTGTTAGGAAATCATGTAAAATAGATTAAAATCATAACAGATACCCTAATAATGATTGAGGCCAAATTTGGTTTACTATTGGCCCGGTAATTTAATCAAAAGCAGAAGACTTTTGTAAAGTTAACAGAAATTACCAATTAATTCATTGAAAAATGACTTTATAAGGACAATGACAAATTAGCTACAAAGTAACAACACTTGGTCAGCACCTCAAAAGAAACATTCATACCATGTTTGGTTTCAATCCATTAAGCGGTTTTCTAGAAGATGACATTTGTTTATATATATTTCACATAGGGTACTTTGTTAAACTAAGTCCCCCATTAGCCGCCATCTTGGTTGATGGATTTGCTACAAAGTTATAACACCTGGTCAACACCTCATAAGGAACATTCATACCATGTTTGGTTTCATTCCATTCAGTGGTTCTTCAAAAGAAGACTTTTGTATGTATTTCACATAGGGTCCTTAGTTAAACTAAGTTCCCCGCTGGCAGCCATCTTGGATGATTGATTGGCTACAAAGTGACAACACTTGGTCAGCACCCCATTAGGAACATTCATGCCATGTTTGGTTTCATTCCATTCAGTGGTTCTCAAAAAGAAAACATTTGTATGTATTTCCCCTAGGGTCCTATGTTAAACAAAGTCCCCCAGCTGGCAGCCATCTTGGATTATTGATCGCCTACAAAGTTACAACACTTGGTCAGCACCTCATAAGGAACATTCATGCCATGTTTTATTTCATTCCATTTAGTGGTTCTCTAAAAGAAGACATTTGTAAGTATTGTCCAAAGGGGCCTAATGTTAAACTAAGTCCCCCGCTGGCAGCCATCTTGGATGATGGATCAGCTACAAAGAAGCAACACTTGATCAGCACCTCATAAGGAATATTCATGCAATGTTCGGTTTCATTCCATTCAGTTGTTCTCTAAAAGAAGACATTTGTATGTATTTTCCATAGGGTCCTATGTGAAACTAAGTCCCCCGCTGGCGGCCATCTTGGATGATGGATCGGCTTCAAAGTAACAACACTTAGTCAGCACTTCATAAGGAACATTCATGCTATGTTTGGGTTATTCCATTTAGTGGTTCTCTAAAAGAAGACATTTCTATGTATTGTCCATAGGATCCTATGATAAGCGAAGTCCCCCACTGGCAGCCATCTTGGATGATTGATTGCCTACAAAATTACAACACTTAGTCAGCACCTCATATGGAACATTCATGCCATGTTTGGTTTTATTCTATTCAGTGGTTCTCTAAAAGAAGACATTTATGTATTGTCCATAGGGTCCTATGTTAAACGATGTCCCCCACTGGCTGCCATCTTGGATGATGGATCGGCTTCAAACTAACAACACTTGGTCCGCACCTCATAGGAACCACTCATGCCATGTTTGGTTTCATTTCATTCAGTGGTTCTCTAGAATAAGTTCTGAATGTAAAAAGTTAACAACGACGATGACAATGGACGACGGACACCAATTGATGAGAAAAGCTCACTTGGCCCTTCAGTCCAGGTGAGCTAAAAAGGTAAATAAGTAAAATGGTACTAAGTGCTTACTGACTTTTGATAGGTAAAAGGCTATATATATCGGAATTCATCTTGTTTATTAAGATCTCAACCATGCCAACTTTATTGCAATAAGTGGACAAACAGAAAAGATGCATTTCAGGAAAAAACAATAACATAATCAGCAACAGAATAGCAATTTATCCTTTAAAATTAATGTTTAATAAATACAAAATTAAAAAATACTTCCCAACAAAAATAAAATATTTGACCCAGATCTTTTAGAAATTCAAAATGTCATATTAATATTTATAGTTTTATTGTGAAATAATGGTTTAAATCAAAATGAAAAGACAAAAACTTTCGTTTAAAGCTTTGACTTACGTAATACTACTGCCAGCATACACTTTAAAACACCTGAACTGCAACACGTGCAGTCTTTGTATATGCTGAAAAAAATAATTGGTTAAAGTTAATTAGCCCCAACTTTTTTTTTTTTACACTGCATTACATCCATTTACGTGAGAGACATTTCTCTGTGTAGGTCAATGATATTCCGTGTATTGAATGATTGTAAGGTGCATATGTCTGTCTGATAGAGTTCATATGACGTTTACCTAATGTTTATGGTTCATTAGTTAATGACAAGATTTCATGGTTTTGTTAGTTTATCTGATACTATGAGCGATAGGTCAACTATATTTGTTGTATGGCATGATTGTAAGGTGTACAAGTCCGTCTGGTAGGGTTCATCTGACCCTGACTTCATTTTCATACACAGGCAAATTTTGTGCAAGTGAATTTCTAATGAATCTAACGTGAAATTTTCATGTGAAGTTCTGTCAAGCTTGTACGTATAACTCACGTGAACATTTCACATAAATTTCACGTGAATTGCATGAGAAATAAAACCAAAAAAAAATGTCATGTTTCATGATTTTGAATAAATTTTTAAAATTTATGTGAATTTCCTGTTGAAAATAAATTAAATTTTCACATGATATTTACAAGAGTTTCACAAGAGTACTGTCCATTGTAAGCTCGTATGTACAAGGAGTCAGTCAGTTCAGGTGTTTCATCAAATGTGCATGCTCTAACTGCAATTTCATACTTGCATATCCGCAGCATATGTGTGCACAATGTTGAAGCATGTGAACAACATATAGAAAATGGATTTATCAAGATGAACATCTTTTATTAAAATTGAAATCCTAAACATTTGGTTGTACTGTTTGAAGAGTTGTTAAGCACATCTTTCATATTTTAAAATATTTCCTATTTTGTTGGTACACAGTAAAAAAAAAGCAAAAAGTCATGTTTATATCACGCCAGAAAAATTTACAAGAGCAGAGGTGAAAAATGTGCACATCTTTGACAGAACATGACAGTAAGATTCTAAAATTCTTTATCTTTCTTATATATGTTAGATATTTTCCTTAACATATCCAACTAAGTTAGACATCATGTGACTTCGATGACGTAGCAATCTGCCATATTTATAAATTTGTCTCATAGAAATTGCATAGGCCCTTCAATAAACTTTATTTTTTCTTTATTCAGAACCATTTTCTATCTTTTGCAGCTCTTTCCTTTGTCTTTGAACATAATTCTTGCTTGTAATGTTGACCCCCGTTAAATTACGTTCCCTGGTCAATAGTAAATTTTGCTCGTTTTCTCATCATCATGATCATAGACCAGTTTGTTCTATTGGTAAATAAAAAAAGATAAAATAATGGGAATGTGTCCATGGGACACAGATGATGCACCCGCTTGCATATCATATAAAGTTATAAAGGGATATAACTGAAGAAAGGTAAAAGTGGCACTACCCAAATTTGTTACTGATCTGAGTTTTTTAGTAATAAGTATTGTGTATAAGTTTCATAACATTTGGTTAAGGCTAACTTTAGTTAGAGAATGGAAACAAAAAAATTCAGCAATTTTTCCATTTGTGGGGCATAACTCTAGAACGGTTAAAGTGACACCACCAAAATTCAAACTTGATCTGTATTTTGTGGTAATAAGCATTGTGTATAAGTTTCATAACATTTGGTTGAGGCAAACTGAAGTAAGGGAACGGAAACGAAAAAGTCAGCAATTTTTCCATTTGTAAAGGGGCATAACTCTAGAACTGTTAAAGTGACGCCACCAAAATTCAAAATGTAAATTGACGCATTTGTTTTCAAAATCCTTGTTTTCGAGGATCTTTTTGACTATCAAGTTACCTTTTATTATTAATATTACAAGTACAAAATTCACATACTATCAACATACCTAGTACATTAGACTCCAATGATGAAATGTTAGTCGATATTTCAGGATCTTTGGATTACCTGACAAAAAAGGATACAAATAAAAAACATTAACATCGAATAACAAGTTATGATATTACATGTATTATATTCGAGATAATAAGAGAAAATACTAACGACAACAATTAAACCAACACACATGTAAAGGTCTTCAACAACAAGTAGGTGTGACTATACAAATTGTCAAGCTCATAATCAACTTATGTCTAGAGAGTAAAACAAATTGTGAATAAAATAATAGAGTTTTTATTTCCCCCGCTATGTACATATTTTATCTATCCAAGAAACAAGGGCAACTTTTTTTGGTTTTCAAAACAATTTATAAATATAGAGAAATGAAGGCTTCAGAGCAAATATTTGATCAGCACTGATTTTCTAACTCTTTAAAAACATTGATAATATAAACGTATAATACCAATTTCATAAAATCTGGCAAAAATTGAACACATTAGAGCACTCATAAGGCAATTTTCCATATAATTAATGTTTCCTTAGGGGAAATAACTTTAAAACTAGACACTCTAAAGAGCCTGTGTTGCTCACCTTGGTCTATGTGCATATTCAACAAAGGACACTCTCCAACATTGTAGACGAGAATAGAATTCATGATAAAAATCTCTGTTTTGTTGATCTTGTATTGCTGATCATTTAGTCTGTTTAGTTTCTCTCTATCTTCTTTAGTTTTTGCTCAAAACACAAAAGAGGGTAAAAAAAATCCTTATTTAAGGGGCTGGGCAATCACTTTTATTAAGAGTGACAGCCTACTACCTATATCAGTGAAATGTGACTTGTTAGTAGATCTTGCCTTGATGATCATTTTTGTGATTTAAAGTGTCTATCTATCTATTATAATTTTTATCATGTAAGGCAAAACCCCCCAAAAATGATAAAAATCGTCATTAAAGGGCAATAAATCCAAGGAGACATCGGACAATTTCCTCCACATGCTCTACATTGTCTTAATTGTAGATCTTGTCTTGCCGATCATTTTTGCTTATTTAAGTTTCTATCTATCTATTATAATTTTTAAGATATAAGGCAAAAATGCAAAAAATTGGTAAATTCATGATCAAAGGGCAATAACTCTAATAAGTAGTCGGCTGATGATTTTGACATGTATATGAAAAAAAAGGTAAAATTTTTCATTTAAGTGCAATAACTCCTGTAAAAAGTCATTTGTGTATTTTGCAGTATACTGACATTTGGTAAAACTCTATTCATAACAGTTTTCAAAATAATAGACAAAACTTGCATTTTTACCCTATGTTCTATTTTTAGCCATGGCCAACATGTTGGTTGGCGGGCGGGGTCATTGGACACATTTTTTAAAACTAGATACCCTAATAATAATTGTGGCCAAGTTTGGTTATATTTGGCCTAGTAGATTCAGAGGAGAAGATTTTTGTAAAAGTTTTTTTCCAAGACATTGCTGATATAAATCTATGATATAACAATGTATAAGTTTCATAAAAATCTGGCAAGAATTGTACAAATGAGAGCGCATAAATATTGCAAATTTCCATATAATTAATGTTTCCCAGGGGCATAACTCTTTTAAAAATAATTGATCGTCACTGATTTTCGAACTTGTCCAAAACATTGCTGATATAAACCTATGATATAAGTTTTATAAAAATCTGGCAAGAATTGTACACATGAGAGCGCTAACAAGACCGGACCTACAGACGGACGGACGCCCGTTGTTTCTATAGATATAAGATGTGGTATGAGTGCCAATGAGACAACTCTCCATCCAAGTCAAAATTTATAAAAGTAAACCATTATAGGTCAAAGTACGGTCTTCAACACGGAGCCTTGGCTCACACCTATGTCCCAAACACAAACAATGTCCTAAATTTTGAACTTTCATCTAATTACCGCTTGTGATCATAAAAATTATATCACCTTTAATTGTAATCCCTTCAAGTCGGACAATAGAGACAATTTAGAGTGATTAAATAGGTGTTAATTGCCCTTTGGGTGATAACTGTTTGGATACGAATACCTGACACTTGTGACATGACTTATACCACGTGGTTCAATCACAATTTCGACATGGAGAAAATGTAATCAGAAAATCATAAAACAACTCCGAAATTTACGTTTGCATAATGGAAATTCATAGATACAAACGATTTACTTCTTTAGAAAAAGGGTTTGGTCGTATATTTTTACAATTTTCAAAAAAATTACTTTCTTTCCCTTCTGGTACTACTTGTTCATCGAGAGCGTATATTAAACATTTTTATTTTGAGCTAAATAAGTTTGATACTTCTTAAGAAAGTGATCATAATTGGCTTAAGTTAATGGTTCATCCATTTAATGCATTAAAAGCGTCATATTTATTCCCAATCTCTAATGAAACATTGTTTATTTTCGTTAATTTTGCTTCGGCCGCCATGGAAATATTTATGTAAAATACGGATCGGAACTGGACCAGATATGACAAAAATCCGCATTTTTACGATGATAACTACAGATGCACAAATGGCACAGTAGACAGAAAAAATGACCCCAAAAGAGAAAACTACGCATTCTACAAGCATTAACAGACTATTTGTTAGATCTCCTTGCTAAATGTAACTTTTTTGAAAATGCATTGTTTCAATATACTAATTAAAGTAGCTTAACTTTGTAAAAAAATATATATCATTTTGATATAAAGAAACAACTGGGACTAATTCATTGAATACCATGAAACAATGAATTTCATAGCCATGATAAAGAAAAAAGTTTTTTTAATTGAAATTTTATTGCTATATGTCATACTTTCTCTTCCCTTTTTAAATAAAAAACAGTTCTTTTTTTTTTACTAGATATTTAGTATTGTATATTTACAGGTTGCACTATAATAAACCATTCATTCATTCATTTAGTTGGGTAGATAGGGTAACTGGAACCACACATACATTTTTATTTGGCACAAGAGGAAAAAAATAATACTGTAACTATAAATGAATATAGAAAACATAAACTGAAACAACTGTTATCATGGTTATAGTTTAATTGTATTCTCAGGTATGAATTGAACAATATAAACATATATATCATAAAGGAAATAGAGCATCCATCGCCGCATCACGACAAATGACATTGAAAAAATACAGTTTATTTTTTTATGCCAAATGTGATGCTATCCAAAATTTCTGGGGAGAACACTGCAACAACGTGTTGCGCTTTGGACAATAACTTATATTTTTTATTGATTGTAGGTTGATACAGTCCATAAAAACTAACTCATTATTCTTATATTGATTGAAGGTTGATCAAATCTATTAATAAATCATTCTTATTGATAAAATTATACTTAAAATCATAGTCATTCACTCATTAATTTTGAAACTTTGACCAGAAAAATATCAATTTTGCAATTCATCCAGACAAAATGTTTCTTTTATCTTTTCATGTTTTCTGCAATCAAAGAACAAATTTACTGTGACTTGACTGTAAAGTGTTGCTCTCCACCTATTGCAGTTTTTTCAAAATTCTGACCAAATTGCAATGTGTTTTATTAAACCAAACTGTTCAACTGGTCAGAAATTTAAACAAACTGCAGTAGAAAACAACAGGCAATTCGTGAAAGAGCAAGGTTATAAAATAAAGCATACAGTCAAACCTGTATTAAGTAGTCACTCTTGGGAATTATCAAGAGTGACTGCACAAAAGAGGTGACCTTTTAAAAGAGGTTCCAAAATTATTTTTCCGACATCACTCGTGACTAGGATCGGGGCAAAGTATTTTAGTGTTTTCAATGGGTAAAATTATCTTTCTGGCGGCAGTGAAATAAAATATGGCGGATTCCAGCGCTGTAAATTTGAAGAAAACTTTCAACATATGTTTATATTCGTGAAGATACATGTCGATGATATGGTTTTTAATGGAAACGGATAGGTGTGGAAAAGGAATAATTCTCAAATTCACCTCCCATTGCATGATATCTGTTGCAAAAGAGTTCTGATTTTCATTTTGACTTCGATACTAAACGCATATATTATTCGTCATGATTATTTAGTTAATTAAAAATATCAAAATGACCATTGTTTAAAGTTGAAATGACGATTTCGTGTAAAAATTAGGTGACCACTCATCGGGTTAGAGAAGTGATCGCTGAAACGAGTTACTTATATAGAGAAAACCCTCAGGAAGTCTAAAAGAGACCGAAAGAGGCAGGTGACGGCTGAAACATGGTGATTGTTCAAGCAGGTTTGACTGTACTTACAATTCTATTAGACTTTAACTCCACTTCAATGATATTAAGAATATGAATCTCAGAATGTCTATGCAAAGGATGATTGTAATTGTCATTCAAAAGGTGATAGGTTTTTTGCTCAAAAAATGTCAAAATTTAAGTTTAGGAATTATTTCTTTTACTGTGGATTCATCATTATTCATTGGATACCAATTTTTCGTGGGTTTCGTGGGTACAGGTGAACCACGAATTCAAATGTTCAACGAATTACAAATTTTCTATATGCTTTGTATGCAGAGATTGGCAAAACCACAAAATCAAATATCCACGAAAATGCAAGTTTTTCTCAATCCACGAAAATTCATTCCCACGAAAATAAATGAATCCACAGTATATTAAAATGGTGTGTTCCTATGCATGATATATAGCTTTCTTTAGATTGAGCACTCTAAAAGACTGGATGAAGTATACCTTAAACTTAAATATGTTCGCTTAAGGTTTTAAAGGGAAACAGGATCAATATTTCAAAAGGTCAATGATTTTAGATTATCTCCTATTGAAACTTATATAATTAGTAACAATTCATATATATTTTACTTAATATTAATAGAATTTATGATTCAGCATAAATTCGGTTATTAGTGTAAGCATAGATTACTTGTGTTATTAGCTGTTTCACCTCTATTAAATGTAGGCTATCAGATGTATGTTTGTCAATGCGCAATATGACTGCGCACGCGATCTTTTTCATTCCGACATTTGAAAGAAACAGACGGAATATTATTTGGTGATTTAAAGAAAATTATTGTGGTGATTAAAAAGATATAGGATCCACATTGTGCAGGTTTTGTACCTCTTTTCTACAATTGGAACTCAGGTGGTATAATTAGAGTTAGTCTCCCGTAACAATTGTGGGATATTTAATAGAATATCAGTGTTTTATAGCAAATTAATTTCAATTTATTGCTTATTTTGCTTTTTTTACATGTTATAATACTTTTACTATCCGGAGATAGCGATCGGTGTTTATGTATAAGAATTGAGCTATTAATTTTATTTTATGTACTGTTACATAGAGATATACACGTTTTATTCCATTTCATTTCAACGCTTGACACCGATCTGCACATTTCACTCCGGCGGTCACAGCTTAATGCTAATTGAAGGTTACGCATGTTCAACATAATTATTTTTTTTTAATCTCTTCATGTATGCATCACCATAACCTTAACTGTAAGCATCATTATATATGCAATAGCAACAATTTGTTCGCTGTCTTATTATCAGTATAGATGTTATTACTATCATTATAAATGTTTTATCATCATTCTAGATATTATTATCATCATTCTAGATGTTATTATCATCATTATAGATAGTTAAATTTAGTACATGTGTTTAAATATCGTCTAGTATTCTGTTAAATTACCACTTTGTCCGTTTAATTACTTTGACCGATTTTATAATATAAAATTAGCACATATCACCTCACTTGCGCTATTTTTAACAGCATCGTCATTCGATACAGATTATTTAATCAGCCTCCTCGCACGTGTAACCCAGAATATTTTATTGTTATCGGAAGCTGACCGACATTTGTGCAACGGTATCACTTCACGTAAACACAAATATTTCATTCCTGACATATGAACGTTAAACTGGTTGGTTATAGGCGTCAATGAACTTTTAAAGGTCGCTAATTGACAAATTCTTTATTTATAGTACAAAGCAATATTCTGTTTTGGTTGTTCAATTTAATCTTATAGTTGTTTGGCACTAAGATGAATACAAGAAGGTCATTAAAAAGATGGAAAGCCACTGCAACATTAGAAGCTGCATCAAGACAAGAGGAAACACAACTTTAACCAGGTTCAGTACCAGCATCTAACGATCCCCAACTTCAGGAGGATAGTTGTTCTTTTAATGTAGTAAATCGACCAGGTAATGCAATCGGTATATATCATTCAAATCTCACGCAAACCTAGTCTTGATTATGATGTTAGTCAGTACTTAAAATAAAATCAAAAAATCAAACGGGCGAGTATGTAATTTTTGTTCTACTTAGGAACAACTCTATAATTGATAATGACCAGCAAAAAGTGTGATATGAACAGGGGAAACTTGTTATCAAACCGGTTTTGCCTCATACAAAAATAACAAATAAAGAAATTGAACTTGAGTATAAATATGTTGTTGCTGAGATACTTTTGCAGTGGAATTAAGCTCGATATAAAGTTCGACGGTTTGGGACTTGGCATTCGACGACTATGTTAATATAGCAGTATTATTATATCCTCAATCGATTTGGCTGTCATTAAACGAATATTCTGTTATCTACGTTTAATGTTTACAATATATACTTGATAGTCCTTGTACAACTGTTCACATTATTTAACACACATTTCGATGTTTCTCTTTCGAATACAAAATCTTTCTAATTAGATACGTTACAGTCTGAGATAATAAATTCCTAACGTTATACATCTACAAGCTGCGATGCCGATTACGATTTGAACTTTTCTTGACCTTAGAAATGATATATAGTAAATGTAAGGAAACCGTTACCTCTCTGAGATTGTAAATTCATGTCAACGATTTGCAGACGATAATGTTTTCAAAGATCAAAACTTTTGGTGATCAAGTTTGTAAAAGTAACTTGCAATCGAAAATAGTGTACAAATGATCTCTACTCTAATGATTAATACTAATAAAAAAATAAAAATAAAAAATAAAATTCTAACTGAATTACAAATAATATTGTCATCTCGCCAGATATCAAGAAAAATATATATAGTATTGAACTCCATTTAATTTTATCTAAGACTGACCAGTGCTTCGAAGGAACCACACACGTTATTGATGAGCGGCCTAGAGATGCTTATCCCATTTTGCTTAAACGAAATAACTTACTATTTACAAGTTTAGACCTGTCGCTGGTCAATTGCTTTGTTATAAGTCCCCTACCGATTGAGTTTAAGGGACTTAAGGTTCTCACTATGATCGTCTGTCTGTCTGTCCACCTGTCAATTCGGCAAATCAGTCTTCCACATTTTTGTTTTCGTGCTTGAAGATATTGTTTTGATATTTGGTGTATTGTTTTATCATGACAAGTTACAGATTAAGTATGAATGTTTTTCCGGTCTGATGATTTTGTGCAGAGTTGTGGTCCAATACACACAAATAATTAGTTTTCCGCACATTTTTTCGTCATACTTGAAGATGTTGATTTGATGATTGGTATATAGTTTTATCGTGTCAAGTTACAGATCAGGTTCGAATTGTGTTCCGGTCTGATGATTTTGTGCAAGTTATGGTCCTTGGACTAAGAAAATTCATTAAAATAATCAGTTGTCCGCACATGTTTTCGTCATGCTTGAATATATTGATTTGATAAATTGTATATAGTTTTATCATGACAAGTTACAGACCAAGTTCGAATTGCGTTCCAGTATGATGATTCTGTGCAAAGTTATGGTCCTTGGACTGAGAAAATGCACTCAAATAATCAGTTTTCCGCATATTTTTCGTCATACTTGAAGATATCGATTTAATTAGTGGTATATAGTTTCATCATGACAAGTTACAGATCAAGTTCGAATTGTGTTCCAGTCTAATGATTTTGTTCAAAGTTATGGTCCTTGGACTAAGAAAATTCCCCCAAATAATCAGTTTTCCGCAATATTTTTTTGTTATTGCTTGAAGATATTGATTTGATAATTTGTACATAGTTTTTTCATGTCAAGTTACATATCAAGTTCATATTTTGTTCCAGTCTGCTGATTTTTGTGCTGAGTTTTTGTCCTTGGACTTAATGTTCTATAAATTCACACACATTATCAGTTTTCATCAATTTTTTGTTGTTGTCATGCTTGAAGATATTGCTTTAATAATTGGTATATAGTTTTATCATGACAAGTAATTGCTCAAGTTTCGAGTTTTGTTCCGGTTTGGTGATTTTGTGCAGAGTAATGGTCCCTGGACTTAATAAAATTTACATAATAATCAATTTTCCACATTTTTTTTTTTTCTCGTCATGCTTGAATATATTGACTTGATATTTGTTCTATAGTTTACACCATGACAAGTTATATATCAAATTAATATTTTGTTCCAGTACAATGAATTATTAACCGGCAGTGACTATGTATTGCAATGCATTACTTTCAGAATGCTTGTTTTGACAGAACTCCTTTCTCTAGATATCAGTTTAGGAGTCCTAAAATAGTCACTGAATATTTTCGGATTAAGTCACGGATACATAGTTCTCGTTTCTTCAGGAAAGGCGCTGCTACAGAGCTGCCATAAATGGTTGACCTGATTCTAAACCTCAGGCAATGTGTAGATGGAAGTCTATGTCATTTCGTTCATATATTCAAATACAACAATGGGTATAACTGTTCGAATTTTTTCTAATTTTATGTTTAGAACTTGCAATTACTTTAGTAATACTAACCGTTATGTAAGATTAGCAGGTTCGCCAGTAACCATTAGAGTTTGGTTTCAACCTTTGTAGAAAACGAAATTATTTAAGCTCGGAATATACCAGGTGGCATTCATCTTGTACAAGATTAAACTGGAATTCGGTTTTCAATATCTCTAATTTTACACATATGCAGATATGCGGAATTAATTGAGTTGACAATACGACAGGAAGATAACATATAAGATGTGGGAAAATACTGTGAATATAGTTTCTGTTCTTTTACTGAATATCAGATTGTTGTGGTCTTAAGTTTGCCAAATAAAATGACATTATTCCGTAGTAACAGAAACAATGATTAGAACCAGAAAGTGGATAATCAGCTGACTGGCTAGTTTGATCATTCGTCAAGGGGATATTGCAATCAATACATACGATACTCCGATGTATCTCCCAATTCCATATTTAAATGCCAAGATGGTGAACATTTGACTCATATTGGTAATACATTTTGCTTACAACATTTCAAGGCGCGGTAGAAGCCTTTCTTGTCCACACACCACATACTTTCCACAATGTGTCTTAAGAAACTGCATGATATTCATTAGAATTCAGTTATCGTTAGGGTTTAAATATATGAGTCCTTAATATTGTATTTGGCTCACAGCTTCTACGCAGCTCTATCCGCTTTTAATGGCGGTTGACCCGACAGTCATTTATGACTGTCTTGGTCAATTTGGCACATTTCGCTGCGTTTCCTTTAAATATGCGTCATTTGGCGTCATATTTCATTTAGCATCCAAAACATTTGATATTGTGGGTCTCTGTATCCCAGGACCACCACACAAAAATTTACGAATCTCTGTTTCCCAGGATTCATTTAATTGGATGCTTCATTTATTGTAAATAATTAGTTATCTAGTTATCTATCTAGTTATCTTTTTGTAGTCTGCCAATATGAAAGGTGACTACGTTTAATTAATTATCTATTTACTATATATATATCTTAATTATTTATCTATTTAGTTATCTAGTTATCGTGTCGTAGTTTGCCAATATGAAAGGTGACTACGTTCATTCAAATATCTATTACTATACATATATATATCTTAACTGTTTACCTAGTTATATGTGTTTATAATTTTATAATAAAGCTGTGGCCAAATACTGCCAATACCGTGTTTCTAATCATTGCGCATCAATAATAAATATGCTTTAATTCAAACTGATGCCTGGTTCTTATGAATATTTTCACTGTGACTTGACTGTAAGTGCTGCTCTCCACCTATTGCAGATTATTCATAATTCTGACCAAATTGCAAATTATTTTATCTATCCAAACTGTTCAACTCAAGGGTTAGAAATTTTAGAGAACAGCTGTAGAAAACACAGTCAAATCGTGGAACTCCGACATGCAAGGTGATAAATAACAGCATACTTACAATCATAATATAAGTCTTTAATTCCTCTACATTGATATAAAGAAAATCTTTTAAAGAATTTCTATAAGTAAATGTCATGCGAAAAGTGATAGGTAGTAATTTTTTAATTGCTAAAAGAAATAAATTGCTTCGCCGAGCGCAGCTGGATATGACCGCAGAGGTCCAACCCTGAACAGTTGGGGCAAAAATGGACACAATATTCGCACTTGATACAGGTCTGAATTTGGATTGTAATTAAATATTTGACACATAAAAGGTTTCTGACACAGAATAACTGTAGTCAAAGAACTTGAATTGGTTATGTGATTTGAATTTATATTCATTTTTATACGACCGCAAAAAATTTTTTGTGGTCGTATATTGGTATGACGTTGGCGTCGTCGTCGTCGTCGTCGTCGTCGTCGTCGTCGTCGTCGTCGTCGTCGTCCGGCGTCGTCGTCGTCGTCCGAAGACACATTGGTTTTCGCACTCTAACTTTAGTTTAAGTGAATGGATTTCTAGGAAATTTTACCATAAGGTTCAATACCACAAAGGAAGGTTGGGATTGATTTTGGGGTTATGGTACCAACAGTTAAGGAATTAGGGGCCAAAAGGGCCAAAATAAGCATTTTGTAACTTCCAGACAATAACTTGTGTGTAAGTGTATGAATCTCTCTGACATTGTACCACAAGGTTCCATATCACAAAGGGAATGCTGGGATTGATTTTGGGGTAATTGCCTCAAAATTTTAGGAATTAGGGGCCAAAAAGGGCAAAAATAAGCATTTTCTAGTTTCAGGACAATAACTTGTGTGTAAGTGTATGGATCTTTCTGAAATTGTACTACAAGGTTCCATATCACAAAGGGAAAGCTGGAATTGAGTTTGGGGTAATTGCCAGAAACGTTTAGGAATTAGGGGCCAAAAGGGGCCAAAATAAGCATTTTCTAGTTTCAGACAATAACTTGTGTTCAAGTGTATGGATCTCTCTGAAATTGTACTGCAAGGTACCATACCTCAAAGGGAAGGCTGGGACTGAGTTTGGGGTGATAAATCATAAGGGGTTCAAAAATTGGGGGATTTTTTTCCTTTTTTTTTCTTTAAAATTTTCCATTTTAAGTTGGTTATTTCTGATTAATATTTAAAAGCAAATAATAATGATATGGCAGGAGATACACACCAAACAGGATGTGTAAATATTATATAATAAGTATTGTGCAATAGCAAGAAATTTTCAATTGCACAGTATTGCGCAATAGCAAGAAATCTTCAATTGCACAGTATTGCGCAATAGCAAGAAATATCCAATAGCACAGTATTGCACAATAGCAAGAAATTGTCAATTGTACAGTATTGCACAATAGCAAGAAATATTCAATTGCACAGTATTGCGCAATTGCAAGAAATATTCAATTGCACAGTATTGTGCAAAAGAAGATACTTTGTATAAATTGCTTATTTCTTGACCAATTTCAATGGGGTTTTATTCTTGAATTCTTGGGGTTCTTTAATATGCTGAATCTAACCGTGTATTAAGTTTTTGGATTTTGGGCCCCGTTTTTAAATTGGTCCACATTGAGGTCCAAAGGGTCCAAAATTAAACTTTGTTTGATTTCATCAAAAATTGAATTATTGGGTTTCTTTGATATGCCGAATCTAACCGTGTGTTTAGATTCTTAATTTTTGGTCCCGTTTTCAAATTGGTCTACATTAAGGTCCAAAGGGTCCAAAATTAAACTTAGCTTGATTTTAACAAAAATTGAATTCTTAGGGTTCTTTGATATGCTGAATCTAAACATGTATTTAGATTTTTGATTATGGGCCCAGTTTTCAAGTTGGTCCAAATCGGGGTCCAAAATTAAACTTTGTTTGATTTCAACAAAAATTGAATATATGGGGTTCTTTGATATGCTGAATCTAACCATGTATTTAGATTTTTGATTTTGGGCCCTGTTATCAACTTTGTCCACATTGAGGTCAAAAGGGTCCAAAATTAAACTTTGTTTGATTTCATCAAAATTGAACTCTTGGGGTTCTTTGATATGCTGAATCTAACCATGTATAAGGATTTTGGATATTGGACCATAATAGGTGAATGTCGAATTTAAAATTTTAAGTTCTTAGACCACATTCATTCTGTGTCAGAAACCTATGCTGTGTCAAATATTTAATCACAATCCAAATTCAGAGCTGTATCAAGCTTGAACGTTGTGTCCATACTTGCCCCAACTATTCAGGGTTCGACCTCTGCGGTCGTATCAAGCTGCGCCCTGCGGAGCATTTTATTTGCTTTTCTGCAATACACTATGCTGTTGCGAATTGACCCCTCCTCCCAAAAAATAATTTTTTACCCCTTTTTTTTTGCCCCAAAAGAAAATATTTGAAGAAATTTTCTTTTAATTTCTGAAATCTTAAGAACAAATTGTCCCCACCCCCCACCCCCCACCCCCAAATTTTTGTTACCCCCTTTTCAAAAAATTCTTTCCTCAAGATATGGTCATAATCTCAATTCAAATTTCCAATGGAGTTTGCAACCATAATAACCCATTTAAATACATCATAAAAGTCTTAAAATAGAAAATGACATACATAATCATGGCTAAAATTAAATTACCATTTATCAGCATTTTTAAAATAGTAACTTCTAAAAAAATTGACAGCTAATCACCTCAAGACAATACAACATTTCTTTATACATAATTTAAAAGCAGTGTAAGGGAGGTAATTCAAAACTTTGTGATTGAATTACCTCCCTTACACTGCTTTAAAATTATGTTTTGTATATACTTAAGTAATTGTCCATTAACCAACCTTCCTTTTCCCAAGTCAAATTGAACTGCTATCATTAGCTGTTTTTTAGCTGTTAATTACCAGTTCTTCATATTTTTAGCAGTCTTTCAGCTGTTCTTAGCAGTCCATCTAATAGCAGTTTGAAAAACTGCCTTATTTCAGCATTTCTTAGGATTCATCTTAGCAGTTTGGATACCTTCTAAAACTGCTGTCAATTTGTCAATTAGACAACAGTTATAACAGCAGTTCAATAGCAGTTTGATAGCAGTTTTGGTTTTAATCTTTGTTATAAAAATGCTTGGATCTGGCTGTGTTTTCAGCTTGATAGTAAACCTTTAATTATTTGAAGATTATTTGATCATTTGCAAATGTGCATTTTGGCTCATAAGCTGTGTGTAAATACTTGCTGGTGAAAAAACTGTATTTTTGTCGATTATAAAGTTTAATTTAGGCTAAATGGATTACTTTCACACATCTGCAGTACAGTAAGTTGAAGTTACAGTTAATGCATGTGTATTTTCTGACATAACTTTGTAGGGGAAAACAGAAATCATACAGAAAGCCTAAAAAAAGGGGGGATAGTTGTTTATTCACATAGAATATCTGATGTTTACAGGATTGTTATAAAATACTAGCATATACTTACAGTGCAAGATGTTATTTGAAAATAAAAATATAAATATTTTAATATAATTTTGTAAAAAAACCAAAAACAAATCATATTCAAGAGTTGAAAAAAGGGGGAGGGAATATTAGGGAAACCTAGTTCGCAAATAGCTGATTGGTTAATATTGACCAAACAATCCATTTAATGAAGTTAATATGTTACTTAAGTTTGTTTCAGAAAATGGAAACATAATATATTACATGTATTAAGTATTTTTTTGTTTAAATCCAAAAGAGAAAGAGGAGATAACTGTTGTCTTTTGGTCCACATAAATTATATATATAGAAAATTACTGTGGATTCATTATTATTCGTGAGATACCAATTTTCGTGGTTTTCGTTGGTACAGGTGAACCACGAATTTAAATGTTCAACGAATCACAAATTTGCTATTGGAATGTATACAAACTTTGACAAACCACGAAATCAAATATCCACGAAGATGCAAGATTTCCTCAATCCACGAACATTGATATCCACGAAAATAAATGAATCCACAGTAGTAGAACATTTGGTAATTAAATAATAATTAAAAAGAAAATTAACTTTTAATCTGAAAATCACTTGAATAGTCAAGGTAATTAATAGTCTCTAGTAACCACTCTTATTGAATAAGTTGCTTTTTGCATTCTTAACTGTTCCTATAGCTATTATTCTGACACTGACATAATTATAAGGGGTCTATTAAGGCCAGGTACAGTACTCTGAAACAAAACATGTTTACACCCCCTTAACATGTCTGTTATTGGATTAAAATAGTCATTTGATTGCAGTTACTGCTCAAATTACAAATATAAGTTAATTAGTACAACTTTTTGAAATTTCAAGACTTACACAGTTATAGGACAAACGCCAGATTCTAGGTTTCATTAGCTAAATAGCCAGAAAAAATATTAAAATTTTATTCTTGCATTCATATCTTGTACCCTGTATATTCATGTACCTTTGTATTCCAACTTTTGACAGATCTGATAGCATTCCATAGCAGTTATTAGCAGTTTAGAAAACCATATTAGGGTGTACAACTTAGCAGTTTGTATGAATATTCATTATTGATAGCTGTTATTATAGCAGTTCTCATGAATATCCAGAGAAGATAGCAGTTTTGGGGTATCTCATTTAAATTTTTCGTCAAAAATAACTGCTAAATAACTGTGAAGGCTAAATAAACTGCTAAGAAACTGTTATGGAATGCTATTGGAATGCCTATATGCAAATTAACCATTGCCTTGAATTTGGCAACTGTGAATGCTAATGAACTGCCAAAGAACAGCTGTCAAGTAAGAACTGTGAATGCTAATAAACTGCTTAAGAACTGCTGTCCTCTTTGACTTGGGTTGTGGTCATAAACCTTGTGTTTAAATTTCATAGATTTCTATTTACTTATACTAAAGTTATTGTACGAAAACCAAATGTCTTTCGGACGACGACGTGATACCAAAAATATACGACCGCAACATTATTTGCAGTCGTATAAAAATGTCAAAATGTAAGTTTTTGAATCATTTCTTCTAAAACGGATTTTTCTATGCATGCTACAAACATGACAAAGCTTTCTTTGAATTGATCTCTAAAATACTTGTTGAAATATACTTTAAGCTTAAATATGTTCTCTTGAAGTTTTAAAGGGAAATACAGCTTCTCAAAACTGCCCGTCAGACCACGGAAAACGGACGGTTTATAGGGGTGGCCGGTTTGTTGAAAATTGAAATCACCAAGAGTTACTTCCCTTTAATATGTGTGTTTGAGTATATTTGAAAATGTATTTTACCTTTAATCAAAATATATGTTATCCTCTGTGAATTTTACTTTTGTATATTATATGTATCATAAAATACAGCAACAACTTCTATTTTATCTAAATATTTTTTTTTTACTTTGCAGGAATAATTAAAATAAAAGTACCATACATTATTGATATTTCTTTAATAATTCATCAAAATGTTCTTCTACTGATCTATTGAATATAAGTTACTACTTTTAATTAGCATGTGTAAAAATTTTACTTTGTCTAAATATATTTAGCTTTGGTATTGAAATAAATTTGACAGGTAAACAGTAATGCAAATGTCCTGATTGACAGATTATCTTCTTTGTTTACATAACAGTTATATCATGGAAGTAAAATGAAAAGGAATAACGATTCTAATATGACGTCCTTATTACGCTTTGTAAACAAAGCCGTGTTCTAATTAGCACAAAATATGTTTGACACATGCGCACAAACTTACAGTTTATATTCTTGTTATTTTCATTGTTATCCTAATAAAATATATACTTTTTAGCAGCTTACATAAACTTTTATTATATATTATTTATCAAAAAATATATATTTACCCTGCTATCAGTTTTTAAACTTATGGAATATGAAAATGTATTGTACATACTCAATGGGGAGGAAACCAGAACAGCCAAACATTTTTAAGGTATTTTCGTACGCTTCGACCTATACAAATACTGTATTTGTCTTATTAGAATCGAAATAATTCCTTTATGTCATCCTCTATGCTCATTTTAACATGGGTAGGCATTATATTTGACCATATTTTACACCTCGCTAACGCTCAGTGTAAAATATCGACAAATATAATGCCTACCCATGTTAAAATGAGCATAGAGCATGACATGAAGGAATTATTTCTTAATTAATAAGCATGTATTAATGACCTGCAGTCAGCTCTGTACTAAAGTCATGATTTTATCCAATTGTTGTCTCATCAACAAGACCCCTTTGGTTACTATCTGTGATACCGCGGTTGTAAAATGGCATCTGGAATTTCTTTATCAGTCACGTGATTTTATCGAATACGGTAATTATAAAGCACCTGTGGGAAATCCCTTAGTTTATTAATAACAAGGTGGCACTTAATCATATAAAACTTCTACCTTCAGAAAGAAATCGAATGATGTAAAAAACTTGAAAAACGGATGAGAATTGTATAAACTACAACAGTTTAACATGGAAAATTGTATTTATTTTTGCATATTTTTGCCTTTTACCGTTTGTTTTAAACTGATCTAAAAGTATTTTCCGATTGAAAGCGGATCCCAAGTAAAACAGGTAATACCGATGAAGCGATCAGGTTTCACATGATGTTTAACAAAATAATGTAGACAAATCTAGACATAGATTATTTACTGTTGAAATGTGCCGAGTTTAGCGAGATTTATAAAAGGATATTTACTTTCAAGTATTTTAGATTTATGTATTTCTAATAAATATCATTGATTACTTTATTGAAACTGGACAATTAAAATCGGGATAATAATATAAGTTAATCGTAAAACATGTTAAATTTATATCTATTGAAATTAAAATGCTTCGCTGAGCGCAGCCTGATACGACCGCAGAGATCGAACCCTGAACAGTTGGTGCAAGTTTGGACACAATATTCAAGCTTGATACTGTCTGAATTTGGATTGTGATCAAATTTTTGACATAATATAGGTTTCTGACACAAAATAAATGTGGTGAATTATCTAAAAATGTTAAATGGGTTAAAAAATTTGTATTAAATTTCAATTGAAGATTTCTTGCTATTGCGCAATACTGTGCAAAAGAAGATTTCTTGCAATTGCGCAATACTGTGCAATTCAATATTTCTTGCTATTGCGCAATACTGTGAAATTGAAGATTTCTTGCTATTGTGCAATATTCTGCTATTGGATATTTCTTGCTATTGCGCAATACTGTGCAATAGAAGATTTCTTGCTATTGCGCAATACTGTGCAATTGAAGATTTCTTGCTATTGCGCAATACTGTGCAATTGAAGATTTCTTGCTATTGCGCTAACTGTGCAATTGAAAATTTCTTGCTATTGCACAATACTATATATAATAATTTTCACATCCTGTTTGGTGTGTATCTCTTGCCTTATCATTATTATTTGCTTTTATATATGAATCAGAAATTTAATAATAAAGTTTTTGCAAATTTCCAATATACATAATTTAAAAGCAGTTTAGGTGAGATAAACAAAAAACTTCATCAGCAACATTTTATATTGGCAAATTTCCAATGAAGTTCATTAAACTAAAGTTATTGGCAAATTTCAATGGAATTTATTAAAATAAAGTTTTGGCAATTTAATATACATAATTTAAAAGCAGTTTAGGTGAGATATTCAAATAAGTTTCAATTACCAACCTTACACTGCCTTTTAAATTATGTTTTGTACTTAAGTAATTGTCCATTAACCTGGAAACCCTTATCCCCCTTTTTTGTACCTTATTCCTTAACGGTTTGAGCCATAACTCCAAAAGACAATTCTTACCATCCCTTTGTGGTATTCCAATATCCAAAATCTAAATACATGGTTAGATTCAGCATATCAAAGAACCCCAAGAATTTAATTTTTGATGAAATCAAATAAAGATCAATTTTGGACCCTTTAAACCTCAATGTGGACCAATTTCATAACTGGCCCAAATATCAAAAATCTAAATACATGGTTAGATTCAGCATATCGAAGAACCCCATATATTCAATTTTTGTTGAAATCAAACAAAGTTTAATTTTGGACCCCGATTTGGACCAACTTGAAAACTGGGCCCATAATCAAAAAACTAAGTACATGTTTAGATTCAGCATATCAAAGAACCCCAACAATTCATTTTTGTTAAAATCAAACTAAGTTTAATTTTAGACCCTTTGGACCTTAATGTAGACCAATTTGAAAACGGGACCAAAAATTAAGAATCTAAATACACGGTTAGATTCGGCATATCAAAGAACCCCAATAGTTCAATTTTTGATGAATTTAACAAGGTTTAATTTTGGACCCTTTTGGCCCCTAATTCCTAAACTGTTGGGACCAAAACTCCCAAAATCAATCCCAACTTTCCTTTTGTGGTCATAAACCTTGTGTTTAAATTTCATAGATTTCTATTTACTTATACTAAAGTTATTGTGCAAAAACCAAGAAAAATGCTTATTTGGCCCTTTTGTAGCCCCTAATTCCTACACTGTTGGGACCAAAACTCCCAAAATCAATCCCAACCTTCCTTTTGTGGTCATAACCTTGTGTTAATATTTCATAGATTTCTATTTACTTATACTAGAGTTATTGTGCGAAAACCAAGAAAAATGCTTATTGGCCCTTTTTTGGCCCCTAATTCTTAAACTTTTGGGACCAAAACTCCTAAAATCAATCCCAACCTTCCTTTTGTGGTCATAAACCTTGTGTTTAAATTTCATAGATTTCTATTAACTTATACTAAAGTTATAGTGCGAAAACCAAATGTCTTCGGACGACGACGACGACGACAAAAACGACGACGACGACGCCAACGTCATACCAATATACGACCGCAAAAATTTTGCGGTCGTATAAAACGTGTTTACAATTGAATACTAGTATTAATATGACACGTAACAGCAAAAAGAAAAACAACCAAACAAAATGAGCTTGACGCTATCTTTCTAACCGCAAATTTATTTCATATGAATTAGTTTATGTACAAATTAAAGAATAGAAACGTTTAACAATGTGAATATTTTAATTGACTGGTATACATGAAAGACTTTGATTATATATAAAAAAAAGATGTGGTATGATTGCCAATGAGACAACTGTCCACAAGAGACCAAAATGACACAGAAATTAACAGCTATAGGTCACGTAAATATGTATTTAAGAAAAGGGGTCGCAACATATTTTTTGTACAATCATCTTCTTTCTTTAAATATTAAAATTGAACATAATCCACCGTGTTTCACCAATATCATATGTGATAACTGTCAGCTTAAACTATCAAGATCGAAAAAAAAACATAAAGAGGAAAAATAGATTATAGATTACACCACTGTCCCAGATTAGGGGGAGGGTTGTTATCCTGCTAACATGTTTAACCCCCCACATTCTGTATGTATGTGCCTGTCCCAAGATAGGAGCCTGTAATTCAGTGGTTGTCGTTTGTTGCTGTGTTACATATTTGTTTTTCGTTCATTTTTTTGTACATTAATTAGGCAGTTTGTTTTCTCGTTTGAATTGTTTTACATTTGTGATTTCGGGGCCTTTTATACATTGTAATAGCTGACTATGCAGTATTGGATTTGCTCATTGTTGAAGGCCGTATAGTGACCTATAGCTGTTAATTTCTGTGTCATTTGGTCTCTTGTGGAGAGTTGTCTCATTGGCAATCATACCACATCTTCTTTTTTAATATTTATACAACATTCAACAAATGCCTCTATTCGGCAGCGTACAGCAGCGGAATGTAACGAGTGAACTATTCGGGTAACTTCGTATGTATATACGGCAACAACCGGTCTGTTCGTAATTAATATAAGGTTAAATGACCATTTAATTAAATATAAATCGGCCAGGACTTCTTGATTTGGCAGGTATGAAGGGAGGACCGGTATTCAGAGGGACCGGTTTAGAAAAGTTTCATTGTAGTATCAATATTTCAAGAGATCAATGATTTTCGATCATCTCCATTGGAAATTTATTAACAACATATATTAATTTCATATACAAACATGATATACATTTCCATAGGATGTATATATAAATTCAGAATATGTCTGATTTTTATGAATAAAGAAGACTTTTTTTTAAAAAGTATGAAAGCTTTAATAGTATGGACATTTTTATAGCAATTAACAAGCATTCTGTGAGTATTGCCTGGCAATACATAGTCCCCTACCGGTTAAAAATTCATTGTACTGGAACAAAATGCTAGCTTGATCTATAATTTGTCATGGTGTAAACTATATAACAAATATCAAGTCAATATCTTCAAGCATGACAAAAAAAATTTGGAAAATTGATTATTTGAGTGAATTTTCTAAGTCCAAGGACCATAACTCTGCACAAAATCATCAGACCGGAACAAAATTCGAACTTGATCTGTAACTTGTCATGATAAAACTATATATCAATTATCAAATCAATATCTTTAAGCATGACGAAAAAAAGTGAGGAAAACTGATTATTTGAGTGAATTGTCTATGTGCAGGGACCATAACTCTGCACAAAATCAATAGACCAGAACAAAATTTGAACTTGATCTGTAACTTGTCATGATAAAACTATTTACCAATCATCAAATCAATATCTTTAAGCATGACAAAAAAAAGTGAGGAAAACTGATTATTTGAGTGAATTTTCTAAGTTCAAGGACCATAACTCTGCACAAAATCGTCAGACCGGAACAAAATTCAAACTTGATCTGTAACTTGTCATGATTAAACGATACACCAAATATCAAATCAATAGCTTCAAGCAGGAAGAAAAAAAAGTGTGGAAAACTGATTTGCCGGACTGACGGATGGACAGACAGACAGACAGACAGACAGACGGAGTGCGAACCTAAAGTCCCCTTCGACTTCGTCGGTAGGGGAATAAAAAATAAAATGCCCCGCTAGGGCGCAGCTTGATATGACCCAAGAGGGTGTACATGTATTGACACTACATTCAAGTTTCATACAGCTCTGAATTTGGATTGTGATTAAATATTTGACACAGCATAGTTTCTGACACAGAATGAATGTGGTCAAAGAACTGAAAAATTTGAAATTGGACTTTTACCTATTATGATCCAATATCCAAAATCTCAGTACACAATTAGATTCAGCATATCCAAGTACATCAAGAATTTGATTTATCTATTCATTGGTAGACAAAATCAGCTAAGTTCTATAAAAGAGGTTCACTTCATTAAAAAATATTTATATATTGCATTCTGACTGAGCAACACCAAACCCATCTAAAACCTGGAATGATCTAAGGTGTTCCGGCTGAGTAAAGTTTAATCACTTTCTATGAAGTGGTTATGATAGACTAAACAGGTAAATGCAGTTGATGACGACAACGAAAGACCAACATGACCAAGGAATGTAATCCTTATGTGTCCATAACTTATACGATTAGGAACAATAAATACTTACACGACAGTATATATTGATTCGCAGTTAAAGCTTGTATTCCTTTCTGTCACTTTTATACACTCATAATCTGAAAAGATTAAATGAAAAATTAATGAGATCATACATGTTTTTAAAAAACACAAGCTTGTATTTCACGTTTCTGCAAATTTTTAAGACAGTTGACATCTTGGAACAGAATTTATCGGCAAAAACGAAATTTTCATACTTTAATGTTATTTATCCCAAGAAAAAACCAGTTTTCTTCTAAATGTTTTAATTCATTATTAAGTTTTTTATTCAAGGCAAAGCTTACATCGACAAATAATAAAATAGCAGTTAAAACCAAACGTAAGCGATGTCTAAATTTATGCCCAAAATAAGGCATTAGAATATTGGAACTAAAATTTTAAAAATTACATAATTTTTTTCTTTTGAGCATGAAGAAAAAAATCTCCAAATATATTAGACTCTCAATGTTATGTACCAGTACAGAGATGGACATGTGTTTCTAGTGTTTACCTTTAATTTAGAAAATCATTGCATTCTGCATGATCAATACTATATCATGTTTATAAAAGAGTACAGACGCTGAATTGTATCCCTTGCTTTACTAACCATTGATTTTATTTTGATAGTCCTAAATATAAAGTTTTACTACAAGTATCTCTTAAACTTAACATGATTCAAGAGAATGAGGTCAAGGTCAGATAAACCAAGCCAGAAATACATGTACATCTTACCTTATATGGTTTTGTTATTTATATGTTCATTTTTTTGTTTGTTCTTGTTTGGATTTTAGACTAACTAGACATCATTGAGATGGGAGCCATCTCTGTGAAACACGCTGTAAATAACGTGTGATAAAAAATGTGTATGGATAAGCTGATATGAAGCACTTTTTAAGTTAATACATAGTCTCGTTATGTGCTGAGAGTGATTTCTCAAGATATAGAGCGGACACGATCTTTACCGTAAGACATGGGGTTGTCAACTGAAACCAAAGTTTTTGACCTTGACCTTTGACCTAGGAAATTGTACATACATTTTGGTGTTGGCTAATATACATGTCAAGTATAAAGTATGAAATTATAACAGCTCTCGAGATATAGAGCGGACACAATTTGTTACGGACGGACAGACTGATCACTATAGGGCAACCCGCCACTAGGCAGGGCCCTAATAACATTCTTATTCTTATTCCTTACAATCATTCCATATACTGAATACTTGACCTATTGCTTATAGTATACAAGAAACAGCCCAAACCATGAAAACTTTATACTAATTATATATAACCAATGAACCATGAAAATGAGGTCAAGGTCAGATGAACCCTGCCAGACAGACATGCACTTTACAAATATTTTTTGGATCAAATATAGTTGACCCATTGCATATAATTTCTTAGAAACAAACCTAAACAGGAAACTCAACATTGACCAATGAACCATGAAAATGATGTCAAAGCCATATGATACTTGCCAGATAGACATATACGCCATACAATCATTCCATACACCAATTATAGTCGACCTATTGCTTATGGTTTAAGAAAAACAGACCAAAACACAATAAATTGCTTCGCCGAGCACAGCTAGATACGACCGCAGAGGTCCAACCCTGATCAGTTGGGGCAAAAATGGAAACAATGTTCGCGCTTGATACAGGTCTGAATTTGGATTGTAATTAAGTATTTGACACATAATAGGTTTCTGACACAGAATAACTGTAGTCAAACAACTTAGAATTGTTTATATGATTTGAATCTATATTCTATTTTTTGCTTTTGTGCAATACACTATGCTGTTGCAAATTGACCCCTCTCCCCAAAAAAAACACCCCTTTTTTTGCTTTTATGCAATACACTATGCTGTTACGAATTGACCTCCCCCCAAAAAAAAATTTAACCCCCCTTTTTAGGGGGCAAAAAAATTTGAATAAATTTTCTTTTTAATTTCTGAAATCTGAAATGAGTAAAAAAAAAATTGTTCCCACAATTTCTTTTTACCCCCTTTTTTCACCTCCCTCCCTTTTTCCAAAAAATTCTTTCCTCAAGATATGGTCATGATCTCAATTCAAATTTCCAATGGAATTTGCAACCATAATTACCCATTTAAATACATCATAAAAGTCTTAAAATAGAAAATGACATAAATAATCATGTCTAAAATTCATATTCCTTAACCAGCATTTTCAATAGTAACTTCTAAAAATAAAATTGACAGCTAATCACCTCAAGACAATACAACATTTCTTTATACATAATTCAAAAGCTGTGTAAGGGAGGTAATCCAAACTTAACATTGTACTTAAAAGTAATTGTCCATTAACAAGGAAACCCTTGTTTTCCCCCTTTTTTGCCCCTAATTCCTAAATGGTTTGAGTCATTACTCCCCAAAGCCAATCCTAACCATCCCTATGTGGTATGGAAACTTGTGATATAATTTCAGAGAGATCCATACACCGTTCCACAAGTTATTTTCTGGAAACTAGAAAAATGCTAATTTGGGCCCTTTTTGGCTCAAACTGTTAGGACCATAACCCCCAAAATCAATCCCAACCTTCCTTTTGTGGTTATAAACCTTGTGTTTAAATTTCATAGATTTCTATTTACTTATACTAAAGATATTGTCCGGAAACCAAATGTCTTCGGACGACGCTGACGACGATGACGATGACGACGAGATGATACCAATATACGACCGCAAAATATTTTGCAGTCTTATAAAAACCTAACATTTAGCAATGAACCATGAAAATGAGGTCAAGGTCAAACAAGAGGATGTCAGAGTGACAGCAAACCGGATTTCCTGCAGAGGACGAACCCTGAACAGTTGAGCAAGTATGGACACTACAATTAAGCTTAAAACAGCTCTGAATTTGGATTGTGATTGTATATTTGACACAGCATAGGTTTGTGACACAATGAATGTGGTCAAAGAAATTTGAAATTGGACATTTACCTATTATGGTCCAATATCCAAAATCTAAATACATTGTTAGAATCAGCATATCAAAGAACCCCAAGAATTCAATTTTTAATGAAATCAAACAAAAGTTTAATTTAGGACCCTTTAGACCTCAGTGTGGACCAATCTGATAAAGGAGCTCACAATCCAAAATCTCTAAATACATGGTTAGATTCAGAATTTCAAAGAACCCCATAAATTCAATTTTTGTTGAATCAAACAAAGTTTAAATTTTAGACCCTGATTTGAACCAACTTGAAAACTGAGCCCAAAAATCTAATATCTAAATACAGGTTTAGATTCAGCATTTGAAAGAACCCTATATATATTTAATTTATGTTGAAATAAAACACAGTTTAATTTTATCCATATAATTTTCTGTTCAAAGGAAAATAACTCAAACTGAATAAATTATAAACACATAGTTCTTTAAAATTAGATATGACTTAACCATTACAAAATAGTTCTCTAAAATTAGATATGATATGTTATATATATATATATTTTTCAAATCATAATCAATAAAATAAAAGAACCAATGTCCAATGTCCCCCGTGTTGCACTTATTTGATATTTCCAAAGGGCATAACTCATTTAAAATAAAATGCTCCGCTGAGCGCAGCCAGACACGACCACAGAGGTCTAACCCTGAACAGTTGGGGCAAGTTTGGACACAATATTCAAGCTTGATACTGTCTGAATTTGGATTGTAATCAAATTTTTGACATAATATAGGTTTCTGCAATACTGTGCAATTGAAGATTTCTTGCTTTTGCGCAATACTGGCCAATTGAAGATTTCTTGCTATTGTGCAACACTGTGCAATTGAAGATTTCTTTCTATTGCGCAATACTGTGCAACTGAAGATTTCTTGCCATTACGCAATATTGTGCAATTGAAGATTTCTTGTTATTGTGCAATACTGTGCAATTGGAGATTTCTTGTATTGCGCAATACTGTGCAATTGAAAATTTCTTGCTATTGCCCAATATTGTGCTATTGCGCAATACTGTGCAATTGAAGGTTTCTTGCTATTGCGCAATACTGTGCAATCATTTGAAATTTCAAAAATTTTGAAGAAAAAAATATGAACACTAAAAAAAATTGGAAAAAAAAAATCCCCCCAAACTTTTTGAACCCCCTCCCCCTTGGAGTTATTACCCCAAATTAATCCCAGCCTTCCCTTTGTGGTATGGAACCTTGTAGTACAATTTTAGAGAGATCCATACACTTAAACACAAGTTACTGTCTGGAAACTAGAAAAATGCTTGTTTTTGGCCCCTTTTTTGCCCCTAATTTCTGAACCATTGTTGCAATTACCACCAAACTCAAACGCAGCCTTTCCTTTGTGATATGGAACCTTATGATACAATTTCAGAGAGATCTATACACTAACACAAGTTATTGTCCGGATACTACAAAAATGCTTGTTTTTGGCCCCTTTTTGACCCCTAACTCCTAAACTGTTAGTACCATTACCTCAAAAATCAATCCCAACTTTCCTTTTGTAGTATTGAACCTTCTGGTAAAATTTCTTAGAGATCTATTCACTTAAACTAAAGTTATTGTCCGGAAACCAAATGTGTCTTCGGACGACAACGACTCAGACGACAACGACGTCGACACCATAGCATTATACAACGCAAAAAATTATTTTGCGGTCTTATAAAAAGTCTATCTTCCACCATTTTAAAACTTGTCCGAGATATTGCTGATATTAACCTATAGTATAAGTTTTATAAAAATCTGACATGAATTGTACCCGTGAGAGAGCTAACGAGGCCATTTTCCAAATTCAATATTTCTAAGGAGAATAACTCTTTTGAAAAAAGTCGATCGTCCACCATTTTAGAACTTGTCCGAGATATTGCTGATATCAACCTATAGTATAAGTTTTATAAAAATCTGGCAAGAATTTTACCCGTGAGAGCGCTAACAAGACCGGACGGACGGACCGAAACACAGACGGACAGACGCCCGGTATTTCCATGTCCTCCGCAACGCGATACACGGGGACAATTAGATATAATTTAACCACTAAAACATTGTAAGAATCAGAATATCAAAGAACCCTAAGAATTCAATTTTTGATGAAATTTAAACGAAAATCAGAAATCTAAACATATGTTTATTAATAGACAACATAAGTTTAGTTTTTAAAGGAGTTCAATTTATCAATATATATATATATAGCATTCAGAAAATTAGTTTATACAGAAAAAAACAAACCTACTACAAAATTCTTCAAACAATTTACCAAAGAAAAGAAAAAAAAATCCAAAATGTCAATTATCATTAATACAATGTCTTTTAAAAAATCTATAACACTTATCTGTAACTGTAATCAAACTTTATATATATATATAATTAACCATTTCTGTTCAAAGGGAAATAACTCAATCACATAACAAGTAACACTTTTGACTATTGGAAAGGGAAATAAATCAACAACGAGAAAAGCTAAAATCGTGAAAATTGAACTTGACCTTCACGGTAAAATATTTTCAGACACCAAATATAGTTGACCTATTGCACATAGTTTTAGAAAAACAGACCAAAACATAAAAACTTAACTTTAACCACTGAGTCATGACAATGAGGCCAAGGTCAGATGACACCTGACAGTTGGACATGTACACCTTACTACATGTATCATTCCATATACCAAATATAGTAGGCCTATGCCTATAGTATCTGAGGTATGGACTTGACCTCGAAAACTTAACTTTGTTTACTGATCCATGAATGAGATGGAGGTCAAGTGAAAACTGTCTGACAGACATGAGGACAATGCAAGGTACACACAGTTTAATATGCTGACCGAGTTGTGATCTTTACATACATGTTCATCAATTCACATTATGTAAATTAACTAGACAAGTTTTAAATATACATACTATCTTTGTTAATTTGTTTTTGGTAGGTTTTTCTAAAGGAAATAGCCCTGTTTTCTCAATCAGGTCTAACAAATGAGATTGAGTAACCTGACTCAAAAGCATGTGATTATGTTCAATTAGTCATCCTCTGTGAATTATGTCGAAATATTAGGCAAAAATGCTCTTTAAAACTTAACAGTTTATTTACCTACATACCTTGTGAAAAATTATAGTTAGATGGCCATATCTTAAGATGACAGGAACAATCTTCCTCAGAAGGTACACAATAACATCGATGTTTTGGTCTGATAATAAAATCAAATCCTCTCGTATAATCACATCGGCATGATCTATCTTCTTTCGTTGTCTCATTTCTATAAACAACTTGTCCTTCTTCGTTGCAGTACGATTTTGTTAAAACGCAGCTATGGCTTTCATTAGTCCAGAATTTAAAAGGTTGGTAGAAATCATTTCTACAATTAGCACCTTGAAGTGTTCCTTGAGTTGATCCAGCAACTATTAACTTTTTTCCTAAATGCAAATAAAAATATTTTCCCATAAAAAACAATTTCACTGGTTAACAATAGTACAAATACCACATTCATGAAGTTTTAGAAACCATATCATGAACCACATGTGTTATGGAAAAGTACTCCCTTTTTTAACTGTTTTTTTTTATTGTAATAAGTTTTTTCTGTTAACTAAGCTATCGTATAAAAACGCTGTTCATAAGTGCTACCCAATCTTCGTGATGAATATTATAGTAGAGCCCAACAGGTATAAGCTACAGTTGTAACAGATTGCAATAAACAATTGAGAACAATGATAGCCTTTTTTGAGATACAGACTTTAAACAAAACCTTGCTAGAATTAAAGAAAAATTATTTGGACAGTATTTTTTGGTCAAAAAATTATAGGTTCCCATTGCTCTTCTTAACGTATTTTGTACTTATCTCCCCCTTGCCTTTCAATTTTGCACTTAAAACATCTGTCTCATCCTAGCTTTGAAAAGACATCTCAGTTCCGTTAGGGCTAAGGAAGATATTATATCATTTTGCCTTTGACATAATGCAGAGTGCAAGAAGTCTCTAATAATTACAAAAATAACGGGTGCACATATCGACTAATCAGGATTAGCCATACATGTACTCTGAATTCTGAATACCATGTTATATTTTCATAAAAAGGCTGCGCCCATAAAATCTAATGGTTTATTATAACCTACAAAATTGTATGAATTTTAGCAAGAAATTCAAAACAATTTGATGAAAAGGTATGACAGTCTTCAACCAAAACAAAAAAGAAAATGTTGTAAACCCTTGCATACAAACCTCTAACTGACAAGGCACATGATGAACAGTTAAAATAAGGGTACTCACAATGGATTTAAAATAAGGGTACTCACAATGGATTTAAAATAAGGGTACTCACAATGGATTTAATTATGACATATACATACAGAATGACAATTTGAACATATTGATGAGTTTGAAACTTAAGGAATTTTATTTGACTGTGGGGAGGATGAACTTTGTTAAGAGCCACTGTGAGACAAGGACCAAAGCATTAATCAAAAATTTTTAGAAGACACAGTTGAAACTGTAAATTCGGAAATTATTGTGTTATTTAAGAATGAACAAAAAAGTTAATCAGTTATTGTGATTTCAAAAGATATATATATATATATATATATATATATATAGAAGTCTATAAAAGGACCAACCAGCAAATTTACTATGTACCGGATCGTCTAGAATAGACGATACTGTGCAGATAAGGAAAAATTATATAAGTCTAAAAATTTGCACAACGATACTAATATAAGATGGTATTATACGAAGATGTTGTTATTAAATCGTGTTGACAAATATTTCGGCTTAACAAATAGCCTTCTTCAGTGTCAATGAGTTTAACAATACTGATTGTAGGTTAAAATAGATCAATAATACAGGTAAGTTTTAATCTATTGATTTTAATCCATAATCTCGAACATCATAATATAAACAAAACTCAAATACCTCCAATATGTTGGTGAGTCAAAGCAGCCTTTCCACAAACGCCTCAATGGCCATAGGAGTGATATCTCTAAGAAGCCACTTCTCCCAGTTTCTCAGCATTTCAGACAATCAGGTCACAAACTTGATGACTTTAATCGCATGAAAATCCTAGTGATTGAACAGAACATTCACTGGAGTGATGCCCAGCGACAGGTTAGGAAAGCTTTTGGATAAAGGAACTAAATGTACATCATCCAAACGGCATCAATAAGAAATACTAAGTTTTGTTTTTCACTCATTTTGGAATGTAAATATACACAGTCACGTATATTAGAGTATCGAGTTTTGTTTATATTATGATGTTCGAGATTATGGATTAAAATCAATAGATTAAAACTTACCTGTATTATTGATCTATTTTAACCTACAATCAGTATTGTTAAACTCATTGACACTGAAGAAGGCTATTTGTTAAGCCGAAATATTTGTCAACACGATTTAATAACAACATCTTCGTATAATACCATCTTATATTAGTATCGTTGTGCAAATTTTAGACTTATATATATATATATATATATATATATATATGTATCAATTACCAGAATGCAAAGTTTTTATAACAAAATTCACATAGTCACGTTATTTGCATTAATAAAAACCTCATAATAATTTCTCAATTTACAGTATACAAACTTTATGACCCTAATAAATTCATTTCTGACACATTTGTTGGTGACCATATATTTCAGATTAGGGACATTTTCCAGAGTATGTCAGTGGTGTATGTCAGTGGATGTACTGTACGCTATATAACAGACATAGACAGTTAAGTTGGTTAATATTTAGAAAATAAAGAGTGTATTACCTGCTTTTTCAAAATCTGGAATTTCTTTACAAAACTCAGTAAAATTGTTTTCATTGATATCATACAAGCAAAAGTAAGTGCTGTTAGAGCCACAAATAGTTTCAGCTCTATGTTTCCAGTGTGACTGAACAGGGCACTGAAAGCTAAACACAGCATCAGATATCTTCAATATGGACATAGCCTAAAATACAATGTAGTAAAAAGAAAGTGTTAATTGATATACATATACCCCGATGAAATAAGCATAATGTAATTGTGTTGTAAACATGTAAGTTTTATTTTATTGTACATGTCGGATTGGATATACAGTGTAACCTGCCTGATCCGCCACCTGGGTATTCCAGCATCCTGCTTTACAAATGTAACTTACACATTTTTATGGTCCCAAACTATGCCTATCCTTGCAGAAAAAGACCTGAGTATTCAGACAACATGTTTAATCCGACATTTGTTGCTGGTCCCCCTGAATAGGATAACACATGTTACACTGTACTTTCATTTAACCACTCATCCAATTTGAATGATTAATAAAACAAGATTGCACAAAAACTTAAATCATTTCAGTTTGCAAATATGTGCCATTACTACATATGCTATATATTCACTTTTCGCTATCATTTTGTCTTTTGCATCCATTACCTTATTATCTACCTTTATGTATCTTTTTTTTTCTATTGCCTTTTTGAAAGTGAAATCAGCGTTAAATCAACAACGACATGTGATCACTTCATTAGATGCACGTCATAGTCCGAACAAATAAAATTATTTATAAAATCTTCTGACAAGAGTGCACCCACTGAAATTTCTCCCTTGTTTTAATGGTCATGATTGATTTTATTTTGAAAACCTAAAGATAAATTACTAAAATGTTTAACTACAAGTATCACATAAACTTAACATTCTCGTTGTTTAGTGAGAATACATAACACAAATATGTTGAATGTGTATGTAATGGTATGCATTAAATTAGATCACACTTGTTCATGCAAAGTGTAAAAAGCTAGCTGTGTTTGGTGCTCTAACTAATTTCCATACATTTGATAGTCCTTGAATCACTCACGTTTCCATATTTGCACACAGTTGTCCTTTTCAAAGTGCTCCAAAACCTGACTTAGCGCTTTATATATTTTTTTACGCAGGGTAGCATTCTCGCAGGTTACTTTTTTATTTAAATTCTACTGTATATATACAATTGTCCTTAAAACTAGAGTCTTCTTACCAGGAAAATACTGTAAATATCCATGTCAAAGCTGATGTGGAAACATTCTGAAAGCTGATGCTGCTGCAAAAAAAAATTACTATTAGTTACACAGTGTGCAATTGTTCTAATACGAGAATTTGATTGATTGTTGGTTGCTTAACGTCCAGTGGCAAATATTTAATGCATGTTCAGGACGATTATGTATTATAATCAGGCGAGGTAAAGCCGATATGAATTTTATTGACCCGATAAATTCCGTATTAGGAGAATTGCACACTGTGTAACGAATTTATCCTGATTTTGTTATTTACATATTATTATATTCAAATTCAATTATTAGGACAATACCAACCAAATATATTTAGATATTTAATCTAAAACTGCGAAAAAATGAAAAATATTGGGACGATAAAGCAACTAGAAAAAAATAAAATTATTAGGTCAATGGTATGCAACTAAAGGGAGATATTTCCAATTGACGTAAAAATTATAATGAAATTTATTAGGACAATATCAGCCAATCAAATTGCCAGAAATTACTCTAAATCAAGATAAAATGACTTAGGGTAAATTGTATTGGGACAATAATAATGATACAGGTGTAATGTTTGAAAGAGATTTTTTTTTTTTTTTTGTCGTTTCTATTTTTGGTAATGATATAAACATGATCAAATGATGATAAATGTTTGCGGGAATCATATGACTTGCAACATGGCAACGAAAAGTTAACGATTTTAAGGTCAATATGTGTATATACTATATTGTATACATAATTTTTTTCCAGTTTTATTGATTGTTCAGTTATTATGTTATTGAGGACTTACTGCAGTTGTGTGAAACACAATAACTGTTATAACAGGGATATTTACAATTGATCTTTGTTGTGTAAGCTCTACAGCCAGTTTTCTGTTTTAATATTTGAGATTGAATATTTTAACTTCATGAACATGTTAAAGTGGGGCGTATGATACCAGAGGGACATTCAAACTCTTAAATCGAAAACAAACTGACAACTTCGTGGCTTAAAAAGAAAAAGACAAACAGACAAACAATAGTAAACAAAATAGCACAAACCCCACCAAAAACTGGGGGTGATCTCAGGGACTCCGGAAGGGTAAGTAGATCCTGCTCCACACGTGGCACCCATCGTATCGCTTATGTTAGTACAAACCTAGTCACAAGTCTAATTCGGTAGGTCATAATTGTGAAAAGGGGACAGGATTACAGTTATTACATTAGGAACATATAATATATTAAAGGGATATTCCATAACGATCAACCAACTCGTGATGGCGTCTGTAAAATTTACAAAAGGATGATTCTAACTTCACCATTTGAAACTCTTGGTTTAATAGCTACCTTGTGAGCAGCAACCCTCTATCAAGGTAATCATTCTATCTTGAATAGTTTTTGAACACCCATGAGATTAGAGGTCTAACATGAATGTGTCCATAGTACACGGATGCAGCACTCGCACTTTCATTTTCTATGACGTACAGTGGACCGTGAACTATAATTTGGCATTAAAATTAGAAAGATCATATCATAGGGAACATATGCGTTAATTCTTAATTTGATTGGACTTCAACTTCATCAATTACTACCTTGACCAAAACTTTTCCTGAAGCAGGACAAATGGACGAAGAGAAGGACTGTTATGGACCCACAGACCTGAAAACTAAAAATTGATAGAAAAAACTTGAGTCCTACCCCTATGTTCTATTTTAAGCCATGTGTGCCATGTTGGTGGTAGTCTCGGTCATTTGATACTTTTTTTAAACTTGATACCCTTATGCTGATTGTGGTCAAGTTTGGTTAAATTTGTCTCAGTTAAGTTTCAGAGGAGAAGATTTCTGTAAAAGATTACAAATTTACTATAAAGTGCAATAACTCCTTACGGGGTCAATTGACCTTTTTGGTCATGTTGACTTAATTGTAGATTTTACTTTGCCGTACATTATTGCTATTAACAGTTTATCTCTATAATATTCAAGATAATAACCAAAAACTGCAAAATTTCCTTAAAATTACCAATTCAGAGGCAGCAACCCAACAAAAGATTGTCTGAATCGTCTGAAAATTTCAGGACAGAAAAATCTTAACCTGATGAACATTTTTGCCCATTCTCAAATTTGCTCTCAATGATTCAGTTTCAGATATATAAGCAAAAAAATGCATTTTATACCTATGTTCTATTTTTAGCCATGTTGGCCATATTGGTTGGCAGGCGGGGCCATCAGACACATTTTTATACTAGATAACCTAATGATGATTGTGACCAAGTTTGGTTAAATTTGTCTCAGCAGTTCCAGTTCATAACAGACTTTGTGTGATTTGTGCATACAATTGTGTTGAAACTGAAAAACACTTTCTTTTAATTTGTTCTCTTTATGATGACTTGAGATGGCTATTATTTTCTGAATGTTCAAATCATATTGAAAATTTTGCTATTTTAGACGATGATCAGAAATTAGTTAAAATCATTTATGATGAATTGTCACGAAATTCGGGAATTTTGGAAAACATTAAATGTACATATGTATAAATATGAAATGTTTTGTTAATATGTGTCTCATAAGCCAACTCAATGGCTAGGTATTGATTGTTTTAATGTCTATTTTTATTATGTCATTGTACTATAATGTAAAATCAGCATGATCAGTATGTGACTCAATAATAAGATTTTCCTTTATTTTGTACCTACCTAGCTAGTGAATATTTATCTCTCTAATTGTCTTATTTAATAACACAGTTATTATACAGTTTACAATAAAACATATCGCCATTTTATATTTGTTGATTATGATTTATGTTAAACCAATGTCGAAAAATATCAACATATACATTTTGTACCTTGCTATGAGTTCATACCTCTATAGAGAAGGAAATTTGTCCTACAACGACAGGATATTGGTCCGTGTAACACTTATCATTTCAAAATTTTAAAAAGTTTTCAAATTTTCGATTTTTGGAATTTTGATCAAAGTTTCAAAATTTTAAAATTCCAAACTTTTAAAAAGTTTTCAAATTTTGAAATTTTCACCAAATAATAACAATTCTAAATATCGTTTTTAAATTTGATAGTTAAGATATTTGACCAAGCTTTAAAAGTACTAAACTTAACGTACAGTTTTGATTATTTCGCCTTTTAGAAGTTTAATTTTTTTTAAATTTTTGATGAAGATATCAAAATTAGAAAAGGGGCAAAATGAGGGGTACATGTAAACTGCGAAACGGAGTAAAAGCGGAACGAAACGAAACAAAATAAATATATACTCTATTTGGGAATCGGAAATATAAATATTGTCACTACTGTAACACTATATTTGACTTGTATACCTCCACGAGGGGCTTCAATAATGGTATATTTTTCAGGTGCGGATCCATGAATTTGAAAATGCGGGGGCCTAGTTAGACAACGTTTGGACCGATGCTTGTAAAATGGATATGCATTTATCATACATGTAGCTCTGCTAGGGTGGGCGGTCCATTAAATCCGCCTCTTTTTTTAAATAGCGACTTAAAGGAAACGGGATATTTTTGTATCAAGTTCCGTATTTGTTATTTGCGCATTTTAAGTTATCGTACGACAATCAACTTTGAGCAAAGTACAAGTATGCAGCTACGTCCAGTCAGAATGGGGCGTGTAAAGAGAGTGCCACGATCTCTGCATGATGAATTTTGCCATTTTGGACATACACCAATGATGCGCTCGAAAAACCAGGACAATGTAAAACGCTGAAAATTTTAAGTAAAGCATTTACCTACGGAACGCTGAAAATGTTCGAATATTTGAAAGTCAAGTTAATATAAGAACCGAAACAATTGAAGAGGTGTTTGGTCAAAAATAAAGTTAAAACATCAAATTCCATCTAAGTAGATATAAGAAGATGCGATATGAGTGCCAATGAGACATCTCTTCATCCAAGTCACAATTTGTAAAAGTAAACCATTGTAGGTCAAAGTACGGTCTTCAACGCGGAGCCTTGGCTCACACCGAACAGGGCTACTTTGCCCGAGGAAGTTGTAACCTAAGTTTCTTTGTAAAACGACATATTTTAAATGATTGATTGTTGTTTGCTAGTGGCAAATATGTCATACATGCTCAAGACGATAACTAATTAACAATATATACAACAGGTAGGTCACGTAAGAGTCCGTTCATGATGATGATCGGCATATTTATATGGCACTGAAAAATGAGGGCTTACCTAGTAATCAGATTTTCTCTAAATGCTTTGGTTACAGAGATATAAGCCAAAAACTGCATTTACCCCAATGTTCTATTGTTAGCCATGTCGGTCATCTTGGTTTGCGAGCGGATCATGTCAGAGACACATTTTTTTAAAAATAGATACCTTAATGGTGATTGTGGCAAAGTTGGGTAGGTCCAGTAAGGGCCGATTTTGGCCTCAAATTTCAGGTTCATCTGATAAACGATTTTGGACACTTTTTAAACACTTACTTGTCTACTTCGGTCGATTAGATTAGGTTAAAATTGTGAATATTTCAGTAATTTAGCATGACTTAATGATGCTAGTACCCGATATGTGGATTGTATTGTAAAAAAACAGCCCATATTTATGTGACAGAAGTATTCTACTTTCCAATAGATAGCATAAAGTTTACATTTAAACAATTTTGTAAAACTGCTATATTTTGGGGCCAAAAAGGGATCTTACTGGACCAACTTCTTTGGTCTAGTAGTTTCAGATGAGAAAATTTTTGTAAAAGTTAACGACGGTGGACGACGACGACGACAGACGCCAAGTGAATAGAAAAGCTCACTTGGCCCTTCGAGCCAGGTGAGCTAAAAAGAAAAATAAGCAGCAAAATAAGTAAAATTGTCAGAAATAAACAGAAATAGAATTCACATATTAAAGGACTATAAGGCAAAAACAATTAAAATAATATTTTTTTATTCTATTACATCTTTAAAAATAAATAGGATAGGTACATTGAAGGTCCTGTAGGTTGATATCTTTTTTTATTTTACCATTTTTATTTACATTGAGTCTTTGAGAGGGACATTTGACTTTTACATTTTTACTTTTGATTTTGATTTTAACAGTGCTTATTGAAAAATGACCAAAACACTTAAAGGTTGGCTATTTTTGAGCTTAAAAAATAGGGAAGGTATGGTAATAGGAAACACACATACTTTTTTATTTGGCCTAAGAAAGATGTGAAAATTGCATAATTTGGTTGAATAGATAAGGATTTTAAATGGGTGGTCTGACACCTGTATGGTCAAATACAGGCTATAAGTATCTGTATTTTTCATCATTAATCAGTGTTAATTTAATAAAATTAATGAAGGTGTGAGAAAAAATCTCATCACGGTCAAAAGTAGTTCAAATAATTATGACGACTTGAAAGCCTGTTGTATTGTTTTGCTTTGACGCCTTACCTTACAGTTACGCCTTAGTTGTAAGGCGTCAGAGCAAAACATTGTAATAGCTTTTCAAGACGTCATAATTATTTGGACTACGTCAAACGTACTTCTTCTTTAAGGTGGTACCCAACACCTTCACTAAAATTAATTTGGCTCGTTTAATTTTCATAAAATTTTGACAAAGTATTTACTTTGACCCTTTGACAAAAATATAAAAATTTCAAAAAATTTGAACCAACCAATTTATCAGAAAAATTACACTGGTTATATAGCAGTTTGACAAACACTAATTTTGATCATTGAGAAGCTTAATATTCCCTTAACAACACAACGTAATTAAAACGTTTAGCTGATTTTTACAGAGTTATCTCCCTGAAGTGTTAGGTACCACCTTAAACCATTTTTTACCTTATTGTTGTCCACCTTCTTTTTCTTCTGAACGTATTGCCTCTAATTATAGAACACCTTCTTTTTCTTCTGAACGTATTGCCTCTAATTATAGAACACCTTCTTTTTCTTCTGAACGTATTGCCTCTAATTATAGAACACCTTCTCGCTAGATTAAGGAGTCACCAGTGCAAGACCCTTCCTTGTCGAATCAAATATCGGATGTGCATGATCGTCTGATGACAAATTATGAACTGTATTTATTGTATTAGCTTAAAGTAGAAACATCCCATTGAATTATTAAGGTATTTAAATCATAAATTTTAACCTAGATCTATAAATGATGTAAATAGCACATACTTTTAAAAAATTGCTTTTAAAATTCAGTCTTTACTGTATATAAAGTTTGTACACCTTATCAGCCCTCCACACTGTGTAAATATCTGTGTAAATATTTGATTAAGCATTAAGCATTTAACTTTATCCAAAGTGAGAGTGCTCCGATATATAACGGAGGAAAATACCTGTACAGAACAGAACAGAATAAAGACTAGAAGTTAGGCTTTTTGTTATTTAATTATGTATTGACGCCAGATCAACAATTTAACTAGAAAGCCTAGTACCCTTTCAAATAAATATCATTCAGTAACAAAAATTGTGTAATAATAACACTACACCATATTAAATAAAATTTTGTGTGTTTTAAAACTACATTCGTTGAAGTGACTTATAGACATCTATAATACTAAAATAACGAGGTCCAATTTGTCAGCCGGCATGACATAAAGACGACGATTCAAAGAATTCAACTTTATATATAACTAATAAAGGACAATGGTGTTGATTAAAAATTACATCATTCCAGGCCCTTTTGTTTTCCAAATAATTAATATAACCAATAATTAACAAGTTCCGGGTCGAATCCGCTACCGATACTAATAGTATATGTCACATATAGTTTCCGGTTTAAGTATGTGTGTATGGTCTGTATCTTCCTCCTTTAATATGAGCACCACCATGGGATATTGTGTAAAGTAGGACACCGAACGTACTCTATCAGTACAGATTAAATGTGAGCATTAGCCTTCCCAGTTTCCCAGTCTGGCCTAGACGGGTCTTACTACCAGGAGTAGTTAGAAAACAAGAACGGGTTCAAACATAAAGATTTTTAAAGCACAGAAAAATGTGCACCTTATAATCAGCATGACTTTATTAGATGACAATACGAATACAAAAAGTAAAGGCTAAACATAAGGCGTAGGTACTTTAATTCAGTCACGGAACCGCGATATGCGGGTGTGTTCTAGTATATATGACTTATATACATTAGATAATTTAGTGGCGGATCCAGAACTTTTTATAAGGGGGCTCACTGACTGACGTAAGGTGGGGGGAGGGGGAGGGGCTCCAGTCAAGCTTCAGTGATTCCCTATATAATCAACCAAATTTTCCCACATTAAGAAGGAGCGGGCCCCCTCCCCCTGGATCCACCTATGGATATACTGTCCATGAGTTGAACTTAGCATGCTTAGAATCGATCACTTCCTTGACAATCATTATGGATCTACCAAATGAATTGAAAGCTTTTCTAGTAATTATGAAGTTAGATGGAAAAGAGCCGGAAGTGGAAATTCATCGAAGTTCTGACGAGGTCTCAGTACGCAGGTGGAAGAAAGGTCCGCTGATGTAGGCCCTCAGGTATCCGTGGTAATTTTTCATTGATTAAATTCGCACAGTCTCAGTACAACTCACTTTGATCAAGGCTGGAACCGGACACATCATCCAGGAAACGTGAGTCGCGGCCCTGAAAAAGAAAAGCAAGCCACCATCCAGGTTCACCATATATTACACAAGAAGACTTTTTAAAAGTACAGATGAAGCTTACAAAATTTTAATTGAACTTTCTCCAGAATGTCATTTTTCCCAACTACACAAATTTCACACAACGGTTTCACTAATTTGTAAAATAAATCTTAATTGACAAATAATAGATAAGCCATGTTTTCTCCCCTTTTTGATCACCTCATACATTGCCTTGTAGCTTTTTCTGCTAGGTGTTTTCTACAATGTTTAAATGTGCCATTTAGTGAAAAAAATACATCCCAAGATATTTGAACGATATCTATGACAGAGTTACCATATGTAAAACTAATGAGTGGAATTTATCTAGCAACAAAACAATATGTCAGTGAGGACTTTACTAAATTAGGGACCGGTCAATATTTATTGGGGGTTGGGACCGGTGCAAAACGCAGTAGGACACACATATTTTTTAACTTAATTTTTGATAGGACTTCTACTTTTTTAGTTTTCAGCACTGATAGGACAGCAATATTTTTATGGCATATGTATGAATGTAGAAAATAGGCTATACAAATTTAATTACAACAAAATAAACAAGATTAATTGAGGAACAAACAAGTAACAACAATGGAAATACAATTTCAAGTCTAGACATTAATATTATGTTTTATTATAGAACAGCAACTTTGAACCCCAACAATTTCCGAATCGGCCCAACTCCCAAGAAAATATTTCAGTGGGGCCTTCCCTTAGTTCTTAACTTTCGTTTGAGCCATGTCCAGTGAAGAACTTTGCCGTACGGAGCTGGCGAGGCTTATCGAAAGAATGCAGGGTGTCCACGCAAATTTGTTTTAACAGCAAATTTGATCCCTAACAATTCCCGAATGGGTCTAACTCCCAAAAAAAGATTTCAGTGGGGACTTCCTCAAGTTATTACATTTTGTTTGAGCCATGTCCGGTAAAGAACTTTGCCATTCGGAGCTGGCAAGAATAACCAAATAAATGTAAGGTGTCCACGTAATTTTCTTTTGAACAGCAATTTTGAACCCCAACAATTCCTGAATGGGCGTAACTCCCCCCCTCTCCTCCCAAAAAGAAGATTTCAATGGGGACTTCCATTATTACCTTTTGTTTAAGCCATGTCCAGTAATGAACTTTGTCGTATGGAGATGTGTTTACGTATTTTTTTTATTAGCAATTTTGAACCCCAACAATTCCCGAATGGGCCTTAGTCCCAAATACAAATTTCAGTGGCGCATTCCATAAGTTATAATTTTACCTTTTATTGAAGCAAACCAGTAATGAACTTTGCCGTACGGAGCTGATAAGGCTCACCGAAAGAATGTAGGGTGTCCACGTAATTTTCTTTTTAACAGCAATTTTGAACCCCAACAGTTCCCGAATGGGCCTAACTACCCCAAAAAAAAACTTCACTGGGACCTTCCTTAAGTTATAACCATTTGTTAGAGCCATGTCCAGTAAAGAACCTTGCCGTACGGATCTGGCAAAACTTACCGAAAGAATGTAGGGTGTTTATGTAATATTTTTGTAAACAGCAATTTTGAACCCCAACAATTCGAATTCAATGTAAGTGTGAACGAGGCATAGAATGTATAATTCGGAACACTGACAAATTTGTAGGTTTCTTGGGTATAAGCTAGCGCTTTGTAATATTTTAAAGGTCTATTTCTACGCTTGGTTTTAGTGCCCACGTGGAGAATCTCTTAGTTTAGCCAGCATACAATATTAAAGTTGGACTGTGAAATACAGGAGTACTATCCGACCCTTTGATGCAAAATCTTGCAGGTCTAGGGTATACGTTCTTTGGCCATTTTAGAAGCCATTTCTACGTGGTGAATCTCTTAATTTGACCAGCCGGCAATAATAAAGTTGGACTATGTGATATACCGGAGTACATCTCCCCCACTCTCTTACGGGACTGTGGTATAAATCCGATAAGCTTTTTTTGAGGCAATACCTATCTCTTCCTCTCATACTTATGCCCAGACTTTGATATTTGTGTCAGTCTGGCTTATCATCCCAAATAAATGATATAATTAGCGACTTTGTAATTGTTATTTTACATAACGGGATAAGTGACTGTTTTGACCTTTTCTTAATATTTTCTTCTATTTCTTTTATTTGAGTAGCATAATTTAGGTTTAACATTCTATCTAAATCAACACAAAAAGTTGTACCCAACAACTTTAAGGTACTAGGGTAAGGGAAATAACAGTAGCAGCAGTTGATTTGACATTTGACATTTGACATTTATAAATAGAAATATTTTCGTATTCATACAATGAAACATATATGTATTGTTTATTTCCTAGAAATTAATGCGTATTAATAATTTCATTTTCTCCTTAACAATATGGAATGGATATTCTGTTATAATGTTTTTATTATTTTCAGTTCTGTACAAATTAGTAGTCTCCCACATGGAGTTTGTCTTGAAAACCGAAGGTATGTTTTATGCATCATCACTACAAAAAATATTCGAAGACGAAATATGTCCGTCAGTAAGAATCCAGTTTCTGACTTTTCGTCAGATTTTCGGATTTTCTTAGTTTTATCCATGTATAGTTATACTGTCTTTAAACATTTTGCCTGCTTAACACCCAATGCATTTTCTTTTCTTAATTTTATAACATATATTTTAAAAAGCCATTTTTGAAAATTTTATACAATCCTTGTTATTTTTTCATAGTTTTTGAAGCAAAAAAGGTTTCAATGTTAAATGCATGAAAACTCTAGAGAAAATCATATCCCGCGAGATTTCGAATGGCTTATATCTAGAAAATAAGCACACAGACTCTATTTTTTTCTGCTTTTTTAATTCCTTTATTTAACTACTATAAATTTATTACATTCTTTCAAAAAGCTTGTTATTTTAAAACAGAGTAGCGAACGTCCTTAGCGAATAACAGAGAGTGTTTGATTTTTAACGTTCTTGATATCAAGCTTTGTGTATGCATTAAAATCAAAATTAATGAAAATGTGCACGAGACGTAAGGAAACTCTGTTATTCGTTAAGAACATGTAAGTATTGAATCGTTTCAATTTCATTTTTATAATTATTGCGAAACTATTCTATTAGATTTATTCCATATTCCTGGCATCTTGAATTTATACTTAACAAATATCGTTTGCCGTGTGACGTGAATCAATTACACGAACGGCCCTCTATATCATGTACTGTGTTAAGACGCTAGACAAATGAAGGATGAGGAAAGGTAACACTGGGCCACCGAATGCTTGATTTTCGTCGAGCCTAGGTGGGCGAGTGGTCTAGTGCGCCGGGCATAGTGCAAGTCAATTTGGTGCCACGATATCTTAGAAGCATGAGTTCGAATCCCGGCCCGGAAAGAACAAAAATTTGCTTCCGCAAATTTACAGATCTAACATTGTTGGGCTGTTTATTTAGACGAATTATATATATATATATATATACAACTCGTCCAAACATCAGCCCAACAATGTTAGATCTGTAAATTTGCTTTCGCAAATTTTTTGTTCTACACAGCCATGTATCACCATCACTGCTGATCCGATGGAGAAATCTGTTGTAGAGTTGTCACTGGTTCAGACGTACGATGTAGAATAAATCATATCAATCTATTCTGAATACATCTTGAAATTTATACAATAAAACAGTTTAAACCGAACACATAGAAGTTTCAAAAAATGCGTAGGATATATAGCTATTTACAACAAAGACTGCAAATTAATGCTTCAAATAAAAATAGTAATGTGCGATATGAACTGGTACAACTCTAATATTTCAAAGGTGATGGCAGTGAAGATGTTACAACAACGATTGCGTGGAAATACATTCCCAATAAACAGCACTGACCGATCTAAGCTGGTAAAATATTTTTATAAACTTGCACCACCCTGCAGTTGAACAGCTTTTATGATAGAAGATGTCAGCTCTCACAAATAAGTCTTTCAGACTTGCTGGTCTCCGAAAAGCTAAGACAGGAGGAGATTTAGGAAAGATCTTGGATAATTTTGGGAGGTTGGCAATAATTGGCACGGATCAAACGTGAAAGTTGTGCAACTGCAGGATGGTGTAAGTCGTGTGGTAACCCACATGACCCAGTTGTTCGTCTTTCGTTACTAAAATCATTCATTAAAGTTTAATAACTGATATGATATAATCTCACTAATACAGCTTGGACTACAATCCTTGGATGGTGTAAACTTCCCACTAACACCGTACACTAATACACGATTCACAATACACCATTACAGCACACACCATGTGCCATTACACCATATACGTTACACCTTTGCACCATACACCTTACACATTACACCATAATGCAATTAAATTTCAAAGAAAGCGTGTGACTACAAAATTATTTATTTATTTTTAAAAACGAATTCTGATCACAATATTGTAAATTAATGTATAAAATATTAAAAATCAGTTCTTATCAATACTCTGCATAGTTTTAAATGTCGTACACCATTCATTCACACCATTCCCGATCGCACGTTACACCATTACACCATTCCCCTTACGCCATACACCATGTCACCATACACGTTCTTACATTGCACCATATGCCATACACCATTACACCATACACGTTTTTTTTTAGGAAATTTACATCATCAAAGGGCTGTACTTACCCTTAGTGATTTAAAATCAATTGACCAAATGAGTATAATAATTAAGTTTAGTTAACGTTATGTGTGTTCAGATGAGTAATGACATATTACTGAGTTCTAAACTACGAAGAATATAAAATCAAATGTTTTCTGGATACTAATCATTCACAAGTTAGAGTGGCAAATACACAGTACGATATCCAGTTCGTTACCAATAGACTATGCAATCAGAGTCAAATATACCGAGAGTCTTCACCAGTTCCAACTATGAGTTTGAACAAGATGTCATCAAATTACGCAACCCAGAAGGGAATGACGAAACACAAGCAGTAGTGAATAACTGCCAACTTTCAAATCCTGCAAAGGTAGCTATTACAACGAGAGATCAAAACTCGTACCAGCACTACAAAAAAATACAAGTAGATCAACATAGCAGAACCGTGGACAGTCACCACAGTTATATAACATATCATAATAGCAAATTCTGTTGAATAAGATAACATTCTGATGTTTACTACACGTTAGAAACTAACCAAACTTTTTGCAGCTGACATCATATATAAACATAGGGCATTTTATGCATGTCCAGATGTATTTTTTCAACATTCCATGCTTTCGTCGAAGAAGCCATCTACCCACCGGTTTATGCATTACTACCTAGTAATAGCAATGTCATCTACACAAGGTTCTTAACACTACTCAAACAAGCATGCAAACCTAGGCTCCGTGTTGAAGACCGTACTTTGACCTATAATCACTGATAATGGTTTACATTTATAAATTTTGACTTGGATGGAGAGTTGTCTCATTGGCAATCATACCACATCTTCTTATATCTAAACACTTAGATCTACAACTACAACCAACTACTATATTCTTGCATGGATTATGAAGTTGCAGTACGTAACGCAGCTTTTCAAGTATTTCCTGGTATAACTTGTAAAGGTTGTTCTTTTACTCTACCCAATTAACATGGCGAAAGGCACACGATACTGATCTTCAGACCCATTACAAGAACAACAATGACATCTCCAGATTGGTTCGACGTGCGACAGTTTTTCCACTTGTACCACTGCAGCGTGTAGAGGATGTTTGGTTAAATGCAATAGAAGAAATCGAAAAAGCCAAACATCAACACTATAGAGTTTACAGACTATGTTACCGAATACTGGGTAGAGACTAACCACCACTTTTGGAACCAGTAGGCCCAAGAACCAACGACTACTTAGAAGGATGGCATCATGAATTAAAAAAATCATGTCGAGCACCCACAACAAAACATATTCAACTTGGTAAAACTACTGAAGACGCAGCATGCAGCCATTGAGGTTAGAATCATTCAATAATCAGCATGTAGTAAACGTCGTCAACGTAAAAGAAATACATCAAAATTGACAACAGGTTAGCTGACCTAATACAGAGAATGCCATATATCAACATGAGACAAGTGGAGTACGCAGATGAGCATCATATTTTCTACATATTAGTTAGTTGGACATTTGAGAAATCTTAGTAAACTTTATCTTATTCTGTATCTGTGTTAATATTGTAGAATTTATAAGTGAACAATCAATATTGATATTTTATATAATTAGTCAGTATTTATGAATGATGTGTTTCATAGTGCTATTGTCAGTGTGCCAATGTATTTGAAGGAATCTATTGAATTATCAAAAAAAAATTATTTAAATTATCATTAAATATTTTGATCATTGTTGTATTTTATTCATGAGATTGACAATGGTATATATTTGATATGAATAGATAAATTATTTTCCATTGTATTATTATATTTATTCTTAATGAAAAGGGATAATCAACACATGCAATTACCTACATTTTCACTATTATATGCAACAAAATTGTTTTGAGTACACCTAAATGCTAAGTTTAAACTGGTTGTAAATTGATTAACCCTTAATCAATTTATGTTTTGATAACACTTAACCTTTTAAACGTAATTCAAGCTATGCCAACATGTTTTCATACAATTTTATATCAAAATGTTGGCATAGGTTGAATGAACCATATGAGAAAATGATACAAATGTACTTTGAATTGTAGAATTAATTCTTATGAAATAAAAAAGCAAGTTCAAAATGAAGTTATCAAATTTTTGTCGTATGAGAATTATTAACAAATAAATTCAACACTTTATTATCCCACATTATCACCGGAAATCTGACTTTCAGCGATCAAAACTTATTTTGATGAGATTTAAAAGGTTAAAAGTCGTACAGATAGGATTTTTAAAAAGATCAAATGGGTAAAATCCGGTCTGAAGTTGTATATTTAGTTCATAGTGTGTTATCTTATATGTTCGTATCCATATAGTCTATAACCTACATGGGGATCTTTCCATGTCTGGAATCAACAACAATTGCTATATTTCTTTTGACAGTTCAATTCCTGGATAAAGCCATCCACGAAAATCACGATCATTTGTATCCCACGAATAAAAGTACTTTCAAAGAAGTTTAACTTATGTAGAAATCTAGACGTACTTAAGAATGCAGGCTGAAAATGCAGATTTCATAAATGGTCATTAAAGAGCCACACAATAAAAAAACACAAATAAATAAAAATTGTTACAGTTATAGTCATGTATTTTTTTTCTACTATTGAAGCATCCTGGTTTTTAATGTTGTTTTTTTTATTTGTGAATATGCCCAATGCAAAATTACACCGCCACTGTGGTCTCGTGGTAACGTGCTTGCCACGAATATGAGAAGTCGTGGATTTGATCCCCTATCGTGTCAAATAAAAGACTTGACAGTTGATATTTGTTGCTTCTCCGCTATTCTGTATCTGTGTTAATATTGCAAAATTTATAAGTAAACATTCAATATTGATATTTTACATCAGTTAGTATCAATGAATTATATGTTTCAATAGTGCTATTGTCAGTATGTAAATGTATTTGAAGGAATCTATTTGAATTATCAAAAGGAATATATTTAAATTTTTATTAAATGTTATGATTATTGATGTACTTTATTCATGAGATTGACAATGGTATATATTTGATATGAATAGATAAAAATTCCTTTATTTTCCATTGTATTATTATATTTACTAGTTATGAAAAGAGATAATAAACACGTGCAATTACATACATTTTCACTGTTACATGTAACAAAAATGGTTTTGAGTGCATTTAAATGCTAAGTTTAGACTGGTTGTAAATTGAATAGCCCTTATCAGTTTATGTTTTGATAAAATTTAATCTTTTAAAAGTAATTCAACATATGCCAACATGTTTTCATACAATTTTATATCAAAATGTTGGCATAGGTTGAATGGACCATGTAAGAAAATTATGGTAGAATTAATTCTTATGAAATAAAAAAAAAAAACGTCCAAAATGCATTTATCATATTTGTTTTCGTATGAGAATTATGAACAAATAAATTGAACACTTCATTATCCGATATTATCACCGGAAATCTGACTTTCAGCGATCAAAACTTATTTTTCATGAAAATTAAAAGGTTAAAAGTCGTACCGTTTAGATTTTTAAAAAGATTAAATGGGTAAAATCCGGTCTGAAGTTGTATATTTAGTTCATAGTGCGTTATCTTATATGTCCGTATCCATGTAGTCTAACCTACATGGGGATCTTTCAATAAAATTGAGAATGGAAATTGGGAATGTGTCAAAGAGACAACAACCCGACCACAGAACAGACAACAACAGAAGGTTACCAATAGGTCTTCAATGCAGCGAGAAATTCCTGCACCCGGAGGCGTCCTTAAGCTGGCCCCTAAACAAACATATATACTAGTTCAGTGATAATGGACGTCATACTAAACTCCAAATTATACACAAGAAACTAAAAGTAAAAATAATACAAGACTAACAAAGGCCAGAGGCTCCTGATTTGGGACAGGCGCAAAAATGCGGCGGGGTTAAACATGTTTATGAGATCTCAACCCTCCCCCTATACCTCTAGCCAATGTAGAAAAGTAAACGCATAACAATACGCACATTAAAAGTCAGTTAAAGAGAAGTCCGAGTCCGATGTCAGAAGATGTAACAAAAGAAAATAAACAAAATGACAATAATACATAAATAACAACAGACTACTAGCAGTTAACTGACATGCCAGCTCCAGACCTCAATTAAACTGATTGAAAGATTATGTCTTCATCATATGAAAATCAAGTACAATCCCTCCCGTTAGGGGTTTAGTATCATACCATCATAAAATATATGAGAAGAACATAACCCGTTTCAATGTCTGGAATTGAACAACAGCTGTTATATTTCGTTGGGCACGTCAATTCGTTTTATTCGAAAACTCGTGATTTTGGAATCAGTGTGAATAACGCTATCATATGAGACCGGAAGTAATAATTTCCAAACCGGATGTGGCAAATTATCTCCCTTATTTCAGACAACAGTATATGGAACCATATGTTGATTGAATCATCATAAATGAATCTATGATTCGACGCCAATAGTAACTTCGAGTAAACTCGAAATATTTTCTTATCAATTATTTAGAAAATTGATGTGGAAAGACCTTCAATTGTTCTCTGAACAATTGGTTTTTAAATATTTTTTCTTCAACCTAATTTATTTTCTTGCAAGGTATCGTTGTTTCAAAAGATGTCGATTAGATATTTGGTATATGAAGGCCAGTTTGTACGCTTTTAAAAGTGACACTGTTTAACAGAACACTATTCTTTGTAAGAGTTATCTCACTGAACACTGTTTGTCTTGTGCTCACTCCTTCTTCGCAAACGTAAAAGACACGGACAAATTCATTTTACCAAATTGCTCAACATATTCTACGGATATTGAGAATAATTCTGATCGAAGAGATCCGGAGGCTTCATATGAGAGTTACATCCCCTTATGCATTTGATATAAGTGATATGCATTTGTAACTTGTAAACCATAAGAGATAGAGACCTAGGATCTTTGATTTGAGGTCTTTGGTCCACCAAAAAGAAAATAAGGTCAAAGGTCAAGGTCATGTTTGAAACTATGATTTTGGCTTATTTTCAATTATCATAAGAAACCGTAGTAGATAGAGACAACTTATTTTTATTAAATTGTTAGCTACGACATGTCGTAAACATACATCTTGGTTGAAAGGGTACGTTTACATTTAATTGGAGTTTTCAATCCTTTTTTTAAAATTAGCTGTATCTTAATATAACTAATTAACCCTATATGGTAGAGCCCTTTGTTGTTGTTTTTTATTTGAGGTCGTTGCTTTATGACCTTAAAATTGAGGTCGAGATCAAAGTTGAATCTTACGTTCTAGATTTTGACCTTTGCTGTAACTTATTATTGGTACATGATAAAGTCATAGGGTGTTTTACATTGGTGGTATATTTATGACCTTGAAAGTGGTTAACCGGAAGTTGTCATTTTTGCATTATTTTCATGTTTAAGTACAAGACCGTTATATTTTTAGAATCAGTATAAAGTAAGGTTTGAATAAAATTGGATGTAAAATTTTGTAAACCGGAAGTACCTACTTATCTTTCTTATTTTCGCAAAAGTTTATAGAAACCATGTTTTTTAGAATCAACGTACATCAAGCTATTTTCTTACACTAGAATTGACTTTTTTAAACCGAAAGTGAAATTTTTCCTATCAAAATATGTGCATTTGCAGTGGGAAGACCTGTAATTGTTATCTGAACAATTTTCTTTTTAGTAACTATTATTTTTTTTCTTCTTCCGCCACATTTTTGTCTTGCAGTTTATAGTGGTATCGCTTTTTATTTTTTCATATGATATCGAACAGTTATTGCGCTTTTGAAACTGACCCTGTTTAACCGAACACTTTTCCTGTAAGAGTTATCTCCCCAACACTATTTTTCTTGTGGCCAATACTCCTTCGCAACTGTAAAGTAAACCAAAAAAAATCTTTTTACCAAATTGCTCGTTATATCCTCAGGATGTTGAGTCTGTTTTTGACGATAGCGTTCTGGAGACTCCACATGAGAATAATATCCCCTTATGCAATTGAAATAAGTGATATGCATTTGTAACTGGTAAAACACAAGTGATAGAGACCTAAGGTATTTTTATAGGAGGTACTTGGTCCAAAAAAAAAAAAAAAAAAAAAAAAAAAAAATGAGATCAAGGTCAAAGCCAAGGTTATGTTTTGAATTTTGATTTTGGCTTATTATAACTTCTTTTTCAAAACCATCGAGGATATCGACAAAATATTGTTTTTTTATTTGTATCAATCACTTTTCATTCAGATTTGAAGAAGGCAAACATACAGAAGTAAACCAGTGACGTTTTGTTGTGACAATTTTCACAAGAGGAATGGAGTCTGTGTTGGTAAGATCAAATGCATGAAGATATCTTAAACATGTTAAAAACATGCATTTTGATTTCTTTACTTTAATGTGAGGTTTACGTTTTGCCCTTAACGTTTCTTTTATACGTTGTTTAAGATAAATTTTAGTCTTGTCGATCGGGTTTTAATACATTTTCTACGTTTAGTTTAGCTTAACAGTTTTGTTTAATCAAACTGTTATATATATAAGTGCCTAAGAATGTAACGTAACACGCTAATGAGTGTTATAAAATTAGTTGTTATATTTAATATTATTCACGCAATATTTTGCTAAACAAATTAGCTTCATCAGGCGCGTGCAGCCAACCAGGTAAAAGTTAGAGGCTGTAAAGAAATTTTTGCAGCTCAATGTTAAATGTCTAGAAAAATGTTTTTGCAGCTAATTGTACATAGCAATTCCTAAATCAAAACCAATAGTTGTTTTAGTTAAATTGAATGAAGTTCAGGATTTAATCCTTTGGTTTTGGGTAGAACTGTTTTTCATCTCTCTCATTAAGTCCATCAGGTTCAAGAGTACATAGCTGATGCATCCAGAACCTTTCTCCCTGTTTTCTCCTTTGGGAGTCCCAATTTTGGTTTACCTCAATTATTTGAAAGGTGATATTTTCAAAAGTATGCCCTGTTCTTAAAAGGTGTCTCGTAATTGGACAGTTTCTTCCTTTTGTATAAAAAGACCGGTGATTGTTAAGTCTGATGTTTAATTTCGTTTCTGTTTCACCAACATACTGCAGCTTGCAAGTTCCACAAGTAAGAATATAAATACTATTTTCCGTGTTGCAATTAGATGTAACATAGATGTTGTATCGCTGCTTTGTTACTGTGCTGCTGAAAGAATGATCAGTGTTGGCGACTTTACAGCACTTACAATTGGTTCTTCCGCATTGTTTTAACCCCCAATTTTAAAAGTCTCTTGTTTCTTTAAGACGCCAGTGCTTGCGGATAGTAGATGAAATAATTGTCAAATCGGGATGGAAGGTGACAACAAACGGAATTCTATCTGCGCGGGTGTTCTTATCTTTGTATTCCATGAGGATATCTCGATCGTTTTCTTGGGCTTTATCAAAAGCGTCTGTGATGTTTTTGGTTTTGTATCCTCTTGATTTTAGTTGTTTTTTTAGTGTCTAACCAGTAACTTTAAATTCCAATAATGATTCTTGTTAATATTTTGCACATCACAAGAAGGTTTATTGGAAAGAAAGTTATTATGTCCCTCTGGAAGGGTAATGTAAATACATTGAATATAAAGATGAATGTAAGGGAAGGATTTATCACTTCTGAGTAGTACCTCTGGTTTATCATTTTGAACATGGTAAAAAAAAATCATAAAATCATAATAACTGTAAATAATAACTAAATACATTTTACATCAGCAATGTGATAATTCATTTGAAAAATATGACATAACACATGAAAGCAAGTATACATAAAACCTCTTGCCGATTTTTTTGTGAAACAGTTTATGTATAGTACAATGGCTTATTGTAGGATAAATAACGTTCGTTCAAATACTATTGATGACACGAATCTAGTCTTAATTGTAAATGAATAAAATCTTAATATATTTTTTCATGTCAACCAGTAGCTTATTGTAGTAATTTTGTGTTCATGCTTTGCTTTTTATTGAGAAAATTTGGTGTTAAATACAGATAATGTGTTGTATTTGCTGTATGATTAATTTATAATGTTCATTAGACTGGGATATATTGCAGATTAACATATAAATAAGATTTTTGTCAATTTGCGAACACAGCATATTGAATTAGATATGAAAAAGAAGATGTGGTATGATTGCCAATGAGACAACTCTTCACAAGAGGCCAAATGACACAGAAATTAACAACTATAGGTCATCGTACGTACGTCAACAATGAACAAAGCCCATACCGTATAATCAGCCTAAATTTACGTCTGAAAATACAATTATGTTGCTTACTCACGTGTACCATAACCTTTACACATCAAACGACGCTTAGTGCTATCACTCAGCATATTAAGTTCAACATTACATACGTCGCATTCATGTTTCAAGTGCTCACAAATTTCATGACAGGTCCATCTAAGATCCGTGTGCTTGTTATTTTTTTGTTAACTTCAAACATGTCATAAAGGTCATTGCAATACTTTCTCCGAATGAGGTCGTATCTAATCTTGATACTATTTACCGATTATCATTTTGTTGCATGATAAGTGATACACATGTATTATAATAAGATGTCTTATGAAGTGTAGAATCTGACTTTTAGTTTAATTGTCAACAAAACTAACTGTTTAGCCAAATAGGATAAGACATTTACGAACATTAACATGTAACTTGCTGTTCTTTCATACCCTAGTGTTTATTGCATATCTACAGTATATTGCGTTGATTTCATTTCTCGTTTGTCTAGACATGGAAATCTTTTTAAATCATCCTATGTACGTGCTCCTCTCTAAAGATCTAATATAAATGATATAAATCATGAAATCCCTCTGCAAGGATGTTTTATGGAATCAAAGAAAACAAATGTTTTACGTGGAAAAAAAATCAGAAAAAATGTGTGAACAAAAATACCAAAAAACAATTTAGTTTCTGTTTTCTTTCAACGATTACAGGACAAAAACAGTCTTATATTACGACTATAAACAAATACAAATACAGTACAGGACAAAACTATTGATGTTGGCTGTGGTTGTATTATTCAGGATTTCGAGATAACTAACAGAGTTTGAGGTTCGTCAGTCTCAAAAAATGTTGACAATTGTTCTGTAACAGTTTTGAGAAAGAGAATGGGAGAAGGTTATTACGAATACATATAGCTTTCCAAAAGTGAACAATAGTAGATGGCAGTTTTAAATATTTTTAACCAAAGATAGCAAAATTATTTAATTCCCGCTGTATCTAATTATATTTGTGTGGCCATGTGTTAAAATACGAACAAGTCTTATAAACCAATATACAATATATTTTATGTATTTTTTCCCCATTTCTTAGACAGGACGGAGACGACTGCAACAATTAAAAACTATTCTTCTGATAGTCAGGCAACAGGTAGGAAATTAACTTTTTGTATTACGTGAACTTCAATTATTTTTTAAATTAACGTCTGAAAAAAAATACAATTATGTTGCTTACTCAATCACCTATACCATAATATTTACACAAAAAACGACGCTTAGTGTTTTCACTCAACATTTTAAGTTCAACATTACATACGTCGCATTCATATTTGAGGCGCTCACGAATCTCAGTTCCATTAAAGATCTGTGTGCTGTTATTTTCTATAAACGTCAAACATAGAGGTCTTCGCAATACTTTCTTCGAATGAGGTCGTATCTAATCTCATTACCGATTATCATTTTGTTCCATGATAAGTGACAGACGGTGTATTATAGTAAGATGTCTTATGTAGTGTAGTATCTGACTTTTAGTTTAATTGTCAACAAAACTAGCTGTTTAGCCAAATAGGATAAGGCATTAACGAACGTTATCATACAAGTTGCTGTCCTTTAGATATTCTAGTGTTTATTGCATATCTACGGTATTTTGTGTTAATTTCATTGGTTGTTTGTCTAGACATGGAAATCTGATTAGCTTTACTTCTAGTTAAAACTCTTGTATTTCGTTGAAAACCGTATATGGATTTCCCGATTTTTGTGTTGGGTAGACTGATTGCAGTCTTTTGTGTTAATCCCTCACCTTCTTGTATATTGACCAATTGTCGGAAACAAATCTATTTCAAAGAGAATTTGCGAACAATCTTCCCTGTGATATGTATTTCCAGCCAATAATACGATAAAGAAGACTCATTTCTCAAATTTTCCATTTTTTTTGGGGGATAAAAATAAAAAATTGTTAATCTCAGTTCTAAACATCACTAAGGACTTAAGTTTTTTTGATAAGGTTTTGATTTTCATATATTTTAGTCTCGAGTATTATCGAAATGCGCATATTGTGCAGTAAAATTGGTACCGTTAATGTTAATCAAACTGTTCACATATTATAACACTTGATAATCAAATGAAAGATAGATTTTTTTAAAAGTGAATTTTCTCTTTGTTTATGTATTTCGTTCAGATGAGATCTATGACAAATGAAAGTATCATATCAATTTCAACGCAAATATGACATGATTTGGAATGCCTCACTAAGGAATTCTCGATGTTCAAATATCACAAATTAATAAACAAGAAAGGTACCAAAATGGACTTGAAGGTATCGCAGAACTTAAAAAAAAGGAGCAAGATTGTTTACGTCTCCTGCTGTGCATGCGGATAACCTATATAAACGTTTCTAAAATAAAAATAAGACACGTTTTTTAGATAAAAATAAGTAACTTGTATACACGTTTTTAACATAAAAATAAATCTATTTCATTAGATTATAAGAGAAGCACTCCATATAATGCAAACAAAGAAGCGGATGATATTTCTACGTGTGAGTATGTCTCTTTGGTTAAATATATATAAGGCCTTTGTTTTTCTATTACAAGGCCTGTCTGGATGACAATGAAATGGTAACAATTGTATTAATGTATTGTCAATACAGTGTGGTAGCTATAAACGAAAACACATAACGCAAGAAACCTGTTCTTTTAGTAAAATGCAATTTTGAAAATAGAAATTGATTGCCATGAAATTCAAACTCTTGCACATGTTTCCAAAGTTCGAAGTTTGAATTGTATATCAGTGGTTGTCGTTGGTTGCTGCCTGCTATATTTGCATATTTTTTTGTCATAAAGTAGACCGTTGTTTTTAAATTATTTCAAATGTTGTCATGTCGGAGCCTTTTATAGTAGACAATATGGTATTGATTGCTTTTATTGTGAAAAGCCGTATAATGACATAAAATTGCGTGTCTCTACGTTATTTTGACATCTGGTGAATTGTTGTCTCAATGACAATCAAACCACATCTCGGTATTGTGTTGTGTCATAATAATCGCTGTTCGCAACATATTTGTTGTTCATTTTGTCAAATATAAAAATTTTAGTTAGTTTTTTTTCTTTTAAATGATGCATTTTCTTCGCGTTTCTTTATTTCCGTTCCGTCAGTCTATCAGCTGCCTGATGTCGTCCAAAGTTTATTTGATGGCTCTTTAGCAGGAAATCCTTAGGAATGTCTACTTTCGTTAATGTCAATAACAGCATTTCACACAACACAGTACCGGAGAAAAAATAAAAACAACACGTTATAAAGTTCATGCGTTCGAAGAGCTTTTCTGGATTTAGCTTGACAAGGAACGCCCAAAGTCCAATATTTGAGAGCCAAGGATGTATTAGAACCGAAACAGTTCAAGAGCTATATAGCAAACAATCGGTACAGAAAATAGTCATATCCATCTAAGATTAAATTTGCATTCGGAAGTTGGAACCTCAGTTTCTTTATAATTTAAAAATTTACAAACGGACAGTTTCAGAAATGATTGTTATTAATCATGTCAGTATACTGACTTCTGGTATGATGTTATCTTCGGGGAATGATAGTCCAGAGAGTAGAGATTTCTACCAAGTGCTGTAAGTTTCATGCGTCCAAATCGGCCGGGGTCAAAGACAATTGATAAAGTACAGCCTATGTTATTTACGTTTTTTTTTGTGGTATTTTACCTACGCCGGCATAACTTTTTTGAATATGAACCAACATTGGAAGAGTTAGCAGACCCTGCTCTATATGTGGTACCCGTGGTGCTGCTCATTTAATCACATTCAAGGAAATGATGACGGGATTGTAGTTACGACAATTGGAACATTTCCGTTGTCATCTGTGCAGCAAATATTCCATAACGGTCAAGCAACTCGTGATGGCGTTTTAAAAATTTCGGAATAAGTGTTATAACATTACGTGGTTTGATTGCCAATTAGATAACAGTCAACTGTAGAAGTAAGAAACTATACTTCACCCGAACAATGAGGAAAACACACACCGTCGAATGTTTCATGATTGTACATTATAAACAATTTGTAACTTTATGAACATGACCTGTTATTTTTTACGGTTAAGGTATACCCCAATTTGAAAACATATTTAGAACCTCAAAACTGCTTGATGAAAATGCAACGATGTCTTTTTGTGCACTTTGTTATATATGATTTTGTTTAAACATTGTTTGGCGGCTATTTTCATGATTTGTCTCGATGTGTCCAATATATATTTGCTCAGACTAAAAAAGTTATTTTATTTCTTGAATCACATGAATCACAACTTGTAATAATTGGTGTTTCAAATTAAATAGGCTGGAAGTTCTCACGGTGTGTATATTTCTCGGTTCAATGTGATGTTTATAGTGTCCGTAGGAATCTAAAATATGACAGGGTTTTTTAACCAGAAATTACTTTGAAAATCTCCTCGGTGATCTTGTAGTAGAATTTTTGCCTCAAATGCGGTAGACATGGGCTCAATTCCCTTGCGATTTCATACCAAAGACCTGCAGATTGGTATTTGTCGCTTCTTCGCTAAGCGTGGATTTCTGAAAAAAGAACGAAGACCGGTCAGATCAGAGTCAAAATAATATGTAGGGCTTCATTTCTTTCTGTGGACTGTTAACTGAAAAACTAGTACGTCCAGAATCTTGCTCAGCATGCATGTCTAGTCAGACTTTTGTTTATTATTTTATCGTATTGATGCCATAATGTTGTCCTTTCTCTAGCTTGAGGATCCACTGTCGATTGGTCATTCCAACTTATGACAAATTCTTATTAACTACTTACATCTCAAAAACGAATGTTCCTAGACCAGATAGAATTTATGCGCATTTTCTTTTGCACCCATTGTGTTTTTGAAGTCGATGCATCATACTTCTTGGCCGCGGGAGATATTATTTCAGTTAAGAAATATACAATTAGACCATATCATCGATTATTCGTTTCTTTACCTTAATCCAAAGTTTGTTTACATTCAAACTTAGTTTACGTATATCAAATATATATTATGTGATATTATGTGATGTATTTCTTGTTTTTCAATTCCTCTTTATTATTTTTATTTTAAATCAAAACATTAATATTTTAAGTCATATGAAACCTCAAATGTAAAAAACAAAGTTGAATATGTTTCATATAAATACTTGAATGGCTATATTTAATTATAAATAATTGTACTTGAACTTTCTGGTAAAAGAAAATTCTTTATGTAATCAAAATATTAAAAATGTACTGCGATTGAACTAATGTCTTCCTGTACACTTATTCGCAGATACTTTCCCATATGCAGTGACCTTAACTTCGTGATCTTTCGTTAGAACTTCGGCGATCGCACAGCACAAGTGCGAGGGGAAACAACTGTCAAGGAAAAGTTTAACAAATGGATTATGCATTCTTTTAATTTTAATTCTCTAATGACATAAACGAATGACCAAACATATATTCCAAAATGCTTATTTTGTATATGGGTTCATATTACTTTCGAAAACTGGGATACCATCGAGGGTTTTTGCGCTATGTGCGACCCTCTGCTTAACCTTTATAACATGCATAAAATAACTGTACCTTATCAACAAAACGAAATTTATTTTTCAGCGATAACATTACGTGAAATCGTATTTTTGGTCGTCCTAATATTGCTTGGTCTCCTGTTGCGTCTTGGCCTGATGTATATGTTTCGGAAAAAACAAGGGATGATTTTAATAACTCCACGTACAAAGATTGAATTGAAAGCATTCACTGTCACACACCAACAAGCTGAAGAGAGAAGTGAATGTGTATATAACGAAATAGAAGAATCAGCAATAACAGAAACGTTGACACTGTTAGCCTTCGGGACACAATTAAACAACTCTTACTTAGACATGTTAGGAGTTAAGAATAGTCTATGCAACACATTAAACAGCAAAGGACATTATTACTCGGATGGTTATTTAAGACCAGAGACTATTGCACATCATCAGCAAACTAACAAACTGTTGGAAAATCAAGGGACGTTGTTAGCAAGCAATAACAAAGTGGCAGGACAAGAAAATGATCGACATTTATACGAACAACCTGTCTATGGTGGCATCGTTAGATCGGTTGGTTATGACAGACCGTCTTCAGAAGATGTGCAAAATCAAACATACGTGAGTATGTTCGTACAAAATCCAATTTACCCTGCAAAAATACAACTTGAAAACACAAATAGGCATTCAAAAGTAGCCACATGCTCTTCAAAGAGATGGACTATATAGATACTGTCTAACGAACGGCTCTAGCACTAATCTCCTAGCACTTTTAGAACAGTTGCTGGCAGAAGTTGAAGGCGTGTTTGGCGTACCAAATAATAAGCCTGATATCTTTGGTGAATTTTCGAACAGTTCTATGTTATAACAGTTGTGCCCTAGAACTTATTCTCACATGTCTACCATAGAACAGGTCATGAAAGATCCAACTTGAGATCTGTTTCGAACTGTTATATTTATCTATTTACTTATTGTCTCATGTTCTTCTAATTTGATTTCTTTCTTTCAATCTTCATTTAAAGATGTTTGATTATCTTATTTACAATATATTTGTTACGTTTAGAGGACGTGTATTCCATCAAACAATCGGAATTCCTTTTGGAACTCATGTGTCCCTCTTTTTGTCGACTTGTTCCGTTATTCATATGAGACAGATTTCACACGGGTGCTTCGCAGGAAAAATGAACAAAGCAGCATTACCCGTTAATTTCACTTTACTGTGGTGTAGTTGGAACCTTTTTAGTTGTCGTATGTGATCTACCCGTGAAGAAAAAAGAGGCTATCTGTCGACAACAGCTAATCACCAAAGTAATGTAAAATGAAATATAGAAGAATTGTTCTAAATACAATTTTGGAAAAACAGATGTTGAAGGTAAAAAAAAAAAGTCTGTATTCAGATATAAATGAGAAATACATGATTAATTTCGACGGGAAATGAAAACAAAAACAAACCTTAAGAACATTTTTTCAAGACGATTTACATTATGTGTTTGTGTTTCTATGTTTGTTTTTAGTTTTCCGTATTTTTGTTTTTCTTTTTACTTTATTAATTTGTGATTTCGAAAAAACAGTTCTAACCATAAGTTATAACATGGCTAGTAACATACTGTTTTTGCATTTAACAAGTGTCTTTCTGACCGGATATTATGGTTTTAATTCTGAAGACAAACTGTTATACATATACTGTACAGTTATTTATGTTTTTCTTGTGAAACCGTTAGTTCGTCTAATTAATGTTGCTTTTTCAAAATATATAACCTGGTTGATTTTATCCAATGCAAGTTATTTAGATTCTTGTAGACAGTTTTCTCTTTTGCAATCATACTATGGCTTTTTGTTTTTGTTTATATTGTTTAATTTTTTAGTCACAAAATAAAGTGTCAATCAGTAGCAAATTTAACTGTGATTTTATTTTATTTTATACCTTGTGGAAATATTTCTGGCTAAACATATTTAGAGAGGACATAATATAAGTCGGCAAAACGTATCTTCAATCTTAAATAGACTATTGTTATTTCAATCATTTAAACAAGGCATTACGGTGCCAAAAATCAAAGTTATTTGTGTGTGAATTTGTGTGAAGCATTGTTTGGTCTTTTATATGATTAGCTTTAGTGTATATTATAACTTGTTCTCTTTAACTATGATGAGGGAAATACATTCTTTCCGTTCGATATAATTCCGGCAGTGGTTGCTTGATGAATAATTTGGATACATTCAAAGTGCTCTTGACAATTACGATTAATTGTTATCAAACATTGTTGAGATAAATCATAAAATGAAACCCGCCTTACGTTGTAATGGCTTTCTTTGACGCAAAGTAACGTTTAGCTTTTATATCATTTTACTCTTATCAAATGACTTTATGAGAATTTTCAATCTATCAAAAGTATTAATTTCAAGCACCATTTCGTCTTTTTGCCAGATTGTATTTGATTGATAAAAAGAGGAAGAAATTATTATCTATGAAAATGCAAATTCTTCCATTTAAATCAACCTTTACTGCCACATAAATGCATATTTTACCATAATTATTTTTTGATTGACTGCTAAGAAATCGTGTCAACCCCTCCCCAAAAAAAAAAAAAAAACCACACAAATGGTACTACCGGTATGACAAGAGCGATCCATTAGTATTTTCAAACAATATTTAGAAATATTAAATTTTTTCATTTGTATATACAAATGTCGATTTGCTGTTGGAAATGGTGCATATGTGATACATTTTGATGGATATTCTTATTTATTTTGGGAAGCACAATCCTGATAATATTTCTTTCTTGTTATATAATATTGTATTGTGGCAAAGCAGTTTCCACAACTTAGCAATGACTATAGTTTCATATATAACTCACGAGAAACCGAATAGAGATAATATATTTAATAAAATCACATCGCCATTAACATTGTGAAGTTTGTTTTTTTGTTTAACCTTTTTGTTTATTGCTCCTCAACGCTTTAACGATTCCTATTGTTGTTGTTATCAACATAAAAATATCCGATTTTTTTTTATTTTGTAGATGATTCATTTAAAAAATTAAGGTTATAATCTTGTAATTTTACATTATCATGAGTATTCATTTAACCACATTGTTCATACATAAACGAACTAGTTTAAAAGATGAATTACGTAGACGATGCTATCTCGAAAATTGAGTGTGTACATTTGTATATTCATTGTTGCAAAAACATTAAAATATTTCGAGAATAGACATTACATTAATTCATACGTTTCCAGTATTCTTAAATGAAATAGGAGCTGCCTGTAGATCGAGTTTAGGACTTTTATTTTCAAATCAAACCATAAACACATGTCAAAACTTAGCCAAAATTCATGGATAGACATACATATTTATTTAAGTTATTGGTCAAACGATTTCGCAATGGTCAAACGTATGTTTGCTAGAAACACATGTGTGTGCTTGTAATAAGAGAATGTTTTGGTTAATGTTACTAATGATTGAGTTGAATATACACGCAATACGGTATATTAATGTATATAGCAATAAGTACTATTTTATATTAATCTATAGCAATGTGTATTTTCTTTTTATTTTAATGTATTTTAATGTGTTGTTTTTATATTAATGTATAGCAATGTGTACTATTTTCATATCAATGTATAGCAATGTGTACTTTTTTTTATATTGATATGTTGTAATGAGTATTTTTCCTGTTTTGTAGATTTATCTGATTATGTATACACTGTATATTCCAGCATTGGTAGTGCATGCCTGAGATTATAGTGAATTGTCATTAGTTTGAGGAATTTTATAGTGTATTCTGATAGTCTAAAGAATATCTATAGTTATTAAAAATTCATTGAAGACGGCTGCACATGTGGGCACACTAATCATATTCATGTGTTATTTTATTTATAACAAAATTAATATTCCATTCATCTTGGCTAATTAGAATGTTACATCCTTAAAAAAAACCCATCAAATATCATAAAAAAATATGAAAATATATATCATAGTGCCTATATACATGAAAAAGATATATGTTTAATTAAGGTATAATCTATAGATTTTCCTTTTTTCATTCGTTTTCTTTACAAATGTTGCTCTATGAAGTATTTCCATAGGCTTTCGCAGAAAAATTGCATTTTATAGACTTAAATAAATCACTTTACATTCCTCAACACATGCTGATAGATAAAGTTGTTAAAAAGAATTAACGGTACCAACTTTAATACACCAGATGCGCATTTCGACAGTTAATGTCTCTTTAGTGATGTTCTAAGCCAAACTATTTGAAATCCAAAACTTATTGAAAAAGGACAAAAAGTATAGCCAAAACCAGACAAGGAATCAGAACTTTGCATGTTAGAGATGAATCTCTCAATTCAAAGTTACTTTGAATAAAACAGCAAATTTCAATAACACTATATCCGTATTTTCATGACAGTACCGAAGTACTGGCTACTGGGCTGGTTATATCATCAGTTACCTGCCAAATATTCGTTTTTCCAAAAAATAAATGTATCATTAAACCCTGTATTTCGCCTGCGACTGCTGCCGTCAGTGTAAAATACAAACGTTGGAGAGCTGATAAAATTAGAAAGAGAACATACAGTTTGGCTACATCCGGACAATGAATTAGAGCTTTACATAAGGTAGATATATTCCTAAGATTAAACTTTCATAACAGCAGTCTACCATTTGAACATTTTTTTTTTTGTATTTTCGCACTTTTTCCCTGATATTGGCATTGGAGAAGGTGTTTGCTTATCTGCCTAGTTTCAAAAATTCGAATATGGTAGTCCTTTTTCTACAATAAAAAATGACGATAATCCAGTTTATGGAGACCTCACGTCAACATCGTAAACAGTTCTCAATGAGCTGACATTTAACTTTGATACGTTTAGGCTTATCTTTATTAAAGGAATCATAAGAGGTGGATGCTTCCCTTCAACCAATGTTTTAAATCGTGGCAAGCACTTTTAATGTATTCATACATCTTTCCACATACTTCTTTTGATGAACAAAAGATATGTCATTTTGATCCAGTTTAACCAAGAGAGTCAATGGCCATTTTTTTTTATTTGAATGATATTAGCAGTGAAAAGAATCCGGATAAAAACCAAGTAATGGTTTTGGTAATCCTAATGTTAATCTCCAATTCATAGGTAGAAACAACCCAAAAAGGTAAAATGTATCTCTTTGAATCTTTTTATGTATAATACATAGAAGGAAAGCGGGAATTATCAAAACTATTGGATAGAACAATAGACCTGCCAAGTACTCAAACGCAAAAACTGATGTACCGAAACGGACAAAAGCATCAAAGACACATCATCGGCCAGATAGCTTTACATCATCATCTTTTATTGAACTGCCGATCATACGTCATGTAAGTTAATTGATAAAAAAGAAATGTCATTGTTGAAGTGATTGCACGTTTAAAATTAAACAAAATGACTGTTAACACAGATATCTCTCTCGCCTCTATGTAATTCTAGAACTGTTGACATTAGAATGGCAGTAATATAACATCTAAGATACAAAAAAATCAAAATCACAGCACCATGACTACAAGGGCAGTCCAAATAATCTTCATGGAAAAGGGATATTCCAAATCTTAAATGCTTATAGTACTCCATATAAAATATTTACTTATCATAGAGGTTACCTTAAACCGAACTTATCACAAAAGAGGGACGAAAGATACCAGAGGGACAGTCAAACTCACAGATCGAAAACAAACTGACAACGCCATGGCCAAAAATAAAAAGACAAACAGACAAATAATAGTACAGATGACACAACATAGAAAACTAAAGACTAAGCAACACGAACCCCCCCAAAATTGGGGTGATCTCAGGTGCTCCGGAAGGGTAAGCAGATCCTGCTCCACATGTGGCACCCGTCGTGTTGCTTATGTTATAACAAATCCGGTAAATAGTCTAATTCGGTAGGTCACATTCGTGAAAAGGGAAGGGTATTGTAGTTACGACATAAGGAACATATCCGATATCATCTGTGAAACGGTTATTCCATAACGGTTAAACCAACTCGTGATGGCGTCCTTAAAATGTACGAAGGGATGATTTCAACTTCACCATTTGGAACTCTTGGTTTAATAGCTTCCTTGTGAGCAGCAAGCCTCTATCAAGGAAATCATGATAGGAAATACAAGCCCGGGAATATCAATCCAATTGGGAGATATATACTCCGTATGCAGGCGCTGCTGGAATGTTGCTATATAGAAATGGAAAGTTCACAATTTGGAAGCTGAAATCATCTCTTTTGTCGTAAAGTTTTGTTTTTAACCGACCCTCATTGTCAATTTCTAGATGTAAGTCAAGATATGAGGCAGACTTAACTGTATCTGTAGTATCCTTTATCTCTAGTTCGATGGGATAGATTCGTTCAACATAGTCACCAAATTTTGTATTATTTAGTGAGAGAACATCATCTATATAGCGGAACGTAAAGTGAAAGGATATTGCTAACTTCTTATCTTTCTTCCTAAGAAGTTCCTGTATGAAGCAAACTATATTTGTTAACTATGCAAAAATTCCGTATTTGAACCATGACTGAAGGAGGGCAATCAATCTCCATGGAAAAGAGACGTGCTAATACTAGTACAATTATATTAAAAATATCATTGACTAACCATTAATGGTTCCCCTTAAACTGAACTTATCACAATTTTTTAACATGCCAACTGTGCTAACGGTTCGAAGTAAACAGACCATGACTGAGGGGACAAGCCAAATTAATCTCCATTGATAGAGGATGTGTTAATGCTGAAACAACTTAATACCTTTTCTCATTGACTTGCCATCAGCATGATCAGTGGTTTCCCCTCAAACTAACCTTAATAGAAACTATAACATTTGAATTAAATATATCGATCATATAATAAGATGTGTCAATGCATGTTAAACTAAATACGAAATATCATTGACATACAATTGGTTGTTACCCCTTGACTGATCTTATCACAAACTGTAACAATTGTTGACGAGCCAGTTATCGCCGGTAACCACATACAAAAGACTCCCTTTTTTCAATTCCCAGACTTTATTGAATGTTATCAATTTGTTTACGATAAAATTGTTTATATGTCCACTATATTTTGTCCGTCAAATTTGTCTCTTTTGCTTAAAAGTCTGTTTTATAAAGACTAAAACTGTGTTGTCTTATCGCTGCCTCTGTTTTAAGAGAAAACATTCATTATTTGATTGATAGTTTTAAGCAATAATAAACTATTTTTTTAACTTTTTCTTTATTGTTTGTGCACGGCATATCGAAATATTGCTTTCATGTACTATTTATTAGGGATTCTATGATTGATTGGTTGTCAATGTTTAACGCCACTTTCACCACACTTTGCTATATTATATCGACCAATATTTATTCGTGGAGAAAACCAGAGTACCCGACGAGAAGAATCGGTTTCGGCAGGAAAAATGGCAACCCTATTCAATTAAGATCCGATTCTATTGCACCTTGCATGTAATCAAAAGGTTTGGTATAACAAAAATTTGCCTAATGTTAAACCTAATAATTATTTTTTCAAGACTATGAAATGTTTTCTTTGCCTGGAACTTATATTTAGCAAACATGTTAGGGGGCATAATTATAATACATGTTGGTAATTTTTTTGACAAATTATATTCTTGTGTTGATGATGACAATGAAAAGTTTAATTTTGCTTTGAAGAATTAAATCATATATTTAGTAATTGTATGTACATATACTTTGTATTTACATGATGGAGAAAGATGTTCACTATCCTGCTATCATGGCTAATGGATTAAAACAGAGGACTGTTGTATATAAACAAAAAAACCTGTACATGTATGATAAACATGCAACAAGAAAATCGAAATTGAATGTCTATGTGATTGCAACAACACATTTTAATGCAGTGATGCTCATTTGTACAAGTTGGAAGCAAAGTTATTTTTGTTCGTTGAAAACAAAATATGACTACAATGTATTAGGGGTAAGAAACCAAAAAGTGTCCTTTTAGGATTACAAAAGTGGGTTAGTTACAATGTACTATGATTTCAATCCTCTAAAATATGAAACAAATATAATATACATGGGACCTTTTATAGCCGACCATACGGTATGGGCTCTACTCATTGTTGAAGGCCGTACGGTTGCCTATATTTGCTTACATCCACTTCATTTGAGCTTTGGTGGATAGTTGTTGATTGACAATCATACCACATCTCATTTTTATATTGTTTTCAAACTGTTTTTATTTGGGAAACAGACTGTGAAAATATTTTGCATTTAACATTTGTTTAACGGTCAAACATGAAAGTTCCCAATGAAATAAGTTGGGGCTGGCACTTAGAATTTATAGGATAGGCCAAGTAAACTTACACAGACTTTAAGGCACAACGGTATACTTAATAGTTTTTATTCTAATATCTATGTTCTTTAAATGTCAATAGTGTTTCCTTGAATCGATATAAGGGAAGTAACTATTAACTATCCCGATAAAGTGTTAACATGAGGTTTCTAAAAGCTTTTATTTTCTTTTATTTGCTTACCACCCTCAACAAAATTAAATGAAAATTTATTCAATTTGATCATTATTTCAGATTAGAGAATTACTTGAGCAGACCATATTGGGGTCATAGATGGCCATAACAATAAAATACAATATCATAATTATCACTATTCATAATTTCTGATTGAATTAACAAACTTAATTTCATTACCAAATATTTTCTTTTCTTACTTTCAGTAAACAACAGATATCAAAGGATTAATTTAACTGGAGGATAATAATTATACCTGGAATCAGTAATTTATATGAAATTTGTTAAGAGAGATATATTCATGTGCAGAATTGTTTCCAAGGTGGTAACCTTACATGATAACCCAGGTGGTTCGAGTGATTATTAGCAGACATTTTTGTTAAACAAATGCAGATTTAAAAAATGAAACTTTAGCAGACTATGGGCTCCTACTACACTCAAAAGTGTTGTAAAAAGAGGAATTTTCAATATGTGAGACTCATCAACATTAAAATGGAGATGTTGATAAGTGAAATGTATTTTGTAATAAATTCAGTTTTTTTCATGAATGTTTTTATCAGAGCAATATCACTGTTATCATAGTTATATAATTAATCAGATTCCATATGTTTTATTTTATACTTTTAACACTGGAATATTTCAGTGCAAAATTGAGTGTTTTTGAATCTTCCCTCTAGCCTCAAGTGTTTTACTTTTATTTTGCATGAGTGTAAATTGTTTCTTTGAATGTTTACGAGTTTGGTCGTTCCTGCACAATTTTTATGATATACAATAGTCTGTCCATCCATTTGTCAGTAGGTCAACACTTCATACAAAACTCGCAATGCTTAATCCCATTATCCTGAAATTTTAACACAAGATTAGGATTTACAGAAAGCTCCCTTTTACTTTTGACTAATTCAAGTTTTGTCATTCCAGAATTATTGGATTTTATTCATGGTAAGTTAGACATTTACCCAAATATTGCACAAGAACTCATCTTTGCTTTAATACTTTTCAAGAAATTGTATCACAAGGCTAGATTTGATCAAATAAGCTCACTTTTGTCATTCCAAAGTTATGGTACTTATTTCATACAGAACTGAGTATTTATCACATATCACATACTTAATCTAATATGCTTGGATGATTTCCTTCACTTTTTGCCCTGAGATTGAGTGAATAAATTTAAATATTTTATCCCTTTCAATTGGTTGGAAAAGGGGGTCTATGCCCCCTGCAGATAACACTGCATTACTATATCCTATCACAAGCTATGATACGTACCGATTATCAGGTTGTCTGCATATTGATATCGTAAAATATCAGCCGCGAGTCACAATATGAAGCTTGTTTTCGAGTGAGCGTAGCGAAAAAAAGGCTTCTTATTGTGTCGAGCAGCTGATATTTAATATATAAACATACAGAAAACCAGATAATCGATTTATCGGGTTGTATTTGTGTATTTTGAATGACAGAAACAAGTGTTTTCTTTGTTTCACCAGCATTCAAAGAACCGGAAGATGACTTGATAAGTTCGGGTCAACCATATCAACGTCGGTTCATATATTATGACGTCGGTGATATGTCCGGGTCAAATTTATTAAGGCCAGGTCAAAGCATTTGACGCCACAAAGCCGTGATATGCAATTTTATTAAGAACTGAGCAGAGTGATATAGACAGTAGGACGACCGATAAAGCCAACCATACAACATAGCCCATGCCACCAAAGGGAGAATATAAGTGCACAACATACAAAAATAATATATGTCTAGCTATCCTTTGAAATATTTCATTGATTTTTTTTTTATATGTAATTGTTTTTTTTTAAGTAGTTACTTATTAATACCAATGAGACAACTCTTCACAAGGGACAAAATGACACAACAAATTAACAACTATAGGTCACCGTATGGCCTTCAACAATGAGTAAAACCTATAACGCATAGTCAGCTATGAAAGGCCCGTAAATGACAAATGTAAAACAATTCAAATGAGAAAACTAAGATTGTTAAATGATAGTTTTCTCAAATTATGACTGAGTTTGAGGGATGCCACCTAAGGATATAATGACCATTTGATTTTCTTTGGGAGGGTCAGGAGGATTTTGTAAACAAATAACCTGGCCTGGTAAGAACTGAAAATAAACAACACGACACAAGACAGGCTGACAATGAATATTCTGCATCTGTATACAAAAGTGAAACTAAATTTAGAAAAAAAAAGAAGCATTTGTAGCTGCAATAGATACAAATAAATAGTGAATCCAGGAAAAGAAATCCTACTGCCCCCTCCAACCACCTGGAATATCAAATAGCGTTCCCCTAAGATATTGCACATTGAATTTTTAAAAAGTGAAGTCACAGACAGTTTAAACATACACTGCAAACCAGAAATTAATAATCATGAGACCCTAAAAAATGACACACGCCTTTGCCTACAATTAAGTTTTAAAAAAGCTCCACTAAAAAAAAAAAAAAAAACAAAAAAACAAACAAACAAACAAACAACATAACAAAGAAAATTAGGAAATAAACGAAAGATTTTCTATGACATATTAAAAATAGGTGTTCATTAAAACACATCGGCCAGCAACAATTCACGAAATAATTTTTAATAAATATGGATCGTCAGAGATGTATGTTTATCAACAAATCAATCCCATGTTGGCCTATAGCTGTAATTTTACCAAGCTTTGTCTGTGTTCGTAAATATTGATATGGATTCAACATATCACATGACTTCAAACTTTTAATGAAATTTTACGTTGACATTTTCGGCGCCGGAAATTCGCAACATTGATCTATATACTGAATACAATTTCTGTTGAGGTCGATTCCGGCAATTCTGTTTTAAAATTCCACTAGCAGTTAACACCGTTTCATGTCTTGAAATACATTTGTTATAATTTAATAATTTTTAGCGGATAATTATTTTCGAGAGATGAATAGCTGTCGTATACTTCAGAAACAAGGTTGCGTGAGGACCACGCCCCCGTAGTGGGGACACAAAAAAACTAAAGATGACCATTCTCAATTTCTACTTCATGGAATTGCCTAATTTTGTCATAACATATACATTATGTACCAAACATTATTATTTGAAAGTATCAAAAAAATTCGAGGCGGAGATTTTTTTTGAAACAGCTAATAATTATAACAGACCAATAGATGTAACAGAAAAAAAAGACAAAATTAGTGCCTTCTTCAATATCGAAAATCATTAATTTTACAATTTATTGACACATATTGTTATTTATAAAGGGGTCAAATAACTAAGGATTCACCTTTTCATGACATTTGAATGAATATTTACTTTAAAAACAGAAACTCTTCCAATTCTAAATCTACCGCCCATGCAAAGAAAATCAATAAAAGATTGAGACCCCTACTTTAAAATGGGTACATATTTTTTCCCTGGCTTGAACACCTCTGTTCTTTCCGAAATTCGATGCCAAATACCAGTGAGAATAGGATGTAAAAGATTTTAGAAAATCGAAGCATAGGTATTTTTTTGTACCCAATTTAAATATCGCCATTTAATTCTTCAGTGCAGAAAATCAAAATCCGAAATTCTATATTCAGCTATAAAAATAGAAGATTTCCTGTTATTTCAATGTTTGAAAATGAAAATAATATGTAAACTCATATATTTTTCTCATATGGACGTGCTTACAATAAATAGTATTTACCGTCAGTGCTTTGCCGTGAATAAATGAAAAAAAAAAAAAAAAAAAAAACACACCATTTTTCAGTTGAAATCATTAATTAGAAATAATACAACAATTGTAAGAATCGAATCGTGTAAACGACTCCAGAAAACACTTATTTGTGTTTTGTGAATATTCCAGTCTTATTATTTGATTGTGTATTTTGAATTAACAAATATCCCTAATTTTAAATGTAATATTTCCAATTTAAAATTGTGTCAAATAAAGAATAAGTGAACATACACCTAAAGCGGATTGACATCAGCTGTTTCGATATTTATGGATTTTGATTAGTTGTTTACATTGTTCAATAGAGCAACAATGTGGCTGAACTCTTTTTCATTTGCAATGGCGGCAGGAGATTGCCCAGAGGTGGCATATATGTTTATGTTTGCACCTATATTGAGCAATACCTTAACTATTTCAATGTTTCCAATGATTCATGATTTATAAAGAGGAGTTACACCAAGAACGTCTGCAAAATTTACATTCGCCTTTTTTCGAGCAATGTGTTAACAACGTCCTTATGACTGTTCATACTAGCGGCATGAAGAGCAGTTATTCTGTCTTTAGCGGTGCGATTTACGTCAGGCTTACGATTTAATATTATCTTTACTATATCATTGAATCCGTTTGCACAACTGAAGAAAAGGCCTGTCCATCCCTGCTCATTTTGCTTGTCGTATTTGACATTATTCTCCAATAGAATGTCTACTACATTACGATGCCCATTTCTGCAAGCTTCATGAAAGGGTCTCATCTTATCTTTTTTTGTTTTCGCATCAATCGAAGCACCGTTGTCAATTAACAATTTTACGATTTTTTCATTTCCCTTTCTACATGCTAAATGAAGAGGTGTCTCCCCTGTTTTGTCTTTGACATCAACGTTTGAACCTGTTCTTAATAAAATATTCACAATGTCTATACTCTCTTTCTCACATGCCGCATGCAAAGGTGTGGAACCGTTTGATGAGCTTTTATTTATATTTGCCTTATTTTGTATTAGAAGTTCCACAATATCTTTATAACACCGTTACATTTGGCATGCATAAACGGACAGTATGATACAGCTTCGATGTTACTAAACGCTGCAGCAAATGTTAATAATGTAGTTGTATAAGCTTTGGTAGTTACACACGCCTATGTTCTGTACAGTTCCTCAGGACTGTCTGCGGAAGATATCTGATGTTAGCCTTTTATATGTCCACATTACCATTACACATGTGAAACGCTTGAGCTACTCAAATTCGGCTGTCTTCGCCAACACCGTGGTCCCATCTCGATGGCAACGTACTATAATACGATTGCTACACGACGGCATTGCAAAGACTGCACGTAGTCGTGTGACGTTCTTTTGACAATCAGGCAGCTTCGTATTACCTTTATATTGTTTTTGTGAGGCGAAACATGCCCGATGGTACCGATGATCACACGAAGTACTAATTAAGATGAAAATGACACGATATGACATGATTATCTCACAATGGCATTACGAAGGGCAAAATGACACGATATGACATGATTATCTCACAATGGCATTACGAAGGGCAAAATGGGCATATGAATTCAACACGAAAATTACGCTATCTATTTTTTTATATTTATATCTATATCGGGTTATATCGGAGGTTACATTTTGTATCTCGGTGGTTAATTAGATGGCATCTAGACAAATTATCTATGAAATGCTGATAATTATCGAGTTCAAGCATTCTTGCACTGTTAATTTTTAATTTTAGACTTTTTGTAATTTAAATTAGTATGTTATACATCAAATATGAGAATTTGAGTCAAATCGGTTAAAATACGAGTTTTACGGCTAAAACATGTAAAAACATACAATTTTAAAATCAAGATTTTCTACTTTATTTTCCACAAATCAAAACCCAATAAAAATGGTAATAATCGTCATTGAGGACAGTATCTCAAAAATGGAATAAACAAGTGAGTTAAGCAATATTGACTTATTTGAATATCTTATATATTGAAAACCTTTACTTTATACATATTTTCTCTTTCTACTATAATTCCTGCAAAAAAAAAAAAAAAAAAAAAAAAAAAAACACACGATTTGGTAAACAATTATTCAAACGTCGAGCCGGCCAGTCTTTACTCTTATTCTCGAATGGCACGTTTTAGCAGAGAAGTAGCAAATTCCATATCTAAATATTTTTGTAACCCAGACGGGAAGTGAATCCATGAACTCCCGCATTTCAGGAGAGCGGGCTACCAAAAAGACATCAACGCCCTTACAAATACTAAATGAAAATGATTGTTGCAATTAATGACGATGATAATCGAGATCGTTAATGCTTAAGAAAACTAATTAAAAATATTCGAGACCGTTGATAAGAATAATAACGAAAAGTGATAATAATAAATATAATAATTGAGTCCGTAAATGAAAATAATTGTATTATAATACTAATAAAGATGAGAAGAAATATTACTAAGCAACAACAATGTATCCAAACTTCGTTTTGTAGACTAATCAGTAAAGTATATTTTCAAATCATATTAAAGTAATTTTAAATAATAAAGACACAGTACAGGGAAGTTTACACATTTAAAACTAAGGATAGTGTATACCTGGTGCTTCAAAATCTAGATTTTGTCTACAAAGTTCAGTAAAACTGTTTTAATTCTTGTCATATAAGCAAAAGTTAAATCACAAAAATACTGAACTCCGAGGAAAATTGAAAACGGAAAGTCCCTTATCAAATGGCAAAATCAAAAGCACAAACACATCAAACGAATGGACAACAACTGTCATATTCCTGACTTGGTACCGGCATTTTCTTATGTAGAAAATGGTGGATTGAACCTGGTTTTATAGCGCTAAACCTCTCACTTTTATGACAGTCGCATTCAAAATTAACTACTGTTAAAATCACATAACGTGTCTGCTCTATGTTTCCAGTCGGACTGAACAGGACATTGAACGCTAAAAATGGCATCAGATATCTTGAATAAGGAAGTTACCTGAAATAAAGTGTGGAAGAGTATAATTTACACTATGTCGAAAGATGATGTATACATTTTGTTTAATTTAAGTCTTACTATATAACACCTGCATGTCATTTAAGTGGTCAAATAATGGCTCTTATCATTATACAGGGAAGAACAAAAATTTGCGAAAATCTAATTTGCAGATTTAACATTGTAAAGCTATATATGAGACGAATTTTATATAAAGTATGGTATTAGCCCAGTATAACCTGTATATTGTATTGTATAATTCGATATCATGGATTAGTGTAATTTGTTATCACAGGTGTTTTTGTTATTCATGATTACGAATTAAATTCATAATTAAGATTTATAAGACTCTTTTTTACGATTTAAATCCATTATCACGATTTACAAAATAGTATGATAACGAATTAATCTGTCATAACGAGTCCTAACCTGTACAAAAGTTAACTTTGAGAAAACCTGTTGACCGCTTTCCAAATTAACTTAAGCAATTTTAAACAGACAAGCAAGTTAACTTCATTGGTGGTAGACCAGACATAGGTCTTTTTTTGTGACTGTTGCAGACCTATTGACAAGTCTGACCTACCCAGACCTGTGAACAAGTTTGCTATTGAGCAATCCCGATGACAGGTCTGCTCAATACCAGATATGTGGACATGTCTTCTCCAGAATAGACCTGTTCACAGGTCTCCTTCTGACCAAACCTTAGGACAGGTCTACTTACGACAGATTGCCGTATCTAAGACTTTTCATATCAGACCTGAACTTTTATCATGTATAAAACAATAATATTTTTCTTTTTCCCAGTACAACAAATTTCTAGACTCGTTAGTGACTCTTTGTACATGATATACACATTAAATGTTTCTTTTTTTTTTTCATTTTATATTCTTATTTACTTAAAATAATGACTATAAAATTTCACACTTGTTGAGCGACATATATACATGCAGCTATCAAAAACATGATAAAAGAAACGAAAGTTGTTTTAAATGGAAGGTGGATAGAAAGGTTATCCAACGCATTTGAAATATATATGTATATGATTGGATATAAACAACATTGCTTACGTTGCTTTGTTCCTTATTATTTACATTCTCTTCCTAAATACAATTCTATTCATTACATGGATTTTTCATCGTAATTCACTTTGTTTGCCTTGGATTGACGATTCTGTGTTTGACGAAATGTTCAAACGAAAGTTGTATAGTGTCCAGATATATAAGATGTTGTTTAGCCTCTTTTTTGAAACCATCTCGTCAATCTCGGCAGATTCTTCATTATAAATGATATATGGGACATCCGACAAAATAAACTCGTCCTGAACGTGAATGAAATATTTGCCCCTGGATATTTCCTAGATGACACATTTTTGTACCTTCTCATACTTTTCATTATAAAGTACAATTGGGCAATTTAAGAAATAGTTGATCCCTATAGAAGATGCTGGATTTCCAGATTTTTTTTTTAATTTTGAAACTAAAATTTGGTTAAACAAATATGATGAAAACCAGTAATTTTTACAAAATCTGTAAAACAATATTTTGGAATTCACAGAAATAATTATTTGATAAGTACGTATAAACAAGTAACAACTCTATGACAGATCCATCCATTGGATCACCAGTGAAGGTGAAACACGGCTGAAAACACATATTATATTCATATTTACTCTAAATATCAACAGAACAATGTTAAATCTGCAAATTTGCGAAAACAAATTTTTGTTCTTCCCTCGCAGGGATTCGAACACATGATATTGGGATATCGAGACAACACCGCCTCACCAACAAAACAATTTACCAACGACCTATGTAAATAGCGTCAAGGTCAAACGAACCAGCAATGCAGATATGCATACCAAACAACTATGTCATACACGAAATATAGCTGATCTTCAGAAATAGAGACCTTATATATCACAACTCGTTCGCTATGCCCGTGTCTTTTGTGAAGTTTTGGATTTTAATGAACGTAATCTATGTATTACTGGTAAATTATTAAGTCAGGAATTTCGTTACCACAAATTACCTTTACTAAATTCTTCCATAGATATAAAAATTTGGTTTTGAAGTTTGGTTGTCGAAAAATTTCAAACGGGATAGCACATCCTCATTTTTACGGAGATGTTGTTTACCAAGCCCGGAAATTTAGAAACGATCCGGGTAAACTTTTCGATCCTTTAAAAAAAACATATTTTAAAAAGTTACCAATTCAACACTGTAATTGGATCTTTAAATATTGTTTTTATTGGTATTAATATTGATTTTGTAATCAGTAAATTAAAACAAACTTAATATTATTGTTATATACATATGCACATTCATGGCGGCTCTACAATCTGTCGACACCTGTATCTTGGCATTGCACAAGGTCGTGTTTTTCTCTTACTGTTTATGACGTCTTTACACTAAATCCATTGGATGTTGGATGTGTGTGGATTGATAATTTAGTCTTAGATGCATGATTTTTTTTGTTAGTTGTTATTGGCTTTGAACTAGATGTCAGAAACTGCGAGTACTCTCTGATCTATACTTAGTGTCTTTTTGTTGTTGAGATCTACAAGTACCCGACCACGTCCATTCCGTGTTTTTGTTAGATGTATTTATTTGTGTCCATCTGATGAGTTAAGCCTTTTTCAACTGATTTGTTTTTATAGTTTGTTTTTATGTTGTACTGTTACACCACTGTCCCAGGTTAGGAGGAAGTTGGGCGCCCGCTGACATGTTTAACCCCACCACATGCTGTATGTGCCTGTCCCAAGTCAGCAGCCTGTAATTAAAGGATTGTCGTTTGTTGCTGTGTTACGTATTTGTTTTCGTTCATATTTTTGTACATAAATGAGGCCGTTAGTTTGCCCGTTTGAAATGTTTTACATTTGTCATTTCTGGTCCTTTTATAGTTGACTATGCGGTATGAGCTTTGCTCGTTGTTGAAGGCCGTCTGGTAACCTATAGTTGTTAATTTCTGTGTCATTTGGTCTTTTATGAAGAGTTGTCTCATTGACAATCATACCACATCTTTTTTTTCATACTTACCATGAAAACGTAACATCGTACAATGACTCTTGCAATAATTTCATACACACATTAAGGTAACCTATGACTTAATGTATCTTAGAACAGATTTAACCAAGTAAACAAAACCTTTATCAATGAATCATGAAAGTAAGGGCAAGGTCAGAAGATCCCTTTCAGAGACGTACACACATTTCACTCATTCCATACACTAAATATAGTTGATTATTGCTTATTATCTCTGCGATACCGACTTTTCCACAATAACAGAACAATGATTTTCTGACAGACATGTAGAAATTACAAGGATCTCAAATACCAAATACATGTAGAGTTATCATTTTACTTCTAATAAGCGAGCAAATCACATGACAGCAAAACTATATAGCTGAGTAGTCGTTGAACTACGGAAAGTGAGATGAAGGAAATGACCATTTGACAAACGCATCTGTAAACATGGAATGAAGCAGGTGTTTTATCCGATGAATTTTAAAGCTCTATGCAAATAGCTTACGCAATATCCGCTGCTGAAGCCGCAACCGACAAAAGATTGTTATCCCGACTTCTTGCATTTGTTCGACTTTTTTCACAAGCGAGACACAAAATGATAATATGTTTCCAATTCGGCAAAATGTTACTTATATCGTCCTGTTCTAATAAAATATTAAAAATATTGGTCATTGAGATTATGCCCATGTAAAGCAATGTACAAAAAGAATTGAAGAAAGTTCATGTAGCTCTTATATAATGGTGTGTTTTTTGTTTTTTTTTTTAATGTAAAAAGAAAATTGAGGCCCCCGTATGTTTTCTCGTTATAAAACAAAAGAAAAAGAAAACTAACCGTACATTTTCATATAAAATAATTCAAAGTAGTTATCTCACCTTATATATGGCTGTTTAATATTTTGAAATCATTTGTGGGAAATATGTAAATTGTAGTTGTTATTGCAATAGAAAATAATAAAATACAATTACATAAGTTCCATTATTTAAATGATATGTCTTACAATTGAGATCCATTGCTTGCATGTTTCAAAATTTATTTGGAATAAGAAGATGTGATATGATCATGGTGGTTGCAAAATGTGAAAATCATCCGAGATACTATTACAAAATTAACTGTGGGGCTTTCAACAATGAGAGACACCAATATCGTAAAGTCAGCTATAAAATACTGCGACATCACAAAATGTAAACAAGTCAAATGAAAAAAAAAAACTTCAGAGTATAGGGCACCTGTATGCAGTATACAAGCAATTCTGCAAACAAAATACAAATTTGTATACAAAAACTTTACGCCTTTGTTGACAGATTATCATTCCGATATCTTACATTATATAAAATTCGTTGCATTATTGTTATGGTGTATTTGTTTAATGTAAACCAACCAAGATGAATATTAGTCTATTGCTTGCACTTTAATATCAGAGTTAATTAAAGTGCAAGCAATCGACTAATATTCAAACATTACAACAACTAAAAAAGATCAGATGGGCTGAATGTTAGCAAAAAATATTATCACCAATACAAGATGTACAACTATGTCATATCATTGAGATTGTCAAGATTTTATTGTGCTTATATAATATGGTGCAGCGTGCAACGATATACTAAATACCATAAGGATTATAATGGCCAAATTTTTGAAATTGGTGTAGTAGTTTCGGAGAAGTTTGTTTTCAATACTTAAATTGCAGTAACGATGGATACCAAATGTTAGTCACATCATATGCGTCCTATTTGTCGAGATGAGCTAAATATGACATCAAAAGATCATGATATGAAATGAAATTATTGTCTCCTATCTGAAACATGAAAAACTCGTTTTCTATGGGACTATGCCCATAAACTTTGTATGTGTTCAAATAATTGTTTTTCTTATGCTTACACATTTTGTAAGTAAAATTTGAAATACATACCGATGAAAGTAAATCAATTTCGTTTTCTATTTAGAGTTGTATTTTAAGATTTTCGGCTGTACCTTATCACTGGCAACTTATTTGAAAGTACCACTGTACATACCGTTGTCCTTAATTACAAATTAATATACTTACCAGGAAACTAAAGGAGATTTTTATGGCAAAGCTTTGTGAAAACATTATGTTATCTGAAAACAAAACATTGTTATGTCGGTTAAACAAATGGAGGCTGTTATCTGGTATTGATAAACCCGAAGATCATAAAAGGCATTTTCTACATATAAAATACATTTACGCAGACGCTAATTTATCTTTTATTGATTCTACCGTTCGACAGCACGAAAAGCTTAAGACTACTCGTTCCCGCATGATGACCAGAGTAGTCGCAAATTACTACTTCATAGACATGATAGAGCTCTATCAATTTATTACAGGCAACCACTTCGAAACTCATGCTATATAAAATGCAGACGAAAAAGGTATGGGTTTAGAATAAATTAATCCATATCATGTTGTTACAAAAAGGGACCCAAAAAGTTTCATAAACTCCAGAGAGTTGTGGTTAAGGGTCAATTCCCTGACGAATTAACACCCAAAACGGCCCAAGTTGCTTATAATCGACTTCCTTGAGTCACATGAAACAGTAGGCGTATCAAATGATGCATAACTTAAAATATTATCTTTCGGCTTTACCACCTTGTACTAGTCACCACCTTAAACCACTTGCCGGTTTTGACCTTTTAAGTTTTTGAAATGTTATGATACAGAATGCACTGAATTTATTGCCGAAGATCCGAACCATTTAAAAAAAAACAATGCAAAATGTTTAGAATCTACAATAAAGCTTGGTTATCAATTATTTATCCAGAAAACATGAACAGTGACTAAAGCAACCGGTATATGGTCAATTTGTCCATTAACAGTACTTAACAAATGTATATCCACCTTCCGAACATTACGATCAGACAAGTTATCAACAAGTGCAGCTTCGGATCTATCGAAAAATAAGACACATCCGTAAATGTATTTGAGCATGCTATATATAACAAATCCCAACCCTAAATACATGCATAGTAGAGGATTCGATGGAATCGTTTGCTCGTCGGTCTTCAGAGTCTGATTTCTATGTACCCGTCGCCGATTACACGATTTTTGATAATGGTTATTAGTCTTTTTCTAATGTACAGGAAGTTGAATTGAATTGAAACTGGAATAACATACTGTAAATTCAGAAATTATTGCGTGCATTTATTATTGCGATTTTGTCATTTTAGACTAAAATGCAAGTTTAATTTTTGCGATATTGAGAAAAATCCTGTTTAATTTATATAAAAAAATTTCAAAATGCGAGTTTAAATTATTGGGATTATAACATGTATAACCCTGTCGCATTTTTCGCAATAATCAAAAAATCATCGCAATAATTTCTGAATTTACAGTAATTGATTGTAATTCTTCTAACCCTCGATGTACCAAAAAGCCAAAGACGTCATCTTCATAGACTACTCACCATTTATGCAATGTTTAAAATGAATCATGAATTACTTTAAGAAAATATTAGAAAGGGCAACGAGAGGAAAACCATGAAAGCAACAGAAACTAAATGAATTGAGAAAGTGTTTAAGAAACAAAACACTAGTTAGTAAATTATAATTTTTGAAAGGTCGTTTTGATACTAACGTTAGGAGAATATTCTGAAACAACAAAACGATATATCAACTAAAGAGTTTAGGTAATTTCAATCCAGGACTGTTCAATAACTTATTTGGCCTGGCATTGTAGTTTGTTTATGTTGTTTTTTTAGGTAAATAACCACCATTGAAACGCTTGAACAAAAATGAACAGATCTTAATAAACTGCAAGCAAATTGTCTTAATCGAACCTGTTGGTCAGTGGTTGTTGTTTGTTGATGTGGTTCATAAGTCTTTCTCGTTTCTCGTTTTTTAGATAAGACCGTTGGTTTTCCTGTTTGAATGGTTTTACACTAGTTATTTGTGGGGCCCTTTATAGCTTGCTGTTCGGTGTGAGTACGAACACTAAGTTTTTTGGAGCAAATCTCATTGATCACATTATAAGGGCAAATATGTTTGTCTTCACTTTCTTAGCATTAATAGAGTTTTTATTAAGAAAGAAAGATGTTTAGGTCATTATTATTTAGATCGCAGATTCCGGTACATTGTTGATATGGCAACCGAATGGAAGATAAATAAATAAAAATTCTTTAGTTGTTCTGTCCAAAAGAAGAACAACAAAAATAAAAAAAAAAAAAAAAAAAAAAAAAAAAAAAAAAAAAAAAAACAAAAAAACATTATGACAAATTTCAAAGATAACTATAACAGATGAAAATACACGTGAAAATTTAACAAAATGATTTTTTTTATAAAATCTCAATTAACAAAAAATGACCATAATTCTGTTATTTTTGTAGAATCTAGCAAAACAACATTTCAGGGTGATTTGAATATATGTATACTTTATAAACATGCAAAAAACTAATTTTGACCCTGGTAGCTCCATCAGCCTGAAAATTTCATGGCTGGTCACATATACTTTCGGGATAATTCATGTGATACAAGATAAAAAGCACCCTCAAACAAGTCTTTGATCCTGGGGTACTGCTTGACATACTTACTTACTGACGCGTAGTTGGGGTTGGGCCAGGATCCCAGGCTATAAACAAGTATCATTTATTTCAAATAATGATAAATGAGCTTTATCCAGTCTTACAGTGCAAGGTCATAAAATAAGACTCTTGAGTTTTTAACCGACATACAAGGTATAATAATACAAACATTCATTCAATCAATTAAATACAAACACAAAATGAGGCAATGCAATTAAGTTTCATGGTAATAGTATGTAGATTTTATAAGCATGATGAGCCAGGTATTTAAGCAACAGTCCAAATAAATTCTAAATTTAGCAAAATAAGAAAAAAAAAAACTGGTAAAAAGCATACTACATAGAACAAAAATATGTTGAGAAAACTTAACAATATAAATTAATATTTTTCACTTGATATTTCGATACTAACTGAAATTAGCTTTTTTTTTTTCACGTAAATCATTCCATAAAACAGCATATATAACTTTTTAAAAGAATTGTTTTCATAAATTGATTCTCCAGGACCAACATATCGTGTGTTCTGCAGTACAGAATACGACAAACGCTATAATGTTACGTGGCTTAAATGAAGGGTGGATGCTTCTTCAGGAGTCCTGACCGAGTCCTTCATAGTTTTCCAAGGTTTGACTACTAGCTAGTCAGTATTTATTTTAAGTTGCGATGTCTTCTATACTCAACCATTAGTGGTTTGGGAAATAATTCCCTACATTTTGCATTGCGAGTAGTTTTTATATGGTTTTTATATGGTTTACGCAAAGCTTTATATATGTATTTTCTATTGAAGAGACATAATTGGACACAAATACTATTGGTATCTGCTTGATGGTGGTGACAATTTATCTTAAAATTTAAAACGTTCAACAGGCATGTTACGCATACATCTTATTTTAGGGAACCATCGTTCGAACATTAGCATACATGTTATCATAAGAACAGTTATATAGAGTTTAATCTTCTTTGAAATAAAATATGTCATTTATAAAAATGCTAAGTAATAAAGCTCCTAGAATTGAACCTTGTAACTTCAAGGCATATTTTAGCGGCGATCGATGTCTTTCAAAATTACTTTATTTTTATCAATAGTACCGCTTAAGTCGACGTTAGGGGCCGTCTTGACCTTGTTGTAGGGTATGAATGATTTGTTCATTGTTGAAGACCCTACATCAACTGTCAAGATGAAGAACAGGAATAAAAGCCCTGTTCATTGATAATTTTCTATGTTTTCTATGTATTGTGTGCGATTTTGTCCCATGTACATTTACTCCATATCCTTTCATTTTCTAAATGAATATCAGCTCCCTATAGTTTGATTTGTTGATCTGTAAGATAATTTTTCAGTAGTTTATGAATTTTGAAGAAAACTACTTTAAGCAGATAACTTACTTAAAAGAATGTCATGTGGTAGACATTCAAAGCTTTTGAAAGATCCGTAAGTTTTGTTACTATATAGTTGTTTTGATTCCAAACCCTTTTTCAACCTTCAAGGTATCTCAGCACAGCTATCTGACACCAATAGTCATTCCTAAATGCAAACAAAAGGTTAGGTTAACTGGTCAGACATTTCTTTTCTAAATACTTTTGAAATTGTTGGTGAATTATCTACCTTTTGTTCGTATTTGTTTTATAGAGGGAACAACAATGTTATAAGTGATATTAGCAAATCATTTGGCAGGTAGAAATATGACCAACCATCTCTAAATTATTCCTGATTTTTTTTAAACACATGATCGATTTTAGTAATGAGATTTATAATTCCGATCCTTTCGCTTAAAACTGTTTAAAAATAATATATTTACAACAATATGTCATTAAATGTATTTGAATATCCTACATTGTACATTAACATTAATTTACCATGACATTACTGAAATATTCCTCAGTTATTCAAGTATATATGTTACTATAGTGTAAATTATAAACACATAATCGCAGTAATACCCGAGTATCTACGTCATACAGAAACGATATGATATACTATGTTTTTTAAACTGTCCATATTTCTCCTTTTTGCTCGTTGATATACAAATACATATACTCTTTAAAAATTCTGTTTCAACTATTTATTTGTGAGGAAATATTCGAATGTAAAACTATCATACTATCTTGTAAAAAATCTTACCTTCCACAACATGAAAAGCAATCTTAAATTATAATCAAACAAGGTAGTGTGTTTACCTGAGTGTGATCAAAGGAATTGATTGATATGAATACATGAATTTTGTAACACTTATTATTATGGTAAATGCTAACGGATATGTATGTGTATGTCAGCGATCAGAAGGGCCTCTCTTTTAGCATTTAACTGGTGTAAATTATAAACACCCAACCGCAATAAAATCTGTGTATCTACGTCATATAGCAACGCTTTGATATACTTTGTTTTGTCCAGATTACTTCCTTCTGCTCGTTGACATACACATACACATACTCTTTAAAAATCTGTTTTAACTATTTATTCGAATGTAAAACCGTTATAGGTAAAACATCTTACCTTCCACAAAAAAAAAAAATACAATTTTCAATTATAATCAAATATGAAAGCGTGTTTACCTGTGATTAAAGGATATAATTGATCTGAATACATGTTTGGTGTAACAAATATTTGAGGCTCTACCAGTGGTGTTTCGTTCTAAAGGATACGTATTGTATTTTTCACTCGAAAATTATTTTTAAAATTTCTATTTGATCAGCTTTGATGTTTATACCGACAAACAGTTCATTCGTTCGTATAAAAAAAGTAATTATTTATCAAGCCAGTACAAAAAATTTTTTTTAGCTTCAATTGCAAATACTACATGTATGGCTATCGTTTCACACAACATTTAATAGAATATGCCAAAATTATATAGATGCAATGCAAAAACTGTATGTAGATGTAAAAATAATATGTAAGATAGTGCCACGAGTAAGTGGTCAACTGTTGAAAACATTCGTAACGGCAAAGTTATATCGGTCAGGTTTCAAGAAAGATCATAAATCTGAAAATATCGTTTTCTCACATTGTAATCGTTTTAAAATCCACGTCCACTGACATGAAACAGATAAATTAAAAAGGTATTACGCGTCCGAAAGACATATCTTTTTGTTACTTATATATTAATATACAGTTTTGAATTTTCAATTAATTTAAGGTAGATTCATGGTATACCGCCATCTTGGTTTGTACAATCGTAGTACACAATCGGTCTGGTCTTTGCCCAAATGTGCAAATTTGGAGACAGATAGGCAATTTATATGCTAGACTGTTAATTTAATGAAAGAAAACTTGGTGATTTATTGCATTATTCAAAATGTTTAAATAAATACCAAATAATTGTGTTTTTAGAATCATTTTTTTCAACTTGGCCATTTAAGGGGACATAACTCTTTTAGTAAAAAAAATTATACTGGACTGATAGGGAAATTTTAATTTTTTACTTGTAGCAAGAAAACAAGTTTCTTTTTATTTTCTTCAAGCATATTATAAAATCTACCTTCTCATATTTTATTTCAAAATTCTATCTCATAGATTTCTTTTTATGCACAAAAATGTGTTTTTTCATGAACAATCTAAGCAAATTTGTGCAATTTCGTACGACCCGTAGCTTGAAAAATAGCACGGCGACCCATACTTTTTATTATCTTTTTTTGAAAAAGCATAGAAAAATCTTTATTTTGGCAAAGTATAAAAAAAAATCTATCTGAGGAAATATATACTTATGATCTACCTTAATACGTTTCATATCATGCATTGTAATTGTTAATATATATATATTTGTCGAAAATGTGCAGTTGGACATTTTACATAGTTAGTCATGTGATACGATAAGGCAGTGTACCCAGGATCTACTGCCAATCTGCTTTAACGCACGTTAACTACAAACAGAAAACATGTGTTTACTTTCCACAAAAAATAGAAAACACGCCTTTTTCACGTTAACGCGGCAGTAAACGCCCGTTTACTGTTAACAAAATAAGAATACGGGCCTTTTTGGCGTTAACGCGGAGGTAAACGTAAACGTCTACTGAATATTTCGAGTTAACACAGATAATTGAGGGAAACCCTCTTATATTCTTTATTTCTTAAGCTAAAGTCTGTATCGTGTAACCCGACTTGAGCAAGAATAGATAATTGAATGATACATCGATCAAATGAATACGATTTTTATAGTTTGTTCATATGTTGTATTGTTACACCACTGTCTCAGATTAGTGGAGGGTTTGGCGCTAACATGTTTAAACCCGCCACATTCTGTATGTGCCTGTCCCAAGTATGGAGCCTGTATTGTAGTTCTGTGGTTGTCGTAGGTTCATGTCGGTCATATTTGTTTTTCGTAAATTGTTTTGTTATAAATTAGGCCGTTAGTTTTCTCTGTAATTCAGTGGTTGTCGTTTTTTGCAGTATATCATATTTGTCATTCGTTCATTATTTTGTACATACATTCGGCCGTTTTTTTTTTTCTCGTATGAACTGTTTTAAATTTGTCATTTCAGGGCCTTTTATAGATAACTATGTAGTATGGGTTTTACTCATTGTTTAAGGCCGTACGGTAACCTATAGTTGTTAATTTCTGTGTCATTTGGTCTCTTGTGGAGAATTGTCTCATATATAGGAAATCATACCACATATTTTTATTTTTATACATTCAGGTTGACAGATGATTATTAGTGTTTTGTCTTTCCTCTGTGATTTGTTTGGGCATATACCCACATCTCTGTTTTTCGTATTTTTGATAATTACATTGCTAATGGATAATTTTACAATTTCATTAATATGAACATCAGCTATTTATACCTTTCAGAAGACAACAACGTTGTTATCTACATGAGCTGTGTTGCAGTTGGAAAAGTTTCAGTAGTCGTATGTTGTTTACTCGTAAAGAACAAGCATAAAAGCCATGAAAAATGGAATAAGCAAGAAAGTGTTGTCCAAATTCATTTTTTTGAAACACCAATGTTAAAACAAAAAAAGAAATCTGTATGCATATATGAATGAGAAATGCGTTTATAATTTCGACGATGAATGATTAAAGACTTTTTCAAGACAATTTACATAATTGTATGTGTATAATTATGTTTGTTTTTAGTTTGACGTATTTTCTCCTTATTAATTGTGTGATTTCGAAAAAAAAACTAGTTATACATAGATAGTCACCTACTGTTTTTGCATTTAAAGAGTATCTTACTGATCTGATATAATGGTTTTGATTATGAACACAAACTGTTATATTGTACAGTTATTGATGTTTTGCTTATCAGTGAGCCGCCTATCTTAAGTTTTTTATAATTAAACTTGTTCTATTCTATTTTTTTTTTTTTTCAATTTACTAAATTGTTGATTTTTTCCACCTCATTTGAAATCCTGTAAATAGTTATTTCTTTGGTGATCATATCACATTTCTTTATTATAAACTGTACTGTGAGCCAAAAGTAAAATCACAAAAATACTGAACCCCGAGGAAAATTCAAAAAGGAAAGTCCCTAATCAAATGGCAAAATCAAAAGCTCAAACACATCAAACGAATGGATAACAACTGTCATATTCCTGACTCATCACTTATTCTTCATTTAAATCCCTACAATTCCATTAATTTGAAACCATTTACAGCATCTCATAACGGTTAAGTATTCCCTACCAATCTTCCTTACACATCCTTTTGTATTCACTTATATAACTGATGAAATTAATCTACATAAATAAGTTTAAAGTTGTGTTGTAAAAAAAAAGATTATTTGGTTAATTACAGCCTGTATTTTATCCAGTGACAAGTATTCCATGCTTATTCTCGTCGTGAATTAGCAATAGCTTGAGCGGTATCTCTCTCTCTCTCTCGCAAGTCACGCTTCCCAATTTTGTACTTGATTTGAGTTTTGTGGTAATAAGCATTGTGTATTAGATTCATTACATTTGGTTGAGGCAAACTAAAGTTGTGGCACGTAATCGAAAAATTCAGCATTTTTTCCATTTGTAAAATGGTAAAACTCTAGCACGGTAAAAATGACGCCACCAAAATTCAAACTTGATCTGTGTTTTGTGGTAATAAGCTGTGTGTATCAGATTCATAACATTTGGTTGAGGCAAACTAAAGTTTGAGAAGGGAAACGAAAATACCAGTAATTTTTCCCTTTGTAACGGTTACGGGGCATAACTCTAGAACGGTAAAAAGTGACGTCACCCAAATCCCAACTCGATCTGTGTTTTGTGGTAATAAGCATGATGTATAAGTTTCATAACATTCAATATTTGCGTGTGAGGTCTCGGATTGCAATGACCGATATGTTTCAATACTAAACACTTAAAGGTTGCACTTTTTAAATACAGTTGTTTTTCAAACCACGCCTCTTTTGGGAGATATATAATATTCATAGACAATTAATTTTGTTTACGTACTGGTTCCCGGATATGATCTCTATGTTTCATCTCATAGAGACATAACTTGGGAATGTTACCAGTAAATATACATATTCACAGTGATCAAGTTGAAGTCTGTGGATATCCTTAAGTCAAGGTTGGGGTAGTATAGAAATTTAATGTAAGTTTAAACTCTTAGAAGTTCGGGGCATATAAACGTTGAAAATATGCCGCACAGCCCTATTTTTTGACCTTTGAAAAAAATAGTAGTGCATATGAACTTTCCATTCTAGGATATATTTTTTTTTTCAAAACTTCATAGTAAAAGTGGTACAGTTTAAGCCGTGAAAGGAGTTTCTATGGGAAATTGCATTGTTGATATTTACAAAAATGGAACCTATATTAGGTAAAAAAGGGAACATACAGAATTTCACCAAATCTGGTTTATCTCAGAGATTTTAATGAAATTAACTCAAATATGAAGTTTTATAAATATTTCATGAAGATTGAACACTTAAAGGTTGCACTTTTAAATACAGTTGTTTTTCAAACCACGCCTCTTTTGGGAGATATATAATATTCATAGACAATTAATTTTGTTTACGTACTGGTTCCCGGATATGATCTCTATGTTTCATCTCATAGAGACATAACTTGGGAATGTTACCAGTAAATATACATATTCACAGTGATCAAGTTGAAGTCTGTGGATATCCTTAAGTCAAGGTTGGGGTAGTATAGAAATTTAATGTAAGTTTAAACTCTTAGAAGTTCGGGGCATATAAACGTTGAAAATATGCCGCACAGCCCTATTTTTTGACCTTTGAAAAAAATAGTAGTGCATATGAACTTTCCATTCTAGGATATATTTTTTTTTTCAAAACTTCATAGTAAAAGTGGTACAGTTTAAGCCGTGAAAGGAGTTTCTATGGGAAATTGCATTGTTGATATTTACAAAATGGAACCTATATTAGGTAAAAAAGGGAACATACAGAATTTCACCAAATCTGGTTTATATCAGAGATTTTAATGAAATTAACTCAAATATGAAGTTTTATAAATATTTCATGAAGATTGAGAAAATCCTGGGCCTGAACTATGATGACTCAGCATAAATTCACAGTTTACAGTATGCATAGTTTCGTTAAAGCCCTGAATGCAAAATAAATTCATTATATGTGCATAGTAGTAATTTAAATTGTTTAGAAGTGCTTATATTTACTCTTCGCAGTCATTGAAACTCATAGATCCTTCCTGAATATTATTGGTGGGGTGTTTTTATCCTGTCGATAACCCAAAAGTAAGCCGTATCACCTAAATGTGCTTTTTTGTGATCACGACATAAAAAAATACAAGCTAGAAATACAAAAATACCTCAATAAAACTTACAATAGTGTGTTCTATCCTAAATATACACTAAATATTCCATATTGCTAGAAACAGCAGAATAATTTAGAAATTTGAGGGCCCAGGGCAAAAACAGAGAAAAATGCCTACCCCCTGGGTCATTAAACAAATAATTTAACTTGTAAATGCTATAACTTTATTATTTTAAAGATCTTTTGTATAGAAACCAATAACTGTACTTGGAAGTTATGCAAAATCAGATGTTAGCAGTCATCTCTATAAAACTTTTAGTGAATTCATACATCAGACTGGTATCTTCATACATACAACTTTTGCAAATATGGCTTTGTTTAAACACTTCTACATGTTCTAGTTCATATATTAGCTAAATTATGTTAGATATATGGTAAGAGATGATACTGTTGTGGTAATTGTGAACTTTCATTGACAAATAGGCATACAGTAAGATGTGGACTGGAGACAGAGGCAAGATTGGACACTTTATATAATCTTGAATGTTGGAATGATTAGCTGCTAAACATTACATTTAAAGTGTGCTGAAATGCTTTCAATTTGTTATCAAAATAGTTTCAAACAGGTTCTAGACATTTCATGTCAGAAAACATGCTCATAGGGTAAGCTGGCAATAATTAAAGTCTTGTTTTCAAATTCTGTAAAAAAATGATACAGGGTGGGGTATAAAATGTACTGTAAAATAAAACTTAGAGTATATGCAGTGATTTCTTTCAGGCTATAATTCTGTGATATAAGTATTGTTGTGAGAAAAAGTGTTTTTAGAAAATTTTCTATTAGAATAAATGAACGTTAGTATAGGTTGCACTTTTTAAATACAGTTGTTTTTCAAACCACGCCTCTTTTGGGGAGATATATAATATTCATAGACAATTAATTTTGTTTACGTACTGGTTCCCGGATATGATCTCTATGTTTCATCTCATAGAGACATAACTTGGGAATGTTACCAGTAAATATACATATTCACAGTGATCAAGTTGAAGTCTGTGGATATCCTTAAGTCAAGGTTGGGGTAGTATAGAAATTTAATGTAAGTTTAAACTCTTAGAAGTTCGGGGCATATAAACGTTGAAAATATGCCGCACAGCCCTATTTTTACCTTTGAAAAAATAGTAGTGCATATGAACTTTCCATTCTAGGATATATTTTTTTTTTCAAAACTTCATAGTAAAAGTGGTACAGTTTAAGCCGTGAAAGGAGTTTCTATGGGAAATTGCATTGTTGATATTTACAAAAATGGAACCTATATTAGGTAAAAAAGGGAACATACAGAATTTCACCAAATCTGGTTTATCTCAGAGATTTTAATGAAATTAACTCAAATATGAAGTTTTATAAATATTTCATGAAGATTGAGAAAATCCTGGGCCTGAACTATGATGACTCAGCATAAATTCACAGTTTACAGTATGCATAGTTTCGTTAAAGCCCTGAATGCAAAATAAATTCATTATATGTGCATAGTAGTAATTTAAATTGTTTAGAAGTGCTTATATTTACTCTTCGCAGTCATTGAAACTCATAGATCCTTCCTGAATATTATTGGTGGGGTGTTTTTATCCTGTCGATAACCCAAAAGTAAGCCGTATCACCTAAATGTGCTTTTTTGTGATCACGACATAAAAAAATACAAGCTAGAAATACAAAAATACCTCAATAAAACTTACAATAGTGTGTTCTATCCTAAATATACACTAAATATTCCATATTGCTAGAAACAGCAGAATAATTTAGGAAATTTGAGGGCCCAGGGGCAAAAAACAGAGAAAAATGCCTACCCCCTGGGTCATTAAACAAATAATTTAACTTGTAAATGCTATAACTTTATTATTTTAAAGATCTTTTGTATAGAAACCAATAACTGTACTTGGAAGTTATGCAAAATCAGATGTTAGCAGTCATCTCTATAAAACTTTTAGTGAATTCATACATCAGACTGGTATCTTCATACATACAACTTTTGCAAATATGGCTTTGTTTAAACACTTCTACATGTTCTAGTTCATATATTAGCTAAATTATGTTAGATATATGGTAAGAGATGATACTGTTGTGACAAGATTTCTTAACTGACCATTTGAGGCAGTAATTGTGAACTTTCATTGACAAATAGGCATACAGTAAGATGTGGACTGGAGACAGAGGCAAGATTGGACACTTTATATAATCTTGAATGTTGGAATGATTAGCTGCTAAACATTACATTTATAGTGTTCTGAAATGCTTTCAATTTGTTATCAAAATAGTTTCAAACAGGTTCTAGACATTTCATGTCAGAAAACATGCTCATAGGGTAAGCTGGCAATAATTAAAGTCTTGTTTTCAAATTCTGTAAAAAAATGATACAGGGGTGGGGGTATAAAATGTACTGTAAAATAAAACTTAGAGTATATGCAGTGATTTCTTTCAGGCTATAATTCTGTGATATAAGTATTGTTGTGAGAAAAAGTGTTTTTAGAAAATTTTCTATTAGAATAAATGAACGTTAGTATAGGTTGCACTTTTTAAATACAGTTGTTTTTCAAACCACGCCTCTTTTGGGGAGATATATAATATTCATAGACAATTAATTTTGTTTACGTACTGGTTCCCGGATATGATCTCTATGTTTCATCTCATAGAGACATAACTTGGGAATGTTACCAGTAAATATACATATTTACAGTGATCAAGTTGAAGTCTGTGGATATCCTTAAGTCAAGGTTGGGGTAGTATAGAAATTTAATGTAAGTTTAAACTCTTAGAAGTTCGGGGCATATAAACGTTGAAAATATGCCGCACAGCCCTATTTTTTGACCTTTGAAAAAAATAGTAGTGCATATGAACTTTCCATTCTAGGATATATTTTTTTTTTCAAAACTTCATAGTAAAAGTGGTACAGTTTAAGCCGTGAAAGGAGTTTCTATGGGAAATTGCATTGTTGATATTTACAAAAATGGAACCTATATTAGGTAAAAAAGGGAACATACAGAATTTCACCAAATCTGGTTTATCTCAGAGATTTTAATGAAATTAACTCAAATATGAAGTTTTGTAAATATTTCATGAAGATTGAAAAAATCCTGGGCCTGAACTATGATGACTCAGCATAAATTCACAGTTTACAGTATGCATAGTTTCGTTAAAGCCCTGAATGCAAAATAAATTCATTATATGTGCATATTAGTAATTTAAATTGTTTAGAAGTGCTTATATTTACTCTTCGCAGTCATTGAAACTCATAGATCCTTCCTGAATATTATTGGTGGGGTGTTTTATCCTGTCGATAACCCAAAAGTAAGCCGTATCACCTAAATGTGCTTTTTGTGATCACGACATAAAAAAATACAAGCTAGAAATACAAAATACCTCAATAAAACTTACAATAGTGTGTTCTATCCTAAATATACACTAAATATTCCATATTGCTAGAAACAGCAGAATAATTTAGGAAATTTGAGGGCCCAGGGGCAAAAAACAGAGAAAAATGCCTACCCCCTGGGTCATTAAACAAATAATTTAACTTGTAAATGCTATAACTTTATTATTTTAAAGATCTTTTGTATAGAAACCAATAACTGTACTTGGAAGTTATGCGAAATCAGATGTTAGCAGTCATTTCTATAAAACTTTTAGTGAATTCATACATCAGACTGGTATCTTCATACATACAACTTTTGCAAATATGGCTTTGTTTAAACACTTCTACATGTTCTAGTTCATATATTAGCTAAATTATGTTAGATATATGGTAAGAGATGATACTGTTGTGACAAGATTTCTTAACTGACCATTTGAGGCAGTAATTGTGAACTTTCATTGACAAATAGGCATACAGTAAGATGTGGACTGGAGACAGAGGCAAGATTGGACACTTTATATAATCTTGAATGTTGGAATGATTAGCTGCTAAACATTACATTTATAGTGTTCTGAAATGCTTTCAATTTGTTATCAAAATAGTTTCAAACAGGTTCTAGACATTTCATGTCAGAAAACATGCTCATAGGGTAAGCTGGCAATAATTAAAGTCTTGTTTTCAAATTCTGTAAAAAAATGATACAGGGGTGGGGGTATAAAATGTACTGTAAAATAAAACTTAGAGTATATGCAGTGATTTCTTTCAGGCTATAATTCTGTGATATAAGTATTGTTGTGAGAAAAAGTGTTTTTAGAAAATTTTCTATTAGAATAAATGAACGTTAGTATAGGTTGCACTTTTTAAATACAGCTGTTTTTCAAACCACGCCTCTTTTGGGGAGATATATGATATTCATAGACAATTAATTTTGTTTACGTACTGGTTCCCGGATATGATCTCTATGGTTCATCTCGTAGAGACATAACTTGGGAATGTTACCAGTAAATATACATATTCACAGTGGTCAAGTTGAAGTCTGTGGAAATCCTTAAGTCAAGGTTGGGGTAGTATAGAAATTTAATGTAAGTTTAAATTCTTAGAAGTTCGGGGTATATAAACGTTGAAAATATGCGGCACAGCCCTATATTTTGACCTTTGAAAAAAATAGTAGTGCATATGAACTTTCCATTCTAGAATATATTTTTTTTCAAAACTTCATAGTAAAAGTGGTACAGTTTAAGCCGTGAAAGGAGTTCCTATGGGAAATTGCATTGTTGATATTTACAGAAATGCAACCTATAGAGCAAGGGAAATAAAAGAATAGAGTTACAATGTCCCCCGCGTTGCACATATTATATCTATCCGAGGTACAACATGTACCCGGGCAATTATAACCAAAAACATGTTTTTGTTGTATAAGACTTTTTATTTTGATTTATATCTTAGAGAAATGAAGGCTTCAAAGCAAACGCAATGCGATTCCACTAAAATTGATATTTCCAAAGGGCATAACTTAAAAATATTAAAAATATTTGATCAGAACTTATTTTCGAAAGTGTCAAAGACATTGCTGATATAAACCTATAATATAAGTTTCATAAAATTCTGGCAAGAATAGAAAATATGAGAAAGTTAACGATGCAATTTTCCATCAATATTTCCAAGGGGCATCACTCTTTTAAAAACAATTGATCTGCACTGATTTTCGAACTCGTCATAAAGGCATTGATTATTAAAACCTATAATATAAATTTCATGAAAATCTTGTACATATAATAGCGCTCATAGGTAATTTTCCATATAATTAATATTTGTAAGGGGCATAACTCTATTAGAATTTTTTCATCGGCACTGATTTCCGAACTCGTCAAAGGCATTGCTGAATAGGTATTAACCTATGATTCAAGTTTCATAAAATTATGGCATGCATTGTATACATGAGATTCCCCATATAATTAATGTTTCCAAGGGGTATAGCTCTTGTGAAAATAATTCATTGGCACTGATTTTCGAACTCGTCCAAGACATTGCTGATATAAACCTATGATATAAGTTTCATAAAAGACTGACAAGAATTGAACAAATGAGAACGCTAAGGATGAATTTTACATATAATTAATGTTTCCAAGGAGCATAACTCTTTTAAATATAATTTATTGGCACTTATTTTCAAACTCGTCCAAGACATTGCTGATATAAACCTATGATATACGTTTCTTAAAAATTGGCAATAATTGTACACGTGAGATCGCAAACAAGATCGGACGGACGGACGGACGGTATGTTTATGTCCTCCGCAACCCGGGGACAAAACATCATTAATTGGTAAAAACGCTTACCAAAGTTTACACCAATATATATTGTGGAAGTGATTCCATGTTAAGAATTAAAATAAACTATTGACACAGAGATATGTATTGCCTTGATCTTAATCGAATAGTATCATGCAAATGTTGAAATAAAAATGGCATTTACATGAAATGTAAGATATGCTAAATTTTCGAAGTCGATGAACCATGACTGACGGAGCAGTTCTTTATAGAAATGACGTCGACATCTTCCTATGCGTATATAACTGCATACAAGATATCGTTGACTTTACATAAGTGGGTCCCCTTAAACTGACATGATTACACATTTTATCACGTTAACATTCAAGTGTCAATGAACCATGACTGAAGAAGTGAGGCCATACAATCTCAATGGAAAAGAGAAGTGTTAATACTAGTACAACTACATACAAAATATCAATACTTACAATTAGTGGTTCCCCTCAAACTGACCTAATCTCAAACTTTTAACATGTTAACTATGTCAAAATTTCAAAGTCAACAGATTATGACTGAGGGGACGACTGGCCAAAATAAATGGGGAATGTGTCCCGCTTGCATATCATATCAAGTTACAAAGGAACATAACTGAAGAACAGTAAAAGTGATGCTACCCAGATTTGTATTTGATCTTAGTTTAGTGGTAATAAGTATTGTGTATAAGTTTCATAACATTTAGTTGAGGCAAACTTAAGTAAGAGAACGGAAACGAAAAAGTCAGCATTTTTTCTATTTGTAAAGGGGCATAAGTCTAGAACAGTAAAAGTGACACCACCAAAATTCAAACTTGATCTGTATGTTGTGGTAATAAGCATTATGTATAAGTTTCATAACATTTGGTTGAGGCTAACTGAAGTTAGAGAACGGAAACGAAAAATTCAGCAATTTTTTCATTTGTAAACGGGCATAACTCTAAAACGGTTGAAGTGACACCACCAAAATTCACACTTGAACTGTATTTTGTGGTAATAAGCATTGTGTATAAGTTTCATAACATTTGGTTGAGGCAAACTAAAGTTAGAGAACGGAAACCAACTTTGGGACGTACAGACGTACCTACGTGACGTAAGTACGTTCGGACGTACGGACGGACAAGGGTAAAACCTAATGTCCCCTCCGCTACGGCAGGGGCATAACAAACTCCATGGATAGGGAATGTGAAACAACTGAATACGTAATATCATTGACTTACCATTAGTGGTTCCCCTCAAACTAACCTAGTTAGAAACTTTAACATTAAAATTAAACCAAAAGACAATAACTGAAGGGAAAAGGTCTAATGATGTCATGAAAATAAGATGGGCCAATGCTACTTGAGCTGAATAACAAATATCACTGACATACAATAAGGTGTTCCGTTTGGAATGACCTAATCACAAACTATAACAAATTGTTGACGCCGACGTCGGAAACAGCACGCTTAAGACTTCATTGCGAGACCATACAAAGTGGTATTTTTCTCCTGATAATTACATTATAAATACGAAGATGTGGAATAAGTACCAATGAGACAACTCTCAATCACAATGTTTAAAAGTTAACAATTATATATAGGTCAAAGTACGGCCTTCATCGTGGAGCCTTGGCTTACACCGAACAGCAAGCTTTAAAGGGCCCCAAAATGACTAGTGAAAACGAATTCAAACAGTAAAACCTTCGGTCTAATCTATATAAAAAACGAGAAACTAGAAACACTTCTGAACCACACCAACAAACGACAACCACTAAACAACAGGCTCTTGATGTAGGACAAGTACATAAAAATGCAGCGGGTTTAAACGTTTTACCAGGCGCCAACCTTCAACATAAAAAGACACACTATGAAATATTAATTGAAATGGCTCAACTCGAAAAAACAAGTAAACATACACTGAAAGAATAAGTGTGATCCTTGACACAAAATAAATACAATATTTACACGTAGATGCCTATATAACATAGACGTTACACGCAGTAATAAAAAGATGCAGTAAGAGTGTCAAAAAGACAACTCTAACCTGGGACAAAACATTGTTTACAAAGATTATAATTTAACGGTGTTGCCTCTGTTTCGTTTTATGAAAACACCCATGTATATATATATATATATATATATATACAGGCGTTTATTTTAATTTTTCTGTATTGTTTGTTTTTAACATTGCATACTATTTTGTCTTCGTGTACTGTTTATTAAGTCGCTGTATGAAATGTTATATAATTGATTGGCACACTGTGGTATATTATGGTGGTCATGTTTTCATTGGGTGAGGAAACCAGAGTACCCAGCGTGAACCACCGACCTTAGGCAGGAGTACTGCCAAATCTAGTAAATGAAAATCGGAGTCCATCGCATCTTTTCAAAAATATTTTTTGTTACGGTAGAATTTGTATCGTTATTTAAGATTTTTGCTAGCTCGACAACAAAGTATTGTTTATAAACTTGTTGAAATCTTAATGTTGCTCTCCAGATGTATAATATTTTATCATTGGGAAGCTATTTTCTTGAAATTTACTCCAACTATCTAATTTCTCTAAATCAAGATAAAATAAAATCAATCTATCGAAATTGAAAAATAAATTTTAATTCTTGGATTCATTTATTATGCAATCATTTATAAGAAATATTACAACAATTACACGAGTACGAAACAAATTATGTAAAGGATGTTTGGTATTCTAATAAAAACTTAGTTTTGCTACATACATTTTGAATTTGTAAATATCAAGCCTAATTATTTTTTTTGTGTTGACTGAACAAATATATTAAATTTCAAATGTAATATAAACAATATAAAATTGTGTCAAATAAAGACATTTTTGCAGTAACACCTAGGGCGGAATTTTATTACGATATCTGAAATGTATATTCACATTCAAATTGTTTTATATCTCTTTACCAATTTACATCAACTATGGATTTTGATCAGTTTTTAAATTGTTCAAAAGAGCAACAATGTTATTGAACCCTTTTTTCTTTGCAATGGCTACAGGAGACAGTCCAGAGGTACCACATATCTTAACATTTGCACCATTTTGCAGCAATATCTTAACTATTTCAATATTACCGTAGTCGCATGATTTATAAAGAGGAGTTTCACCACGAACGTCTGCTACATTTACATTCGCCTTTTTCTCGATCAATGTGTTAACAATGTCTTGATAATTGTTCATACAAGCGACATGAAGAGCAGTAACTCCGTCTTTATCAGTACGATTTACGTCAGCCTTAAGATTCAGTATTACCTTTACAATATCATTGTATCCATTTGCACAACTGAAGAAAAGCCCCGTCCATCCGTTTGTATTTGTCTTGTCGTATTTGACATTCTTCCTCAAGAGAATATCCACAACATTTAGATGCCCGTTTTTGCAAGCTTCATGAAAGGGTCTCATCTTATCCTTTGTTTTTGCTTTAATCGAAGCATTTTTGTCAATTAACAATCTTACGATACGTTCATTTCCGTTTCTACAAGCTAAATGAAGAGGCGTCTCTCCACTTTTCTCTTGTGCATCTACTTTTGAACCTTTTTTCAATAAAATATTCACAATGTCTATACTCTCTTTCTCACATGCCGCATGCAAAGGGGTAGAACCGTTTGATGAGCTTTTATTTATATTTGCCTTATTTTGAATAAGAAGTTCCACAATGTTTTTATAATTTCCAGTACATGCATAATAAACAGGCGTCATACCTAAATTGTCCAACCCATTTACATTTGCTCCAGCATTTAATAACAACGAAGCAGTATCATACTGTCCATTTAGGCATGTCAAATGTAACGGTGTTAATCCACCTTTATCTTGTATGTCAACAGTAGCGCGATGGTCCAGCAGTATTTTTATAAGTTTGGTAGAACCTTTCTGACAGGCTATGTGAAGAACACTTTTGTGTTCTCTCATCATATATGTTTCGTTAATCTTAACAAAGTCATCCTCCAAGTTGATCAAATAATTCACAACGGGGATTAAATCATTTTCACATGCATAGAAAAAAGGCGATAATCTGTCGTTGTTTAAAAGGTGAACATTTCGACCATTTTCAACGAGCAATTTAACTATATTAAGATGACCATTCATGGATGCTAAATGCAAAGGTGTGTTGCCCTTTGCATCGGTCTTATGAATCATTCCTTTGTCAAACTTCATAAAATAAGAAACATAATCTGCATAACCTAATGACGAAACAACATGAAGGACAGTTAAACCGTCTGCATTCGTTTTCCAATTTTTTCCCGTTTTACTATTTTTCAAAAACTCTAAAAATTTCTCTCTGAATATTGGAAAGGCACTTTGATTTTTTTCAAAAACATCCACAAGCTGTCCTTCGCTAAGATCCCTTGCAAGACGGGTAAAATAAGCCTCTTCATGTTCTGGTGTAATTTTTATTACAGGAACAGTCTGTTCTTCTTTTACGCATGCCAATTCTACTTGATTTTTAATTACAGCGCTTCTACAGTACTTAAGTACTGAGTTAATAAATGTTTCATGGATAAATTCAAAACAGTCGTTATCAACCTTTACGTATGTGTCCGTCAAAGCCTCCAGTTGACTGATAATAAGTCTTTTTGATGGAAGTATTTGAGATCCAGATTCCCCAAACAAGTTTTTTATCAACTCTTCAGTTCTAATGTTATCAAAAAAAGATTTTTTAGGAATTTTTGTTCGATAGCAAGTACAGCTAAAGAAATATAACGTACTGGTGATTTCATTTTATAACTATCTATTTCTTCTTCGATAAATTGAACGGGTAAGGTAAAAAAGTGTTCTACTGTACCAACGTCTTTTGAAGTAAAGATCGAACATAACGAGGGAAGAAAAGGATACATCATAATTATGTCGTCATTTATGACTTTTGCGTCATTTTTTTCGAGATATGTCTCACATATTGTCCGTTTTTCCAACAGAGTTAATCTCAATTCATCTGTATGTAAATCGCATACGAAATCTGATAATCTAAAGCGTTCGCATATTTCAGGATGCCAAATAGACTTTCTACACGTTAGTATTACTTTAGTTTGATCGTTGTTACTTAAAATCTTATGAATGAATGGACCTTCCTTTTCCCATGAAACTGCTTCAGCCTCATCTAAGGCATATTTCCCGATGAAATCATCAATGATGAATACTTGGTTTGTACCTGGTAAATAATATTGAGTTATGTCTGATGGCTGCCGTGCAGGCACAATTGTATAACCATATTCGTTCTTTAATCTAAATGCTATGTGATAGGCACACGCTGATTTTCCCGTCCCTGTTGGTCCTATAATAGCAACTAGTTTCTCCGTCTGGATGCGCTGATATACGGATTGCGCGGCTTTTGTTACAACAAATTTACTAAGTTTATTGAACCAATTCAATAGTGTTTCCTTTTGCAGTTCTGTGAAGTAAAATTAAAAATTATGTGTTTAGAAGAATAATATGAACAAATTTACTCTCAGATCTGTACTTAGTGTCGTATTGTTGTGGGAATGCATAAGTACCCTGCCACGTCCACTCTGTGTTTTTGTTAGATGTATTTCTATTTGTATCTATCTGATAAGTTAAGCCTTTTCAACTGATTTTTATAGTTTGTTCTTATGTTGTACTGTTACACCACTGTCACAGGTTAGGGGAGGGTTGGCGCCTTCAAACTAGTTTAACCCCACTCTGTGTTTTTGTTGTGTCTGTCCCAAGTCAGGAGCCTGTACTTGAGTGGTTGTCGTTTTTTGCTGTTTCTCATATTTGTTTTTTCGTTAATGTTTTGCATAGTTTGTTCTTATGTTGTGCTGTAACACCACTGTCTCAGATTAGGGGGAGGGTTTGGCGCCAACTAGACTAGTTTAACCCCGCCACATTCTGCATGTGCACGTCCCAAGTCAGGAGCCTGCAATTCAGTGGTTGTCGTTTGTTGATGTGTAACATATTTGTTTTTCGTTCATTATTTTGTACATAAATTAGGCCGTTAGTTTTCTCGTTTGAATTGTTTTACATTTGTCATTTCGGGGTCTTTTACAGCTGACTATGTGGTATGGGCTTTGCTCATAGTTGAAAGCCGTACGGTGACCTTCAGTTGTTTATTTCTGTGTCAATTAGTCTCTTGTGGAGAGTTGTTTGATTGGCAATCATACCACATCTTCTTATTTTTATATAAAATGTCAATATTGCATTTTGTGGAATACAACATACCCTTAAAGCTTAATTGGCATAACACTGAGTTTCCATTTTCAGAAATGACTTGTGATATATATATGCATTGGTATAAACATATGTATGATAATGTGCGAAATTTTGTGGATTTTTGTATTTGCAGCGTATGTAATCTGATTAAGATATTGATTTCCTTAGCTTTATTTTGCAAAACCTTTCGGCATTTTAACTTTTTTCATATGAGCATCACTGATGAGTCTTTTGCAGACGAAACGCGCATACAACATGTTAAGCCTGGTATCTTTGGTATGTTGTTTTTTTCATAACATGGCTTTGTCATATCGATGCATAAGGACATGAGGTAAAGAGAAGAATTTATTGTTTTTTACATGTAGGTTACTCGACCGAACTCTTTGTGTATCCAGGGTTGAATTGTATTACCGACCTTCCGGGTAGAATGATAAATATTATTTCAATGGTACTCGGACATTTGTCTTACTCAGGTCAATAGATCTGAACAATCTGATCATCTACTGAATGATCAATACCAATTTATTAAAAGAACAAAGTTCCAATGTCCCCGCGTTGCACATATTTTATCTATCCAAGGTACAAGGGCAATAACTAAAAAAAACACTTTTTTTTTTGTTCTTTAAAACAATTTATAAATATCTTAGAGAAATGAAGGCTTCAGAGCAAATGCAATGCGATTTCCGTTATAATTATTTTTTCCAAGGGGCATAACTCGTTAAAATATTTGATCAGTACTCATTTTGAAATTGTCAAAGACATTGCTGATATAAACCTATGATATGAGTTTCATAAAATTCTGGGATAAATTATACACATGAGAGCGCTAACAGTGCAATTTTCCATATAATCAATATTCAAAGGGACATAACTCTTTTAAAAATAATTGATCGGCACCTATTTTTGAACTCGTTCAAAACATTGATTATATAAACCTATAATATAAATTTCATAAAAATTTGGCAAGAATTGTACACATGAGAGTGCTAGCACTGAAATTTTCCATATAATCAATATTTCTAAGGGCATAACTCTTTTAAAAATAATTGATCGGAACTGATTTTCAAACTCGTCCAAAACATTGATGATATAAACCTATAAAGTAAATTTCATAAAAATCTGGCAAGAATTGTACACATAAGATTACTCATAAGGCAATTTTCCATACAATTAATATTTCCAAGGGGCATAACTCTTTTAAAAATACTTGATCGGCAATGATTTTCGAACTTGTTACAAACATTGCTGAAATAAACCTATGATATAAGGTTCATAAAAATTTGGCAAGAATTGTACACATGAGAGCGCTAACGATGCAATTTTCCATTTAATTAATGTTTCTAAGGGGCATAACTCTTTTAAAAGTAATTGATCTGCACTGATTTTCGAACTCGTCCAAGACATTGCTAATATAAACCTATGATATAAGTTTCATAAAAAGCTGGCGAAAATTGTACATATGAGAGCGCTAACGATGCAATTTTCCATATAATTAATGTTTCTAAGAGGCATAACTCTTTTAAAAATAATTGATCGGCACTGATTTTCGAACTTATCCAAGACATTGCTAATATAAACCTATGATTTGAGTTCATAAAAATCAGGCAAGACTTGTACACATGAGAGCGCTAACGATGCAATTTTTCATATGATTAATGTTTCCAAGGGCATAACTCTTTTAAAAATAATTAATCGGCACTGATTTTCAAACTCGTCTTAGACATTGCTGATATATACCTATGATATAAGTTTAATAAAAATCTGGCAAGAACTATACACGTGAGAGCACTAACAAGACCGGACGGACGGACGGACGCCCGGTATTTCTATGTTCCCCGCAACGCGTTGCGCGGGGGGCTAAAATCGTTCAGTAGTTAAGGATTTAAACCAGTTTTAAATACAAATTGGAATTACTATTTGAGATTTGTTTTACTTTCACATTCACTGCATCCGGATGCCTTGTAGCCTTTGTAGCTAGGCCAGCGAATTTTGATAACTGTCCTATTTATTTATATGTCTGCATATTCGAATGACAGTAATAATTTGAGTGTTGTTGAAGGTTCTTATACTAAAATGGCGACTTTTTTAAAAGAAAAACTATCATTCCAACAATCAACCTATATAAATGGTGTAATCTATAATAATTCATACTATTTAACCTTCAATCACACGGTCATAATTCGATGACAAACTGTTTGCATTTTTAGACTTTTGCATAAAGAATTATATATGTAAACAATATAAAATGTTACCTAGCTAGTAGCAAACACACATAAACAGTCAAATAGACTGACATGTTATTGATTCTTTAAACTTTGATGTACATGTATACTATTTTTCCATGACTTATGCAATGCAACACATCGCTTCACATCTAGAGGATTAAAACTCGACATACTGCACACTTTAAACCTGAACTTAAACATACATAAAAATTATTATCTATGTTATTTGTATCTAAGAATTAATATTTGTTTCTTTGTTATATTTATTTAAAAGCGTGTACAATTTGGTGCACACATATTTTACCTAGTACATGGTATGGAACCTTTTCTATATTATCTTCCAGTTTGCATATTTTGCCCTTTAACTCCTGTTTTCAAAATCAATTGCATCAATTTGTTTTTCAAACTCGACTTTTCAATGGCTATCAGAGAAGCAATCTTTTCGTCAACCTCTACAAAATAAAATATACATAATTGGGGTTATTTTACGGTTTATTGGAACTTATTGCTACGCCTATTGATATTTAATCTGTCGATAAGTTCCTAACGAAAAAACGTTTTCGTTGTTTACAATTTAAAGAAGTCTACGTTTTGCGATAACTTGAAGTTTGTATGCCAGTTATTCTTTTGTACAAATGTGGTTTTTGGTGACACAAAGCTGTGCTGAATATGTTACGAATTCCCCAAAGTTTTTTTAACAAGAAAATTATTCTGGATTTTCAGAGCTAACAATTAGAAGAATAGAGAAATTTCTGTGAAAACTAATATCACAAACAACGCCACACCACCGAACTTGAGACTCTAAAGAGCCTGTGTCGTTCACCTGCATCTTCAACAATAGACATTTTTTGGTAAAAATCATCAGGAAAGGGCAATTACTCTATAAATAATTAACTGACAATTTCAGTCAAGTTGACATATTTATAGATCTTGTCCTGCTGATAATTTTGCTTTTAAAATTTCGATCGACATTTGTATCTAATACACTTTTGAAGATAAGAGGCAAACACCCATCAATAGTAAAAACATCTTTAACATGTGTAAAGAGAAATAACTCCAATAACGAGTCGACTAAAGATTTCATCCATGATAACTTATTTGTAGATCTAGTCTTGCGGATCATGTTGCTATATAATTTTTTATCTATCTATTATAGCTTTCAAAATAGCAAGCAAAATTTGTAAAAAAAATTGGGAAAAATCGTCCTCAAAGGACATTGACTTCAATAAGGAGCCATCCTACGATTTCGGTCATTTTTGACTTATTAGTATATCTTGAACTGTTGATCATTTTGGCTTTTTAAAGTGTTTTTTTTTTTATCTATTATGGGTTTTAATATATAAGGAGAAAAAGCAAAAAAAATGGTAAAAATCGTCATTAAAGAGCAATAACTCCAATAAGGAGTTGTATGGTGATTTCAGTCATGTTGACTTATTTGTAGATGTTGTCTTGCTTATCATTTTTCCTAATAAAAATTTCGCTGTATATATTATACAAGCAGTTTTCAAAATAACAGTCAAAATGAAAACAATTGAGAAAATTTGATATTTAAGGGCTATAACTCCTTTAAAAAGTCGTCTGACAGTTGAGATGTAAAGAGACAGCAAGTATGTCTCAACAGTCTCGACATTTCTGCCCCGATCAGATTTTCTCTTTTCATAGCAGTTTTCAAGATAGACAAAACTAGCATTTTACCACTATGTTCTATTTTTAGCCATGTCGGCAGTCTTGGTTGACAGCCTGGGTCATTGTACACATTTTTAAACTAAATACCCAAAAATTATTATGGCCAAGTTTGATAAAATTTGGCCCAATAGCTTCAGAGGAGAATATTTTGTAAAGTTAACGGACGACAACAGCGACGGAGGACGGACGCAAAGAAATGAGAAGACCTCACTCGGACTTTTGTCCAGGTGAGCTAAAAATGTCAGGCAATTTAGTTGTTACTCTGAGTTGTTGTAATTCAAAACGGACGGCCAATTTTTCAATACCAAATTTCGTCAAGTTCAAATGCTTTATTCCGTTTCTCACCTATTTAAAGCTCTGTGGGTTCTGTCTTTTTTTTTGAGAACTGTATTTTGAACAGTTTTTTTTTTGTTTATGTTTTGTTGTAGTTTTGATCAGTAAGTCTTGTGTATCCTTATTCCCGACAACTTATTTTGATTTCAACTTTTTACATTCAGTTACATATTTTGTATTTTATAGGTCAGAAAATTTATCTGACCTGTTTTATACAATTAATAATGAAAGAATGACTGTTAAAGAGAGGCAAAGGCGTAGCGGGTTATTTAAAAGTGTGCATCCCATTTTTAAGGTTTTTTTCGAATAGACAGACAGTCATTCCTTATTATTTAATTCTAAATTCCATATTAAAGGGTAAATCATGAAAATACGTTGATGACGTCATAGTCACATGACAAAATTATGTCTATGAGCTGATAGACATAAAACTTTCAGCAATCAGAAGTCGTATTACATCCAAAATTAAATTATTGTCAAAGGGTAAAATTCATAAAGATACAAGGTGGATAATTTAGCAAGCCAGAAACGTGTTTTGTCTTAATAAGACTTGTCAGTGGCGCTCCAATCGTAAGGATTAGAAAACCAAGTCAGTAATACAGTTGAGGACCATGTAAATCATTAGTTTTAAAGATTTTAAAGATAAATTTGTGCCAAATCTGGCTCAGTCCATCTGTGCCTGACGGTCGAAAATACTTAGTGTTCCTTTATAATTGTTCATTATATGAATGGATTATTAACAGATAGTTATCGCATCAATGACTTATGGTTTCATAGGAATATACAATTTACTGAAATAAAGTATCAATTATTTCTATAAATACTAAGCAATGAATACACTGCGTTGGTTTAGTACCAAAATATTTGTACATATACGTTTTAGCATCTTGTATGATAGCAAAGCACAAAGCTTCCAATTATTATCTCAAAACGTGTGCTGTATTTCTATAATTGGGATTATTGGTTGCATTAATATGACAAAAGTACAAACCAGTGTGTTTGCGTTTCATTCTGCATAAACATTCTTCTAGGATAGGCAATACCACAAATATCACTGAAAATAAAAGAAGTGCAAATTGATCATGAACATTATGAATTAAATATGCAATTTAAAGATATGATCGAATCAAACTTGTGGTTATGCATAAAGGAAAGTATTCATACATTAAAAGGGTCAAACATCATATATAGTGGGTAGCCAGAAGAATAAAAATTACAAGTTTACTTAATATTCATATTTTTAAGATCATGCATACATAAATACAGGAATTGCCAAAAATACCACATAGTAAAACAGACCACTTGAATACGTGAGAAGATAGATGACAAAAGGGAGCTAAGTATAAATTAAACAGAAACTTGACAGTCCTGTCTCAAACACTACGTTATCGGTGACTGGTGCGTTTACTAATTTAGGAGAGGTACACGACTATGTATATCAGAATTAAAATTTTGTCCGCCAGACGCACGCTTCGTTTACGAAAGACTTATCAGTGAATATGGTGAAGCTTGAATAAAAAAGTAAAAAATACCAAAACATTCCACGTTAAAGAGCATTTAGAACCCGAAATTCCGAAATGTTTTGACAAATACAGCTTCAGTAATCTATTCCTGGGGTATAAATTTGAAAATAAATGAATGTTTTGTAAACAGTTAATTCATAATTATGACCATATCAATGATAATTTATGCAAACTGGGAACAACTAGATTATTCAAATCTCAAATCTACATGCTTGATTCCAGTAAGTGGCAAGAGAAAAGATACATCTAAGATATACCAAAATATAACCGGTTACAAAAAAAAAAAAAAAAATACCCTTTAAAATTAGAGTAACATACACACAACATAAAAAAACAACCAAAAAAGCAAGCAAAATAATATATTTCGATTTCAAGGATTGATTGATTGTTGGTTTCTTAATGTACAGTGGCAAATATCTCATGCATGTTCAAGACGATAACAAATTAACAATCAATACCGTAGGTAGATTCTTAATAGACGCTATCCGGGATGAAGTGCGGGGAAATTTAGACTGCAACTAGAAAATGAGGGTCTAGTGGATAAAAACAGAAAGCTTGCCTTGCAACAAAAAGTTGTTGAAAGGGTTCTTAACGTGCATAAAAGAACGATAATCTCTCTATACAAGGCATCGGATTGTACGTCCCTATTCTGACCGGACGGATGCCCCAACCAATGGGTTTTACTGCTGGTTGGAAGACGACTAAAAAAGGCCAGGCTGCTATCCTCAACAAACACTTGGGGTTCATATATTATATGAAAATCAGGCTTAAACTTGATAACTTATCCATGGAATGAGGTCGATTCTGTTTGACCTTGCATGAGGGACATGTAGACTTTGTAGTGAATATGGCAAAAGCAGTGTCGTTTCACAAACATTAAATGAGATAAAGACAATACAGATTTTTGAAACAGTCGCTGTACCAAGAAGATATTGTCAAGGTCAATATCCATATGCCAGACAGAACGTTCGCTACATAACATATACATATAAAATATAAGGTATCAAAGTAACTTCTGAGATATAAAGCTTTATACAGCTAATTCACGCTGTCGTCGCCAGATGATTATTCCTTTTTCTGACATTTCTGAATTATACTTACTGGGTACGGATAAGATCAGCATAAAAACTACCAGAACCGCAACACATGCAGCCTTTCTATTAGCTGAAAAAGAAATAATAATTGCAGTAAATCGCAAATTAAGCTCATTTTTTAACTGCACACTACATTTATACAGAAATGTTGGTTGTGAAATTTCTCGTCATTATTCTTATTAATAGGCGCAAGTACTTCCAGTTATTTATCTTTGAACATTAGTATATTTGACTTGTTTATATTTGTATGAATATAGCTAACACTACTTGACTTTGACATGTTTTATTGGTTTTCAGAATTTGATGCAAATTAATACATTTCAGTCAGTACTTGTGTAACAAAGGATATGTTCTTACAATTATGTGATACTCGCATGCAAAGTTTTAACGCCTTTCAGTAAATGTTTGAAAATAAGGCCATCAGATACACGAAATAAAATCTTATACTTATTGTTCACACATTGTTGTCAATATAATGGAATTTTATACGACTGTCATGCAAGTGAGAGGTTTAACTAGCTATAAAACCAGGTTTAATCCCCATTTTCTACACAAGGAAATGCCTATACCAAATCAGGAATATGACAGTTCTATCCATTCGTTTGATGTGTTTTAGCTTTTGATTTTGCCATTTGATAAGGGACTTTCCATTTTGAATTTTCCTTGGAGTTCGGTATTTTTGCTATTTTACTTTTTGCTACTGTGTGAGTAGTTCTGTAAAACAATAAAGCCAACATTTTATAATCTGGACTATTTCCTGTTCATTTTTTTGGTACATTAACGAAATAAAACGAAAGACATGTTCATATCTTTTTTCAAGATATATACTTCAGTATAGGGCACACACATCGCTTACAGACATCGTCATCTTATCATGTTGATAAAATACAATGTTTACATTGTACATTTTTAAATAAAAGCACAAGGATTTCAACTATGTAAGGTGAAACTCTTCGTGCATAGTAACCCAACTAGCGAATGGGTCCTTCAATCTCCAATTACAACTTTAACAAGATTTGTTAATTTCTGTGTCGTTTGGTCTCTTGTGGGAGTTGTCTCATTGGCAATCATACCACATCTTCTTTTTTATATGTAAAAAATGAATTTAGTCCTCGAAATGAAAATAAAAACATGATTGTGTAACTTCTTTTCTAAGTCATGCTCTTATACTCTTGCAAATTGATGCATTTGTTTTCAAGGATTTGTATCAGTTAAGAGTCCATCCGTGTTATTACCAATATTCAAAGTACAAAATAATATACGATCTACATACCTTGTACATAATTCTCCATCGATGATTTGTCAGTCGATAATGGTATTTCCGGATCTTTGGATAACCTGACAAAACAGGATACAAGTATATAATTTGTACATCCTATAATAGGTTAAGAGATTATATGACACAATGAGAGAGAATCATGATGACAATGATAACCCCAACACGCAACTAGAGGTTTTCATTTTGGTCTTCAATAACAAGTACATGTACCGATACAATTTGTCTAGCTCTTAATCGTCCGGGTCTAGAACCAAACAAATGTAACCTGCTTGTTAATGTTTTCTGTGGTTGTTGTTGAATGAACAATAATTCATGTTTACAATTACAGTTTAACTGCAAGGTCTTCATCACTTAACTTAAAAGCTGAATGATCAAATGTGTCATGGTTCGACTAGTTCTGCAGATTTACCACATTTTCTTATATCTATTAGCATGTTTACCTACATAATATATATCTTTTATTATACTAATAACGTGTGGTTTTGTTAAGTAAATTATTCATTCATAACTTTCCCCAAAAAATGGAAAGTAAGTATCTTTGTCTTATCTTAACTGCAAGCTTTGTCACATATTCTTTTTGACTTGGTAACTGTACATGCATACAATGAACTGTATCCTATATGTATATAATGCTAATTGACTAAGGTTATATTCATATAATTTATCAATTCATTACATTTGAAAATATGCTCAGAATTTTTTTAGATTTAGAAAAACAAAGTTTCTTTTAGTTTTTCTGCATGGCAATTCTGTACAATTCTGTATTGGCCATTGCACACATTTTTTCTAGAATTATTGTTTACGTTGCTATACGAAATATCCTCTAAAGTCCGGTATAAGAGTGTAGAGTGTAGAGGGCATTCTTTCATTAAAAATAATTATCATGTAGTTTTGTTAATCAATTAGTAAATGAAAACGTAGGGGACTAAGCCACGTTTTGCGTTACTGGTAGTAAGATGTACACATAATCTATAATTTCGTACACAAGTTATTGCATATACTACCAATACACAACTTTTCGTAACAAAAAGTTGTTTTGATGGAAAATAACTAGACACTTGCCTTTCAACATGATGAAACTGTAATTTGGGTAATGTTATATTATTGCTAGTAGTACTCTGACCATTTCGTGCCATGACATGAATATGAAGTTTGTCCATATGATACGCAATGGTATATGCAGTTGACCCAAATTTATGCGCGACGTTATACCGCATTGATACCTTAGAAATCTATGATGATTATCTTTGGATATGTTACAAAAAATACTCACACGACCGTTGATATTGAATCACAGTGAAAGCTCGGTTTCCACTCATTCTCATTAAGACACTCATAATCTAAAAAGATTTTAAAATGTAAGTTCATATTAAGTACACTAATACTTACTTAGAACATTTCAAACAAGATTGCACACGCCGAAATATCTCAAAGGCTTTTACTGGTCATCATTGATTTAATGATCGAATTCTTATAAAGGTTTAACTATAAGTATCACTATGATTAATGTAAATGAGGTCAACGTCAGATGAACTCTGCTAAAATAACAAAATTACCGAACTCAAAGGAAAATTCAAAACGGAAAGTCCCTTATCAAATGTCAAAATCAAAAGCCCAAACACATCAAACGAATGAAAACCAACAGTCATATTCCTGACTTGGTACAGACATTACCTTATGTAGTATATGGTGGATTAAATCTTGTTTTGTAGCTAGCCAAACCTCTCATTTGTATGAAAGTCGCACAGAATTTCATTATATTGACAACAATGTGTGAGCGAAACAAACAGACATAATAGGTAAAACAAATGTTAAAAATTGGGGCACAGCAGTGAATATTGTGTTATAATCTTTATCACTATAAAACAAACAACTGCATCAATAATTAAAATCAAAATGGCATATAGAAACTTTATAGACAAAGCACATAAGAAAAAACGAAAGACAAGAATACAAAAAATGACCATAGTACAATATCAAAATGGCGGGATGTATAAGTACCGAGCCACGCCAACAGGACATCTTCGACTGAAATGGCTGGTGTCTCTTTTGCCACCAAACATGACAAATACCTCTTATGCGACATATTAGATCACCCAACTAATGACAATCACATTGCTCTTTGCACGCTGTCGTGTACAATTCTAGTACATGTACTACTAGTCTTTTTGTCATTTTGGACTTTACTGACTCTGAACAACACTGTCTCATTTCTAAATGTAAATACAAAAACTGAAAAAATCTGTGAAATTTTAATAACAGATGCTCAATTTTCCAGCAAATTAACTTAGGTATCTTACCATACTAGAAGCGATGATTATATGAATTGTAAGTCAAACAAACCCCGTCTATGGATTAGTGTACCCTTTACGGATTGATATATGTAGGTAAAACTAAAGATAAACTTAATTAATGTATGCGCGGTCGTATATCATGCAAATGGCATGCTTTATCAACATTTTAAAAAGTCTGATCATTCAATCCTGTCTATGCAAGTTCGCATCATCGAAAAATTTTACCACAAGACTAACACTAAGACCTTCAGTCATTTAAACATGTAATACAGAAGCCGTTAGGTATTCATCACATCCACAAGACGCTTAATGCACTGACCCTTACAAATCTTTGTTCTCCCTACAACCATTGTCTGGTAACCACAAATCAGCCTTCAAACCAATACAAACTGATAGCCGTCATTCGGATATTACCAGTCACAGACTTTTCAGATAGGTTCGCATTTGAAAGTTCCAATGGGAACACCTCTTCTTACTGACTTGTTTTCTATTTCATATGAGGCAGAATTCATACAAGAGGTTCTTATGAAGGATAAAAACAAGCTAGCATTATTCTTCACGTTCTGCTATATAGATGATGTCTTCTCACTAAATATTGCAAACTTTTGTGACTATTTTGAACGCATATATCCGATCGAAATTGATATAAAGAAAACAACAGATACAGATCTGCCTCATACCTTGACTTAAATCTATACTATAACTACGAAGGTCGTCTGAGAACAAAAAAGATGATTTCAGCTTCCAAATTGTGAACTTTATATTTCTATGAATCAACATTCCAGCAGCGCCTACATATGCAGTATATATCTCCTAGTTGAAACAATATTCCAGAGCTTGCACTTCCTATAAGATTGCCTTGATACAAAATTGCTGCTTATAAGGAAGCTATCAAACCACGAATGCATAGCGGTGAAGTTTAACAAGTTGAAGTCCTCCGTTCGAAAAGTTTACGGACGCCATCACAAGTTGGTCGATCGTTATAAACTATAAAATATCTGCTTCACACATAATGACGGATATGTTCAAATTGTCGTAACCAGTGACTCGTCATCTTTTCCTCGATTTCGACATCCCCGTAAAGACTTATCGAGTTTGTACCTACATGAACCCAACACGATGGGTGCCACATGTGAGGCAGGATCCACTAACCCTTCTGGACCACTTGAGAGCAATCCAAGTTTTTAGTGGGGTTTGCGATGGCTTTTGTCGATTTATACGGTGCGTTTGTACACTGTTGTTTGTCTTATGGTAGCTTTTGTTTTCATTTTTGGCCATGGTGTTGTAAGTTTGCGTTTGATTATTGCTTTGTTTTCTTATGCCTATCTTTCCATATACAGCATTTAGTTGACCTACTGATTGTATAGTATCTGAGGAACAGACCTATCCACGAAAATGTTACATTATCTAATGATCTCTAAACTGGAGGCAAACGTCATATGAACCTTTCTAAACCGATTGTAAATCATTCTATACACCGATTGTAGTTAACCTATTTTATCAACTGCTGCCGGCTATTATCACATGCCTTTCCGTAAAGGTGCGTTTACACGATACGATTTTCCGTTCGATTTTCCATTCGACTTGATACCGTGACACAGGTAAATCGAACAGCGTTCTGTTCACACGATACGATTTTCCATTCAATTTTGAACAGATTTGAACAAGTGCTTTTATTTTTCTAAACGCAGCAACTTCCGAAATTATCTATACGGCATGTAATTGGCAATTGTATTATTAAAATTCAAACAAATATTATTTAATTATTGATTGGCGACTGGTTAATGAATTTTAACCAGAGCCCCCCTGGAACCTGTAAGCGCTCATCTTATTCACAGTAGCCAAGAAAAGATTGTAAAAAAAAATTTCAAACTGAAAAAGAATGCCTCAATAAAAATTTTCATTTGAAGTCTAATGAATGTCAAAACCCGTTTCCAAGATAAATTCTAACAAATTATGGTTCCATCTAGCCAAGTGATTTCAAACAAGAAGATTGACTTAATGTGAAATGGACGACGGCGAACACCGGATGCCAACTAATGGCAATTATTCGCATGGCTTTTTGGGGACAGGTGACCTAAAAATTGGAACTACGCGAATCTCCGTGATAGTCTCATCACACAAATTATGACAGAATTATTATGACGTCATGAATTGATGACCATTACGTCATTTATTCGAAAACGTCATCTTTCGCCATTTTCAAGAACGGAAAAGTTACAACATGTACAACACTTACAAAGTAAGAAGAAGAGAGCCTTGAAATACATAGTTGCTGCTATTGCCGCTAAAAGACGAACGAAAAGGTTAAGGGGCTCACGGGTTCAAATTTTCGCGCCAACTGCGCAGGAAGTTGCGCATCGATATCGCAAGTCATACCTATTGTCGTAATTGTCAATGATAATTAATTTTGATTATTATAAATAATCTATTTTATTTAAATATATAACAAAAGAATGTTGTAATTGAAAACTGTAATTCGAGAATTTTATAAAATTTATTATTGCTATTTTCATTGTTGCAAATGCACTTCTGTTTTGTGGTAATGGCATGTTCTTGCCGGCGAGAGAAGATAAACACAAGATAAATCACAATAATCGAACACGTGGGCTGCTTTTCATGAATACTGAAACGCAGATCGAAAATATTAGAACACGATCTTCATTTTAGTAGCTTATGAAGCAGTTTCACACTTGTTTTACATTAGAAAAGGACACGGAAATATGCGTAAAATGTATGTAATATTTTGTAAACAAACAATGAATAATGTATCCTACATGTAGTAATTCTTCTTTAAGTTTCTAGCGATCCTTCATTTATTGAAGATTCTTCGCCATATAATTTACATCGTCTGCGAATGATTCCAGCACAAGAGTGATTCACGACCATAAAATCATTTGAAAGTTATTTTTTTAACGGAAATGAAAAAAACAACAAAAACAGGGACAAAATTAATGTGTATTATAATTTATATAAAACTGAGAATGGAAACGGGGACAACAATCCGACGACTAAATAGCAGAAAACGACCCAAAGCCACCATGGGTATGAATCTATGATGGGTATAATTTCAACACAGCAAGAAAATCCAGCCCCCGGAGGCAGGAATCCAGCTAGTCCCTAAACAATAATGTATTGTCCAGGAAAATGGACGTCAAACTTAACAGCAAAACATATAAATGAACCAAAAAATTAAATACATACAAGACTAAAAAAGACTAGAATTTCCTGACTTGGGACAGGGTGAGGCGCAAACAATATTTCAGCGAGCTGAAACATGTTTTGTCAGATGTTAACCCTCCACTATACCTCTACCCAATGTGGAATAAGCAAACACACAGCAATACCCACACTAAAATGAGTGATGCTCATTGTACAATGTACTTGTGATAAATGTTATGACACATTATTTACAGACCACTTAGGGTCCAGGAGTCGTTTTCACATTAAACTTACAACTAAGAACGATAGTACAATGTAAGTCATAAACAATTCATATACGGTCAATGTTAGTTGTGAGTTTTTTTTTAATTCGACTCCTCGTGTGTTGACTAAATCACCATTTATTTGCGGCTTGGCAGTTCTGATGTATTTAAAAAAGAAGATGTTGTATGATTGCCAATGAGACAACTCTCCACAAGAGACCAAATAACACAGAAATTAACAACTATAGGTCACTGTATGACCTTCAACAATGAGCCCATACCACATAGTCAGCTATAAAAGGCCCTGAAATGACAAATTTAAACAATTCAAATGAGAAAACTAACGGCCTAATTTATGTACCAGAAATGAACTAAAAACAAATATGTGACACATCAACAAATGACAACCACTGAATTACAGGCTCCTGACTTCATGGACTTGGGACAGGCACATACATACAGAATGTTGTCTACATCAGACACCATAAGTAAATTAATACTAATGACCATTTGATTTTTCGGAAAAAAAGGCAGGAGTTTCTTTCTTTTGCAAACAGAATTTTCATTTACTCTGTTGTTACATGTAGTACTCTGTTGTTACATGTAGTTCAGATTATTAGTCCCCTACCGACGAAGTCGAAGGGGACTTTAGGTTTGCACTCTGTCCGTCTGTCTGTCCATCCGTCAGTTTGGCAAATCAGTTTTCCACACTTTATACGCCTGTTTACGGGACGTATTATGGTATACCGTTGTCCGTCTGTCCGTCCGTCGTCAACATGTCGGACATTAACTCAAAAACGCTTTAACCAATTTGCATAAAACTTTGGTGAATTGTTTATATCTATTGACGTGAGCTCCCTTTCGTTTTTTATAAATTTTAGATTTTACGCTTCCGAGTTATGGGGTTTTATTCATTAAAAAAGGGGGATTTTCCAGTTTTCGGACAATAACTCAAGAATGCTTTCACCAACTTGCAAGAAATTGTGGTGAATTGTTTATATCTATTGACATGAGCTCCTTTAGATTTTTATATATTTTAGATTTTACGTTTCTGAGTTACAGGGTGTTATTCATAAAAAAAGGGGGATTTTCCAGTTTTCGGACAAAAATCAAAATTCTTTCAGCAGTTCTTATGCAACTTTGGTGAATTGATATATCTATTGATGTAAGCTCCGTTTAGAATTTTATAAATTTTACATTTCTGAGTTATGGGGTTTTATTCATTAAAAAAGGGAGGATTTTCCAGTTTTCGGACAATAACTCAAAAATGCTGTCAGCAATTCTCATGAAACTTTGATGAATTGTTTATATCTATTGATGTAAGCTCCCTTTACATTTTCATAAATTTCTAATTTGACATTGAGAATTAATTGAACTTTATTTGTTTATAGTCTGACAACAGATTTACTAAGTATTGCGCAACAGCACAGTGTATTGCACAACAGCAAGAAATCTTTAATTGAATATAAATTCAATTCATATAACCAATTTCAAGACCTTTGACTGCATTTATTCAGAAACCTATAATATTTCAAATATTTAATTACAATCCAAATTCAGACCTGTATCAAGCTTGAATATTGTCCATTTTTGCCCCAACTGTTCAGTGTTGGACCTCTGTGGGCTTAGTTTATTTTCTTCATGCTTGAAGATATTGATTTGATATTTGGTGTATTGTTTTATCATGACAAGTTACAGATCAAGTTTGAATTATTTTCCAGTCTGGTGTTTTTTTGCAAGAGTTATGGTCCTTTGACTTCGAAAATTTCGCTCAAATAATCAGTTTTCTGCACTTTTTTTCGTCATGGTTGAAATATATTGATTTGAAAATTGGAACATAGTTTTATCATGACAAGAAACATATCAAGATTGAATTTTGTCCCGGTCTGATGATTTTGTGCAGAGTTATGGTCCTTTGACTTAGAAAATTCGCTTAAATAATCAGTTTTCAACATTTTTTTTCGTCATGCTTGGTTATATTGACTTGATATTTGTTATACAGTTTACTCCATGACAAGTTGTAGATCAAATAAAATTTTGTTCCAATAGGCAATACAATGAATTTTTAACCGGTAGGGGACTATGTATTGCCATGCAATACTCGCAGAATGCTTGTTCATATATATGAGTCGTTTTGCTCTGATTCCTGTTGTTACATACTTGTTTCCCCCTAAATGTGTTTCTCACTAATTCCTGATTGTACTGTGCATGCTTCTACTAGGTTATCTGGCTGGAATTTTTAAAGAAATTGATAAAAAATACAAAACAAATATGAACTCTTTAAACATTTTATGTACATTTTTTGGTTGTGCAATGTTTCACGGGGAAAACTTTGATTTCCAATCCCCCAAAAAACTAACAGTTTTTCTCAGCTGTATATATGTTGTATATTTAAATATTGGGAGTAACTCCACCACCCTCTTTTCAAAAATTCTGGGTCCACCCTGTAGATTATTCATGTAAAACTTGGCACATATCAAACTGTGTTGATTATTTAATAATGACATGGATAAGGTGAGGTGCATATTAAACTATATATTTTAAACAATTTACTGTTGTATTAAAATTTTGTTCTCTTTGCAAAATTTTATGTCAAATGTTTTAATTAATAAAGTTATACCAGTATATGTTTTGCTAGAACAGTACACTTTTCATGGACAGAATTAAAAGTTAGATTAATTCAAATCAGGCTATGCTTATAAATTAGTTGGAATTGAAAAAGGGGGGTACATGTAATAGTTCTTACAATTATTATCACAGTGGCAACATGTAAAAGGTTATTCGTGTTATTTCATTGATTTGATACTTTTAAAATTTCTTTATTACATACAAATGAATGTACATTTATTGTACATTTTAACATATGGGAAGTGAAGGTCCATATTTTGAGTTAGAGCTGGTAGATATTCTATGATTTCAATATATATTTTGCCTAAAAGTAGAACATTATATTAAAAAAAAAGATGTGGTATGATATCCAATAAAACAAAAGAACAAATGACACAGAAAGTAACAACAATAGGTCACTGTACCACAACGTGCTCAACAATGAGCAAAGCCCATGCCACATAGTCAGCTATAAAAGGCCTGTAAAAATCTTATTGAGAAAGTGCAAGTCTAGTGCGTTTTTTTTTTTTATATTTTCATTTACCGGTATTGCCTAAAAGAAATGCAGTTAACAAAATGTTACAAATGTGTATCCAGGATTTCGAAAAAAGGGCAAAAGGCTTCCAAACTAGGCACCGTTTGAAGTGGGACATGTAAAAGGCTATGAATTAACCATATATGTACCTCCCTAAATCCACCTCTGTGAAATAATGAAATAATTTAATTTTCAAACTGAATAGACATTTTTATAGACTTTGCATGACCTTAGACCTTAGATTAGGGAATTATAAAAGAGTTGACAAAGTAAAAATACAATCTTTATTAAAGACAATACTGATATATCCATTTTAATCATTTAGCTTAGGCAATTAATTTTTACATTTAATAATTTAACAATTTTAACTACATGTACACATATCAATTTTGTGGTTTAAAAATTTAATATTGCAAAATGTGCTTTTAAATGCCCTAATATATTATGTAGCATGTATTTAAAGCAATTGAAGAATCATTCAATGTATCAAGGATTCAAGATTTATTACAATTATTCAAAATTTAAATTAATATGTGCCTGTGCCTGAAAAATAAAAGATTATCAAAAGAAAGTGGTTTTACATGCATGACATAAAATGTATTTTTTCTACCAATTTAAAATTTTAAGGTTTTTAATTCTTCCACATGAGTATAAAATGTTCTTGGCCATGTATAATTAAATTAAAGAAAACGACTGTGCAAGGGCTGTATAGCCAGTCAAGGTCGTTAAAACTCCCATCATCATCATGATTGAAAAAAGTTATTTGGTCAATTTAGCAATAACGCATATTTACACATAAAAATTAATACAGAAGCTATAGGAAATAAATTCTTTTTGCATATGTTAAGAAGTACAATGTATGCTGATGCAATATATTTTTCAATTTTTACTTTTTAGTGGAAAACTTGCATGTAATTTTAGTCCCAATTGTCATACACATGTTCATTGTATTTGGTGAACTTAATGTTCTATCAAAGAAAATAAAGGTAGTATATGAAATGAAAAAGGTACATTTATCAAAATAATTTACTGTTGAGAACTCTATAAATCTCAAAAACATGGTTTTAGCATAAAAACATGTGTGCACTTAAAATTTTGTGGGGGGACAGGTATTTGCATAACCTGATTATACAGAACAGGATTTAAAAAATTGGCACACTGTGAAAAGAAAGTCATAAGGTTATATGAATAAAATAAACCTGTAAAGTTGGCCTGCTACTAATCAAACCATGCCTTGCAACACTTTAAAATTAGTTAATTTTTTTGGGAATTTATTGAATCTGAATAAGTAATTTATGGAACTGAAATATGATCATAAATGAGTACTTTTGTCACAATACTGCATGTTGTTATTTATATTTATTTGAAAAAGTTGCCAAGATTGGATTTTATTATGCCCTGCCACAAATGTGGATAGATTATATAGATACTAGAATACCCTTGTCAGTCCATAAGTATGTACATCCCTTTCCAGTATAGTTTTGCATTTAGCTCCATTTCTCAGAAACTAATGGTAATATATCAATGATATTTTTCTCCACAGACATCTTGTATACTAGTAGTACAATACATTACTTGAGTCACTGTGACCTACATTTATTGCTTTTGTGTCTTTGGCTAAGTCTTGTGTTTAGGTTCATTTTACAGAAACCTATTGTGATATATCACCACTACAGTATTCTTTTATGGTACCACTCAGGTCATCAACAATTTGATTACTGTGACCTACATTTAATGGCAGGACATCCTGTGTCTTATAGACACATTTTCTATTTAATACAAATCTAATAACACATTATTTAACCTGAAATTTTTATGTTATGTTATTTCAAAAGCATAAAATGGATAAATTAACAGATATGAAAAAAGGATTAAATGGCGGGTGTATCAGGTTCAACTATCTCATTTATTAATTTTTATACATAAACAAGTACTAGGAAATGAAAGAAGAATTTGTCTATGTCAAACTTAGATATAAATGGATCCTCTAATAATTCCATTATTCAACAAACATAGAAGTTGTCCTGTGTGTTATATTTGTCAGCATTGTGTATAAAATTTCAAATATATATAAAAAGAAGGGATATACGGGGCATGATTGCCACTGAGAAAACTTGCCACCAGAGACCAATAGGGATAGAAGTTAAGAACTGTATGTCCCCATATGGCCTTCAACAATGAGCCAATTCCATATCGTTTAGCAAGCTATAAAACCAAATGACAAATGTAAGGCAATTCAAACATGTCAAAACAGCCTGATTTATGTACAAAACACCAAAAAAATAATAAAAATACCTTCTTGCAAAGTTTCATCAAAATTGGAATACTAATGGTGGAGATCCCTGGGGTGGGATATTTATTGCAGATGAGGGATTGTCTTGTAAACTGAAAAATCAGTGTAAGTCAGGTGTCTGAGTGAGTCTAAATTTCATAAAAAAGGCAGAGTCTCCAAGTTTTATTACAATCAACCAAGAGATACTCAAATTATCAACTGAAACCAGTGGTATTAAGCAAGAGAACGGACAGACAAACTAAGAACTATTTGCCCCAGGGATTCCACAGTTCATATAAATATGCAGGTTTTAAAACAAACACACCCTATTATAATAGATACTGCCTGCTCATTTTCAAATTGTATGGTCTTGAATTTGAACTGAAAATTTAAAAAATCCCAAAATGAGTGATTTTCCATTTGACGGCTGGTTGCCATGGCAACCAATATGCAAATCAACTGCACTTGTTTGGAAATGTTATATATATTTTATATGGTCTTACATGTATAGAAGGTATAACAAGTTTTATAACCAGGTCTGTTTATATATGGTCCCAAATTAGAAAAATGTGTCAAAGACAGAGTTATCTCCTTTTGAAAAAATCCCATTATTTTTAATGATGTTAATTTTTGTCTTAACTAGACGGTGACTTGTTGATTTTATTTTGATTAATTAAAAGAGTATTGAAGCAACAAAAAACACAAAAATAAAAAATCTTATATTAGGTTTCATGAGAGATTCTTCAATAAAACTAGCTTTGCATTCATTTCCTATCATTTCTATAGTAATCTTGAATGAAAACCAATAAACTTTAACCCTTCAAAATTCTTAACTAGACGGTGAACCAATTTTTTATTTTACTTTTCCACTAAGCACATGATAGGGTTCATTTATAAAAAAATTTGCAAAATCCTATATTACATATTTATACCACCCAGCCACCTTAAGCGGAATTGGACAAAACCATGGTTGACAAGAAGAGCAGATCTGGGTGTTCGCCAAACTCTGCTTAAAGAATTGTCAAACGAAGACAGCGATTCTTTTCGCAACTTTCTGAGAGTCAGTCCGCAGCAATTTGCTTACCTTTTGGATATGGTAAAAGACAGTATCACAAATAGCAATATGCGTACCTGTATCACAGCGGAGGAAAGATTATCACTAAAATTGAGATACTTGGCAACAGGTACATTAATATTAGCCTCGTGTAGTCATTGTTAATTTTTTGTTGATTTTAAGCGTTGGAAGTTTGTTGAAAAAAGATAACTCAGTATTAAGTGGTGGTTAAATTCCATTATCCTGAAGTTTATGCTTTAAAAAAAAATGTTCTATACATTTTTAACTGTACTGAATTGGTGGTGTAGTTTCATGGCAAACGTATCAATCGAAATCGTCGTATAAATTATACACTTGATGATCTCGTATCTGTATTAAAAATGCATGCATCAATAATTAAGTAAACTCTCAAGAAGTGTTCGAATCATACGCTTGTACATAAAAGTAAATGTTATCGTCGAAGCTAGTAAATCAGACTTTCATGTGTGTGATTTCTTGTAGGTGAAAGTTATCGTAGTTTGAGTTATAGCTTTAGAATTGCACCTTCTACTGTATGCAGTATCATCCCAGTGGGTGGGTGGGTGTATGTGTGTGTGTGTGATTCATACATATTTAAACTGTTTTTTTTTTATTTGTATGCATACTTGATTTTTTTTTAAATAATGTCGTATACTGTAATATTCTTTTTGTGAGCCCATGTAATAGAAATAAAACATCTTATATATATATATATATATATATATATATACTATTTGGAAATTCAATATCCACACTCATATGCATATCAAGTCGAATCCACAGGCTGAGAACTGATATTTCATTGATATTCATATCTGAACAAGATTCATCATCAGTAATTGCTGGTTTATTATAAAATGACTGGTCAGCTCTGAGTCAGAATAATGTGTCCTAGTGGAGTGACATGTCTAACTACAGAAAGATATTCCAGTGTGGTAACACTGTTCAAATCAAACTAAGCATGTTGATCAAGTACAATTGACCACAATACATAAAATATGAACGCTCGCCTTACACCATAGTCTTGTTTTTGACATGATATAGGTAAACAATTATTTGATGTACACATTCTTTTCTTTATAAATGTAGGTACCATCGACACCAGAAGAATGGGAAGAAATTGCATCGGATTTTATGAGAAATGGAATTATCCAAATTGTTTGGGGGCTAGAGATGGGAAACATGTTGGCGTCCAAGCACCATGTAACAGTGGATCGTATTACTACAACTACAAACACACACACAGTATCGTTCTGATGGCTCTTGTTGATGCTAACTACCGCTTTACCTATGTGGATGTAGGAAGTAATGGTCGTGTGAGTGACGGAGGAGTTTTTCGACAATGCACACTGCAAGAATCCATTGAAAATGAGTTGATAAATTTCCCGGGTCCTAAAGAATTACCTGGAAGACACAAAAAAAGTTCCATTTGTTGTTGTTGGCGATGAAGCCTTTCCGCTGAAAGAATACCTGATGAAACCCTATCCTCAAAGGGGTGGATTGGATGATTCACAAAGGATTTTCTATTACAGACTTTCTCGGGCAAGAAGAATAGTTGAAAATGCCTTTGGCATTCTATGCAACAGGTTTCGTGTTTTAAGAGCCCCAATCCTTTCTTCACCCGACAAAGTAGAGAAGATAGTTTTGTGCTGTTGCGCTTTACATAACTTTTTACGTCCAGAAAATCAGACTGTTAATGATGCAGAGAATGGACAGGATATTGGAACAGGGCTTCGGAAAGTTCCTCGTGGAGGAAGTCGTAACTCGTGTCAGGCGAGACAAATTCGCGATGAATTTAAAGAGTACTTTTTCACTACAGGCCAGGTTCCATAGCAGGCAAATGCTGTTAGATAGATAAATACAAATTTCCTAACTTTTTTCTTTTATGCCTATTGAATATGCATGAAGAGAATATGTAGTCACAAACTTTTCATATTACAATAATTCAATACTAGAGATAATAAACTTAAGTTAAATATATAGACCTAACTATTTTATTATAATATAACAGAAGTCAACCTAATATAAGAAAAAAATATGACAACATATATCTATTTTGAATTTGCATTGTTTTTTTAAAGGTTGAGATACTGGTTTCCATCTATGTATTGAGTGTAGCATTGATTTTGGGATTGGCTATTATTCATTGGATACGATTGCATATCTCTTGGCACTTGTTGGGATTGACTGCGAGGTACTTGCTGCTGAGAAGAACTTTGATATTGCTGGTTTAGGTTTAAAATTTGGGTTTCACACACCAAATTTTGAACTTTGTTCTTTAAAATGAATTTGTTTACGTTTTCTGGCACGGCCGAGAGAGGGATGTTCCAAAATATTTTCCGAAAATTGCATCATTGGAATCTTCTTCTTCTGGTGTATTCAGTGTGTTAATTGCTTTTTGTAAAAGCATCTCAGATTTATTGTCTTAAGACGTTTGTTTCCTCTTTTTAGCAGTTGTTGTGGAACTTGTGGAAGAATTTGCTGTTACAGAATTGACACTGTCATCTTCAATATCATCTCCTTCGTTAGTTGAAGAATTCTGCCAAAAATAAAACAAATAATTTTATCATGATTTTTTTATAAGAAAACAAAAAGCACCTTCCTAATTAAAAAAAAACATACTCAGTCACATTGAACCATTAACATTCGATGAATTGATGCTTATTACAACGGTAGGTTAAGTTCCGCTTATTAATTACTTGAAACTTATATTGAACTTTGGTTGCTTAACGTTCAGTGGGAAGTTACTTATGAGGAAAATTACAAACCTTTGGATTGATACATATTGCTAAGCATGCTTATTTTTCTTCCGCACGGATATTTATTTTCACTTTTTTTTTTCTCAAATGGAGTGGGCTTCAAAATAATATAGTTTTTGTAATATCTCAATTAAAGGTGAATGACGAAAAAAAATCATAATTGTAGATATGCGAAGGATATTTTTTTTTTCTATAATTGGCTCTTCGTTTTAAAATGCTAACTATATGCAATTATTCAGCTACACGATGGGATAAAGACTTATAGTTGATAAATTCTGTGTCATTTGGTCTCTTGTGGAGAGTTGTCTCATTTGCAATTATATTTATACCACATCTTCTTATATCTATAACGTCACAGTACCCAAATTGCACCGAGTACCCAAATTGCACCTATTCAACAAAAATAGCTGCGGAAATCTTACAAGTTTTCTTTGAAACTAAACCACTTGTAATTTAATAATTTGACACTATACACGTCTTTCAACATAGGTAAACATGTTTAGATATACACAAAACGTTCACAGTATAAACCAACAGATTAACCATACACCGAACAAGTAAAATCTGCGGATACGTCGTCATGCGACATTCACAAAAAGTCATCGTTTAAAAATGAGCAAATAAAATATGTAACAAGCATCTATTTCTAAAAAAATGAATATTAAGCATGGACTACATGTCAAATTGTTCTAAATATTTGAAGAAATAGAACAAAACATCTGTTATTCAATTTTTGGTAGAGTCGACACACTTTGTATATCTTCTATGATAAATATCCGTTATATGATCTCATGATAAAGATATTTATTTAAAAAGGTTTTTGTTTAGCCAACTTGGCCTATTCCCGATTTCATATACAACATACTCGTTTCATACACTGTAGTTGTGCAACACGGCTTTAATTATTTTTCAGATAGGTGTTTTCGGGATCCGAAAATAATAAGATAAAGGGGTTGTACGGTTCGCAATTCGCAACTTCTGCATGATTTTGCTTTCACAAGTCGTTATTTCGACACAAGTCGTTTTTTCGACTTGTAGAACTCGTCTTTTTTCGATTTCCTGAGTCGTTTGTGTAAGTTTAGAAGTCAGGCTAGTTATTTTGAACCACAGAAGTAGTTTTATATTCAAATTCAAAGTCTAAACTTTGACATTGACTTTTTTTTACTGTTTTTTTATTGTTTTTCTGTTTCATTTTTTTTTTGGGGGCTATCCTGCATCTGCATCTGTACTTACAATATTTGATTTAGATACTCTTTTTCTGACTTAAGTTCTGAGAAATTTGTCCATACTCTAGTACATAGGCCATTTACTCTCATAGATTTCACATGTCCCAGCACCACTTCTCTTGGAATCTTCCACCTTATTCATTTCCCTCTTATAATAGGTTCTCAAATTGTTGATTTTTTTATTGATCTTATCAACTGAAACAAAAAGACATCTTACCTATAACCGATATTAAGGCACAAACTCGATCGCCATAAGCTGTCGGATAAATAATTGATAATGACGCACTTTAATAGCAGATGACAATAAAAATAACATTAAGTTCCTTACTACATATTTTTAAAATCAATTTGAACAGAAAAGCAATCGCACTGTTTTCGAATATGTGTATCATTACTTTAGGTTACTTTTATTTTAAACCGGAGGGACAACAAATATTCCTGAAAATTCTGCTTAATACAAAGGTCGAAAAGAGTAAATGACAGTCTGTTGAAATAGCACACATATAGAAAGATTCTGTTTTAAAAGAGAAAAATTAACAATTAAAGTTCCCTTTTGGAACCTTACGTCACTATATTTTATACATTTATACGAGTTATCCCCCATTTTTTTTAAAAAAGAAAACATTGATGCAACATTAGACACTTTTTTCTTCTTCTAAAAATGAAGTGATGTTAATGTTAAAACGTAAAGTTTTGAATATATTCATTACATATATGTATAAGCATTTACCTCCTATGTTTATTTTCCCATCCATTCTCTCTAGGGCCCTTTTCCTCTCAATTTTTTTATCATGATACACGTAACGTCCCATAGAGATGGCTCATTTTCATAGAGGTCGATGAAATCCAAGTCTTCAGATACTTTCTGCTCTTCGTTATTGTCTAGTATTTCAACGGCTATCATGTCAGCCATGTCTGGAGAATGAGTGTCAACAAACGCGCTTACGTGTTACATTGCACTCGCACTCGTAAGTTCAAATAGGTACTAGTAATTTATAAGTAAAGGTCTGGTAACAAAAAGGGGGGTCCGGAATGAAATGCATGTAAAAATAAATAACGAACAATATGTGACGTATACGTAAGTGTTTTAAATAATTGAATAATTTTCTAATGTACATGTACATTGTATTTCATTTAAAACCATCTTACTTGAAAAATTCTCAAAAATTCCTGTTTGGTTCTTATCAAAATGAAACGCTAATGATTTAAAAATAAATTTAAAATATTGAAGTTCAGGTGCAAACAGGTATAATGAATTGTCTTTTTCTAAATTAGGGCCACCTCGCTTTTTGAAAAATATATTTTTCTTAAATTTCTAGTTTAATTAGCGTAATTTAAAACTAGTTTGACATAACATATACTGTAGGGCGCAGAAAAGCCAGGTTTATGAACAAAAGATGACAATGTTCCCTTTACGAATAAAAACGTTACAAATGATGTGAAAATGGGAATATTGTCGATTAGAATTGTTTGCTTGATTTTTTCAATCGACTAAAAATTTAGTCGATTAGGCGTTTACACGATCCGATTCCAGTTAAAAAGTCGAATGGAAATAGCGTACGTTTCGATTTCAAACGACGTTCCGACTTGACATTCGACTTCAGATTTTAGTGTTCACACGGTACGATTTTAGTCCAAAGCAGGTGCATAGGTAAAAATCGAATGAAAATCGAATGGAAAATCGTATCGTGTGAATGCATATTTTTGAAAAAGTCCAAACTACAAAAAAATAGCATTGATCATTTACCCATGAAAGTGAGGTCACGGTTAAATGAAACCTGCCAGATGGACATGAACAGCTTTCAATCTTTTCATACACCAAATTTTGTTTACCTTCTGTTTAAAATATCCGTGGAACAGTTCTATCCATGAAAACGTAGCATTAACCAAAGAACCATGAACATGAGGTCATGATCAGATGATACCCACAAGACAGACATGTACACCTTGCCAACATTTTATACACTAACTCAAATTAACCTATTCCTAACAGTCTCTGAGAAACGGACCAAAACAAAAAACTTAACATTGACCAATGAACGATGAACATGAGATCCAGGGCAGATGACACCTGCCAGACAGACATGTACAACATGCAATCATTTCATACTAAGTAAAACTTAAATATACCTATTGCTTACAGTCTCTTTGAATCAGACCAAAACACAAAAGACTAACTTTGACCAATGAACTATGAACATGAGATCAAGTTCAGATAATACCTGCCAGACAGACATGTACACTTTAAACTCATGCCATACATTACAAATTTATTTGATATATTATTGACTTAACAGGAAAACTTACCATTGAAAAATGAACTATTAAAATGAGATCATGTTCAGATGAACCCGGCAAAACTGACATGTACATCTAAAAATCAATCTATACACTAACTGTAGTTGGCCAGCTGCGTCTAGTACATGTAGCTGAGAAAAGGACTAAACTACCGAAACTTAACATTGACAAATTACTCATCAAAATGATGTCAAGATCAGATGAAGCCTGCCAGGTGACATGTACACCTAACATTCATTCCATACATCAACTATATATGATATATGCTTTGTAAAGCTAAGAACAATCACGTAACTTAAACATTGACCACTGATTCATGAAATGAGTTCGAGGTCAGGATCGAATTATTCAGCCTAAAGGATGTGTTACACTTGCAAGAACCACATACACCAAATATTATTCTCATGTTACTCGTCTAAGTGGGACGTTATAATGCCAAAATCATATATAAAGAAGTCAAGGACAATGGACATGTGACAGACGGAAACAACGTAACATGAGACATGTTTATACAAGATATGAAGGGTCCAGGTATTCTTCCTTTTGGAAAATAGAGCTTTATACTAATCGTTTCCACCGCCACCGCTCCTGCAACCAACGGATAAAATGAGTGGCGAAAACCACTAAAGTGACATTCAAACTCACCATGGATAAGCATATTTATGTTGTCTTACGCAAGACATAAATCTCTTGTACTGGAATTTTAATGTTATGTTCTGAGATGGTCATGCGTTCATCGGTTTACCTCGTAGCAAACCATCGCTTTCTGATCAATACTTCATTACAATAAATTTTAATCATATATAGGTAAGTTAAAGTTAACAGCTATTTTAACAAATACACAATGAATGCCCTACCTCTATTTACATAAAATACTTGCAGTTCAAGATCATTTGCATCCTTCTGTATCTAGTATGATAAACGTTAAGATCTTTGGCGGTTTTAATGTTATCGCGAGATAATTAACTATTCGAGCTTTTAAAGATTCTAAAATTTCACATTTGTTTACCAAACATTGTCATGTCCACACTTTATTGACTAGTTCACTGCGCGATATACATGTAATAGGCTGACAGGGGTGTATTCGTTACGTACATATAAATTAATCCGTTTTAGTGATATCAATTTTTGCCATTCCCTTTCAAATCTTTTCAAAGAAAAATAAACTTAGCGCAACATTTTCCTGCTATCATTGCAATCATTATTTATCTAATTTTAGAAACGGAATTAAAAGCATATGTCAGCATCATATGCAAAGTCTGTCGAAATATTTGAAGGAAAATGCCCTTTGGAAAATTTACAGTTGGTGAACTTGCATACCTGGTGATAAAATGTGGTTAGATGGACATATCTTAAGATGACAGGAACAGTCTTCCTCGGATGGTACACAGTAACATCGATGTTTTGGTTGATTTATAAAATTATATCCTCTGGTATAATCACAGCGGCATGATCTGTCATTTTCCAATGTACCATTACTAGAAGTGACTAGTCCCTCCCCATTGCAGTAAGATTTCTCATAAACACATCGACTGTTTCCAGAAGACAGGAATTTGAAAGGTTGGTAGAAATCACTGTTACAATCAGCGCCTTGCAGTGTTCCATTAGATGACCCAGCAACTATGAGTTTTTTTCCTATCAAATACAAATACTAGTAATTGTTTTCTTATGAGTACCCATGCAAGTCATACCAAAGATCGAAATGATCCAGTTGCCAATGCCAAGACTTCGTAAACCTAGATAAGTTGACGATAGATGAGTTGTTATCATTTTAACATGTTATATTTTGAAGAAAAACATCGAAATAAGTTTTACAAACGTTTACGCAAGGTGAAACGGCTGTGTGTCTCAACAGAAAATTATTTATTCAGTCTTATAATATGCTGTTATCATGTCAATTTAACTCAAACGAATGTGACATGACATTAAGTCAAAACAAGTCTGATTTGTCCATTTTGTAACATAATCATATCGACCGTTTCACGATAGAGTTCGTCTACCTCACAAAATTTCAGTATTGACTAAAGAATAGATTGGTATTGAACAAATATTTTGTTGTGATGAAAATGTGAATAGTTCATCCAGTGATATCACATATACAATGTAGAAACGTGAGAGAGCATATTACCTGGTGCTTCAAAATCTGGGGGTTTTCTACAAAATTCAGTAAAATAATGTTCGTTCCGATTAAACAAGCAGAAGTAACCGTCCACAGAACCACAATTATTTTCTGCTCTATGTTTCCAGTGCGACTGAACAGGACAATGGAAGCTGAAACCGGATTCAGATAGCTTCCATAATGACATAATCTAAAAAATAATGTAGTAAAGTGTAATTTCACATGTATGAATGGTGTTCAGTGCCTTAAACATATCATGTTGTTTCATGCAAGTTTATGTTAGACATGGTTAAAGAACCAGACTCAAGATAGAAAAACAATAAGCCAGGCTGAGCGAAAAAAACAGATGTATCAAGTAAGAAAAACGCGCCAAACTGATCATGCCTAAAAAACCAAAAGACTTGCAATAACATGAAACGTCTTTTGAAATATACTGGCAATCATTTCCAGTAGCAACATGACATACAATAAATTTTTACAAAGAAAAAATTGATTAGTTATTTATTTATTTGATATAACACAAAAAAATTTGAATACACCTTATTGGTCGATGGCGCATTATTCACTAGCTTGAGACTGGTGGTTTAAGGCAGGAATGTTTTATTTTAAATGCACGTATTAAATACCAAATATGAAAATGAAAAAAAGGACGACGGTAATAGGTATAGGAATGGTCAATTCACTGGACGTCTGAAAATAAATTTGTGTTCATTTTGAGTATTACATTTTTGTATTTAACCATACGCCGCCGTTCATAAAATTAAAGCCAGCGAAACTTATATTTGAATATATCACATACACTGCCCTTCTATGAGGAAACTGTTAGAAGTACTGCTCTACAACAAAGTTTAGAACAGTTTCTCTTGACATCTTTCGAACAGTTTCTGACAGAAGGAGTTCTAGCAAGAACATAGTTGGACAAATATACTCTAGGACAGTTCTTCCAAACTACACAATTTGGACAGTTCTACTTTAGAAAAGGTTCGGAGAGTTCTAGTTTAAAAACAGTTTTTGACAGTTTATATCAAGAACAGATTCTTACAGTTTTGTATCTGTAACAGTTTATGACGTCTCTTTTTGTTTTTCAGGCGCGGATCCAGGATATTTGAAAAAGAGTTGGGGTGGGGCGTAATTATCAATTTAATATATAGCTAAGCGAGGCGAAAAATATCATAAGATTTCTTAATTTTTTGGCTATTAAAAGGAGGCCAACACCCTGTGTGCTCCCTGGATCTGCCACTGTTCTTACAATTTATCTGTTCATTCTATTAATTGAATTAAATTCTATCCGACTTTATAATTCCATACAATCTATTCTAGGATGTCGTAGTTACATTGAACAGTTTATTTTTGTTTATTTTTAATATTACTAATCATCATGATCAGTTATCTATTAGTAAGTATTTTGTGTCTATTTTTTATAATTAGTTTCATAAACTGTTGTTATTTGCGTTACATAACACAATTAAAACCCATGAATCATCACATACTGTTGTGTAATGTCATATTAATCAATCAGAAAAACAATCTGCCATATTGCCACTCTGGGATAAAATGGTAGGGTCAATGTGATATCAAAATATTTTACATGTTATTTACATTTCACATGGTTATTTATTTACTGTAAGATTGTCGTTCCAATAAAAATATATTTTATTTATAATACTCGACGAGAAATATGTGTCCTCTATTGGTAAAGCATTTACATAAACACATTTCATATCTACATAAATATGATATATTTTCTATTCGATCGATCGATCGAGAGAGAGAGAGAGATTCTACCTTAGAAGAGACTCTGAAAGCTAGGGTAGAGCTAATCATGAACAGTAAAGCATAGTTCTATGATATTAGTCCTGAGGAGAAGATATAATTGATCCTAAATATAGTTTCAATAAACCATTGTCCTTATTAACCATATGATAACAACTTACCAGGCAAAGACTGCATATATACATGTTTAAGCGTTGTTAAATCATTCTAAAAGCTGAAAATAGAAGAAATATAATATTAGCCAAGGACATATAAACAATATTTCAAAACTAACTACCATTATTCATTTTGTTTGTGTCCTTATCATAAGCAAATGTATACATAAAGTGTCGTTTCTGTAAACAGAATTGAACTACAGTGACAGTCAGAATTTCGTTGCCATATTGATAATTTGCATCTTTTTTATCCAAGAAACAGCGAAAAAGTAAAATCAACATAACAAGTTTTCTTCAAATACCAATTATATACGTCAATTTTTTATAATCGAATTTAGAATAAAAAATTTAAAAAATGACTACATTAAGATACATGATTTTTTTATTAGTAGTCATTGGCTTTGAACTAATTTTCAGTAACTGCAAGTACTCTCAGATTTATTCCTTGTGTCTTTTTTTCTTGTGAGGGATGTATAAAGTGCCTACAACGTCCGGTCTGTGTTTTGTTTTTGTTTTTTTTTTTCGATCTGATGAGTTCAGCCCTTTTCTACTGATTCTTATAGTTTGTTGTTATGTTGTACTGTTACACCACTGTCCCAGGTTAGAGGGAGGGTTTGGCGCCAGCAAACATGTTTAACCCGCCACATTCTTTTTGTGTCTGTCTCAAGTTAATAACCTGTAGTTCAGTGGTTGTCTTTGGTTCATGTCTGTCATATTTGTTTTTTCGTAAATTGTTTTGTTATAAATTAGATTGTTAGTTTCTCAATTGAATTGTTTCATATTTCTTTTGTCTGGCCCATTTATAGCCGACTATACAGTATGGGTTTTTTACTATTGTGGATAGTTGTTTCATTGGCAATCATACCACATCTCCTTATTTTTAAAAGGTCATTATGTCTCATTCATTCTTTCAAAATAAATAATACTTATTTGAATAAAATGTTTTCATTTACTATTTAAACTGGAAATATAATGGTTGATGAGTAATTAGGTCT